>JANAVB010025795.1:2922592-3440092 GCA_029216955.1 Iris pallida
TGAACAGCTGGACCGCATGCCGGAAAGGTAAAAGGGTACAAGGATCCTGTATTCCTCTATTTAGTACTCAATTTTGTGTGTTCGTATTTAGAATTAAGTCTCTTTTCTACACTTTCCTATTTCATACACAAAAGTTAAAATGTTGATATCGAAGAGTTTTGCTTGATTTGATTTTTCTTTATACTATCTAATTATATATATATATATATATATATATATATATATCTCTCTCTCTATATATATATATATATATATATATATATATATATATATATATATATATATACACCTGTACATATATAGTTATATATTATATACTATCTATATAATATATCGAAGAGTTTTGCTTGATTTGCTTGATTTGATTTGATTTTTCTTTATACTATATATATATATATATATATATATATATATATATATATATATATATATATATATATATATATATATATATATATATATATATATATATATATATATCTCTCTCTCTCTCTCTATATATATATATATATATATATATATATATATATATATATATATATATATACCTGTACATATATAGTTATATATTATAAACTCCTACATATTAACTAGTATAGTTGAATAAATATTTGCTCTATTTTGACAAACTGCAAAGCTATTAGCAAGCCGCGACCCGACTAATTGCCAAAAGAAAGGTAATCATTGCTTGCTCATGTATAAATCTCCAGTTCCTTTTTGTTCTTTTATTCCTTGCGTGGTTCCGGTGTTGAGAGTTGCTCCACCGAAGGGGTCGGCGAGCCCAATTATATACTTGCGTGGTTCCGGTGTTGAGAGTTGCTCCACCGAAGGGGTCGACGAGCCCATATTTTACTTTTATAATATATATGTTTCTTGTAAATTTTCGGGGCTCCTAAATACAAAGGAGACTCTGCCGAAATTTTTAAGAAATTTAGGAGATAGACAAATTTCCGACCTTCGAAAATTTTTAGAAAATTTCTTATCTAAGAAAGCATTTGGGAGGGGAGAACAACTGAATATCCCTAGATATCCCGTAACATAAATAACAAAAAGCTGATCAGTATTTCGTGAATCTCGTGAATCAGTACATCTAGTTGCGACTAGGGTGTACTAGCCCAAGGGAGGCTCGTAAATCAATACTACATCTATCTGACAGTAACATCAATAGATGTCTTTTTAGCCCAAGGGAGGCTCGGAAATCACAACCTGATCCCAGGTTAACGGGATTGTTCACGGGAAATATTTAGAGGATTATTCGGAGTATTGTTCTCAAAACTGTATTTCTTTTCAAATCTTACTCCAGAAAACAACGCGGCCTATTATAAGTAGGCAGTGTCCTTAATTGCTCAAGGGAAGCAATTCCTATTAAAAGCTCAAGGGAAGCTCGAAAATCTTATTATTCATGGAGTAGGACATTGATCTTCATTCTTGTTTTACTAAAGCATATATATATATATATATATATATATATATATATATATATATATATATATATATATATATATATATATATATATATATTTATATAGTAGTACAATTTAGTATACCATGTCTCTTCTTTTAAAACTACATATTCCTTATTTTTGTTTAACTTTCACCGTTCTTGGCCGAGGACTTGCTTGTCGTTTTCTAAACGACCTAGTATTTGTTCACTAGGTGAAGAAGAAGAAGACGCCTCCGCCGAAGTATCGCCGCACTACAACGAGGAGTAACTATCTGGACTACCTACAGTTATGGCCAGTAGTATCATAGTTATTTTGCAATCTACTTTTGTAATAATCTGTAATAGTATTGTTGAAAAAGTTCCCTGTATAATAGCTACAGTATATTTTAATACCATATAATTCCTTGTATTTTCCATTCTGCTGATGATTACAGGCGACAATCGCAAAATTTGACGCGTAGCCTGGGGATGTGTTTATGATGTCACCCTTCCATCCGGGAAGCGGGACGTGACAGAAAATCGAACCGATTTAATTCGGTTCGGTTTGATTCGGTTATGGGCCAATTCGGTTCGGTTTCAGTTTTGCTTATTCGATTTTCGATCTAATTCGATTTTCGATTTTTCGGTTCGAATTGAACCGAATTAACCGAATGCTCACCCCTACAAGAATGGCCTCATTTGGTTCGTCCGCAGAAAGGAAAGGAAAAAAGAAATCAATTCTTTGATATATTTTTTTCTTTGGAAAATTATAATTCTCATCGTTTTTCCTTTCAGGCGTCAAGAAAATTGTTGGTATTTTCTTTTCTTTGAAAAATTATAATTTTCAACGATTTTCCTTTCATGTGTTTGAAAATGCCAAAAGAATTGAAAGGAAAAATGAACACTAAAAGGTGGGAAAATGATAGGAACCATTTTTCCCCTAATTTTTTTTAATGGAAATCACTTTCCTTTTTTACTCAATTTCTTTGACACCCAAATATCCTTTTCCAACTCCATGATTCTGCGAGCCAAACGAGCCCTTACTTAGGCTCACTTGAAACTCTTATGTGTTTTATTTTTTTTGACATGAACTATTTGTCCTTTCTAACCCGTAGGGGTGAGTATTCGGTTTATTCGGTTCCAACCGAATCGAATAACCGAAAATCGAATTGGACCGAAACCGAATAAGCAAAATCGAAACCGAACCGAATTGATCAATAACCGAACCGAATTAAATCGGTTCGATTTTTGGTTTATTCGGTTTTTTTGGGTTTATTTGTGTTTTTTTTGTTAATATATGTAATAACTAAATATACCTAAATATATTTATTATATACCGATAGTATATACCAATATATATTTAGTATATACCTATAATTAATACCTCTCTCTCTCTCTCTCTCTCTCTCTCTCTCTCTATATATATATATATATATATATATATATATATATATATATATATATATATATTTGAAGGGAATGTGTAATTTTATTGATAAATATATGTGTACAAGTCTACAGAATCTCGAGACCTAGTCTCTCACAAACCAATCAGCATACTATCTAGACAGACTTTCTACATCCTGCTGAATGTTAGCAGAAATACTAGCAATAGAGTAATATTCTGCATCAAAAATCCTTCTGTTCCTCTCACGCCAAACATGCCAAACTGCTGACAAAAGTTGTAGTCGGGCTTTGTTGTATAACTCCTGTCCCTGGTTCTTAACCTGAATAATTCCCGCTACTACATCATGTAACCCCCTTCCTTGCTCGTGGCTGACACCAATCTCTTCACACAAACTCTTCCAAATGCAATAAGAGAAGTCACATTGGAAGAATATATGATCGCATGTCTCGGTAACCTGGCAACATAAGACGCACTCCGTACTTCCCACTTGGACTCCGAAGCGGACGAGTCTATCCCGCGTAAGTAGCCTATTTTTGATAGCTTTGAACAGATATAGCTTCATCTTCATAGTAGCGCCTTTGAACCACACTACCTCTGCCCAGGATACCAATTCTTCATGCTTGCGCAGCTGATCATACATCAATCTAGCGTTGAACTTAACCTCATTGGTATTCTCCCATACCCAATGGTCTGCTCTAGCCGCCGCATCTCTTGGGACCTATTCAATTTCCGTGGAGAACCACCGCCCAACTGAACAACCCATGTAATCCCATGCACCGTCCCTCATTAGCACTTCAACCATTTCCTGTCCGCCTATCAGTTCGAACGAAGGCCAGCCAAGTCGATCAACCAGGCTGGCATGCCCGAACCAGGGGTCAAGCCACAGGCTTGTGGTTGACCTATCGTGGATAACCCGACGTAATTTCTCCTTCAACCACGGTCTCACCCGTAGTATATGTTTAAAGGTTACCGAGAAATTATTATCAATTCTTTGAACCCAAAAATTATTATCTCGCAAGTAGCGACTTCTAATCCACTTCGCCCACATGGAGTTTCCTTCCAAGAATTTCCATGCTAATCTCATCATCGCCACTTCACGTAAAACCTGTAGGGAAAGCATTCCGACACCACCTTCTTCCTTGGTTTTGCAAAGTTCGGCCCATGCTATCTGGTGCACCCCTCCATGCCATACAAAATTGGTGCACATTATTTCAATATTTTTAATAGTCTTTTCAGGAATATAAATTGCTTGGAGCCAATAATTTACTATCGCCATAATCACTGAACGGATAAGTTCGAGTCTGCCCCCGAAGGACAAAAGCTGAGCTTGCCACCCTTCCTGTCTGCCTTGAACGTATTGTATGAGTCCCTGGCAATCGGCATCCCTAGCATAAGTAATGGATAGTGGGATCCCAAGATACCTGACCGGTAACTGGCCAATCTCAATGTGAAGCTTTCGAGCCAACGCCTCCTTCCTCGGGCATGTCTTGTTAAAGAACACATTGCTTTTGTCCCTGTTTAGTTGCAATCCTGATAACCGGCCAAATCCCTCAATAGTATTATTCAGCGCCTCAATCAAACTCTCCGATGGCTCAATAAATACCAATAAATCATCCGCGTATATGAGATGAGAAATAACAGGATGTATACGTCTGTATAGAGGTATTATCTGTCCTCGGTGCACAGCTATATCCAGCATGCACGTTAAATATTCCATAACCATGGTGAACAAGTACGGAGATAGGGGGTCCCCCTGTCGAAGACCCCTATTACTTCCAAAATACCCATGAGGTTGGCCTTGGATCAGAATCGAGAAAGTCGGCGACGTGATGCATACTCTAATCCTGTCCACCCACCAATTCGCAAATCCCATGCTTCTGAGAATAGTGCAAACGAAATCTCTGTTAACTGTATCATATGCTTTTCGAAGATCTAATTTGATACACCCCTTCCTCCCTCCAGGCTTGTTAAATTCCCGAATCATCTCATGAGCAAGCAAACAATTATCCGTGATGGATCGACCCTTGATAAATGCGGCTTGGTTATCCAATATTAGATCTTTTAATATCTCCTGCATTCTATCACACATAACTGAAGTAATAATTTTATACAGAAAATTGCAGCAAGAAATAGGACGATAGTCACCCATCTTCGAGGCACCCTCCATCTTTGGAATGAGGGTCAGGAACGTGTGATTAAGCTCCTTCAGTAGACGCCCATTATTGAAGAAATCATGAACCACTTCTAACACTTGGAATTTAATCTGATTCCAATGAAGTTTATAAAATGCCGCATTAAAGCCGTCTGGACCCGGGGCTTTATTAAAGTCAGCCTTCTTAACAATTCTCTCCACTTCTTCCATAGTGATGAGTCGGCTCAGCTTTTTGTTACCAAAATCAGTAACTATTTTCTTGCAAATGATCTCAGGAAATACTCTCTCATAGGATCGTTGGTTATACAGATTACTGTAATATTCGATGGCCTCATCAGCAATATCTTTATCCCCTATAATTTCGATCCCGTGAGCGTCAATGAGATTACCGATATTATTCCTGTGTTGACGCGCACAGATGGTTGCGTGGAAGAACTTCGAGCATCTATCTTCCTCCTTAAGCCAGTTGCACTTCGCCCTTTGTTGGAGTCTCACTTCATCTTTGAAGCGGCATCGACGTACCTCCTCTTGCGCGAGAGCTTCCCGGACCGCGAGGTCGGGATCTGCTGGATTAGTTTGTAGTTGATTTTGCAAATCCTGTAGCTCCCGCTCGAGTACTTCTAACCTGGCTACTGGCTTCTTCCTATTCCAAGACTTCAAAGCACTCTTGATATATTTAAGCTTATTCACTAGTTGGAATTGGATATTACATGGAACTTCTTTTGATAGAACATTATTAATCACTTCGTGGTACCCCTTCTCTTGCGGCCAGGAGTTGTAAAATCTGAAGGGACGACGGCGGAGAGGCTGGGCAGCGACCATGCAGATCAAGAGTAGGGTATGATCGCTCGTGCCTCTATGTAGACCTTCGGACCGGCTATGAAGAAAAATATCGAGCCATTTGGAGTTGCATAGGGTTCTGTCCAGTTGACAGGATATCCGGTTGGACACCGAATTGTTGTCCCATGACCAGAGATGACCGGATTTGGTTAAAATGGTTAAACCCGAACTGAGCAGGCAATCTTAGAAATCGGCCAAGATGGCCGATGGCACCACTCGACCACCCCTCTTCTCATTCTCTGAAAGGATAGCATTGAAGTCGCCGCTCAGTATCAGGGGGAGTTGATCGGCAACCTTAGCTGCAACTTTGATGATATCCTCCCATAACTTGTAACGTCGCCTCCTATCATTATGTCCGTAGACCGCACCTACCATACAACGAAAACCACCCTTGTTACACAGTTCAACTACTATGAGTTGTTCAGACAGAAACTTGATCTGACCCGACCAATTACGGGTATCCCACATGACCCATATACGAGCCATCTCGCACAACTGTAGATTGTGTACTGCTTCCTATTGATTAGGAACTCTTCTAGAGAGCTTCTTCACCGATTTGATTTTGCTCTCTAGAATAGAAACAATGCTGCACTTGTTCCGCCTCATCACATTCAAAATCTCACGCCACTTCCCTATGGAGTTCGCCCCGCGAACGTTCCACGTAATGGCCGATATTTAAGACTCATGGTGTCTGTCCGAGTCCCTCATCTCACCACCCCTAGGACAGATCGGGGGGTCAGATTGTGCGTTCGTGTGATTCCCATTACCAGGGTAAACTGTATCATTATCCCGGAGCATTAGGGTCCACTTCGAATTAACTGTGGTTAGCGCCATCTCTTGGCTTCCCGACCCTTGAGAGTACTCCTTTTGCTCTTCCTCATCTTCATGATCTTCCAATCTTCTCCTGGCTCTACTATTAGGATCCTCCTGTCTTTGCCTCTGTTCCGTTTGGATGAATTGATTGTCCCCTTCATTGGTGCTTTGGTATTTAGAGTGAGGCGTAACAGCAACTAAGGCACGGTCAAGGCTTTGCCCCTTCGAGCGCTCGGGTTCCGGCCCCTGTCTCTTTCCAAGTATCGAATGGTTATTAGCTCCCCTATTTTCGACAACTCCTTCCTCGTTGGCCTCATGGTCCATGGGGCTATCCTCTGCCGTTTCCTTGTGTAGTTCGTCACCCTCCTGATTGTTGTCTACCGCCATATTTTGTTCCACTCTTGCCTGTTTTTGGTTCTCCTGATTCCCCTCTCTAGCTTTCTTCCTTGGCGGATCAAGGCAATTGGCCTTCATATGCCCGAAACACCTACAGTTGGCGCATGCCGGAGGGACCCATTCATATTCTACTTCCTGTGACGTCCATTCCCCGTTCGGAAGCACCAGATCTATTTTCCTTGGGAGCGTATCCATTGCCGTGATCTCGACGAAGATCCGCGCATAAGAGAGTCTTTGCCTTCTCGCCGTGAGAATATCAGTTCGAATTGGTTTTACCAACCATGCTAGCCAACTTCATTATAGAAGGATTACTCCATAGTTGGGGGGATAGCCAGGGCAGGCGTATCCAGATCGGTACCGTCGTAAGCCGATCCTTCTCGAAGTTAGACTCCGGGAACCATCATTTCAGAACCACCAGGCGGCCATCAAACGTCCAGGGGCCACCCTCCAAGATCCGTTCCATATCCTCCGCATAGGCAAATTTGATGAAATAGAACCCGTTTTCCTTCGAGAATATTTCTATCTCTCCTTTGGGGCGCCAGACCCTATGCGCATATGCTCTCAACTGGCCATAGAAAGGCCGATTTCCCATTACGTAAACAATCAGTGTGTTCCTCCAATACTCCGTTGTTTCCTGTATGTCCTCTTTCGTTATCTCCGCAACTCTCGAACCATTGATAACGCTAGGTTCGACGTATTGTAAGTCCACTTCCTCCTGTACTGGTGCCGGACGACAGATTTCAACCCAGGAAACTGGTTTGGTGTATTGCGGACGTCTCTCCTCCGTCCCATGGCTAAACACCAATGGTTCCTTCCCATTGTTTTTCTCATTGCCACTCCTATTTTGTTCATTGCCACTCCCTCTCGGAAGCCCAATTCCCTCTCCTCTGCTTCGGCTGGTCGTGGGGCGAAGCCCCTGTCTTTGCTGTGGCGTCCCATTGTGTCATACCTCCCTCCGAGGCCATTGTGGCCGGCCCCCCGGAAGTTGGCCGGCCGCCTGTCGGACCCCTCTTTGCTCCGTTGCTCTAGGTTTCCTTCGATGATCCACCGTCTTCCACCCCCCGGCCGCGTCCCTGGACGCTTCGTCCTCGTCGTCATTATTCCCTTCCTCTCGAGTGCTCCCGCCTCCTCTCCCGGTGGCAGAACCGGGATCGCCATTGGTCTGGGGAAGCCCTAGCGCCGTCCGCATCTCTCTTTTATATATATATATATATAAACTAATTTTCTTATTCGGTTTTCAGTTTTGGACCGAAACCGAAACCCAAAATCGAAACCGAAACTGAATAAGAAAATTTAGTATTTTCAAAACCGAACCGATTTTTTTTAAAACCGAACCAAATCTCTTATTCGGTTCGGTTCGATTCGATTTTTGGTTCAAAATCGAATAATGCTCACCCCTATTAACAAGCGGTTGGAGTTGCACAATGGCCAGCAGTCGAAGAATTAATTGCAGACAACAACTGGATTCAAAATTTTTGAAGAATATATATGCAGCTAGATGCAGAACAGCAGTTAGAATAATTGCCAGACAACAACAACTAGATTCTAAAATGCCAATGATTTATCCTCTGACCTGGAAGCATATCCAACTTGGTGGTTGGAAGTTTCACAACAGTAGTTGAATAATTGCTAGACAACAACAACTGGATTCTAAAAATGTTATTGATGGGGAAAACTATATTTTTGGTCACTGAATGTTTGTCTAACCAAAGTTTTAGTCACTCAAAAATATTTTTCAAAAAATTAGTCACTGAATGTTTGGTCTTCCAAAAAAAATGGTCACTCTGTTAGATTGTTGTTTGTTTTATTAACGATTTTTTGTTGACATGGCATGTTATATGCCATGTCAGTCGTTAAGTATGACGTGACACATCCACGTGGGCTATTTTTGGGTTTTATCTTGCAAAAAGTTTCGTTTGGGTATTAAGTTATGTGCCATGTTTCAATGTTTATGCCATGGTATTTAATTCTTTATTTATCTTTTTTAAAACTTAATACCCAAACGATTTTTTTCAAAAATAAAATCCAAAAATAGACCACATGAATGTGCCTCGTCATACTTAACGACTGACATGGCACATAATATGTTATGTCAACAAAAAATGTTAATAAAACAAACAACAATTTAACAGAGTGACTATTTTTTTGGACGGCCAAACATTCAGTGACTAAATTTTTAGAAAATATCTTTGAGTGACTAAAACTTTGGTCAGGCAAACATTCAATGACCAAAAGTATAGTTTTTCCGTTATCGATGTATGTATCCTCCGACCATGACGTGTGCAGCTCGGTGGTTGGAGTTGCACAACAGTAGTTTAAACAATTGCGAGAACAACAACTAGACACTAAAATGTTAATGGTGCATCTGTTAGAACAAGTGAAGAGGAAAATCGAGTCTCCTCATTCAAGACTCATCCAGTTGCTAGGGATAAGAGTATCTGTAGCAAACTTATAGTTTAGAGATTAGTTGTTGAAAGTGTATGTCACGCCCCAGAACCAGAATACTGGAGAGCGGGGGCAGACATAGCCAGCTACGTATATTGAAATAGAATACATCTCAACTATACGGTCACGGCTGTCTAGATATGAGGGTTTACTACAAGCCAACAGTCTCTTAAGGTCAAGCCTATTGTCTCAATCTCAAGCAAGTAATATAATTACAAGATGTATGATCATTAAATATACAATAAAAGGCGTCCCAAATATTACATATCAGCTGATCATGAAGCTAGTCGTACAAAATGTTAGGACTAGCAAGAGTTTAAGTCATACATGATCAACCCTAGGATTTGTTAATCATGTTTACAGCCCGTAGGCAGACAGAAAGTAAAAGTGCATCGAGCTAACAGGTGCTCGTCGGCTAAACGCCTCAAAAGAATAAATTTACAATAGAGTGAGCGAAACAAAATAGAAAACCCACTCGTAGCCCGGGTTCCTTCTAGTCGCCACCATTGGGCTGGAAGCTTGGTAGATCCTCGGGAGCTGCTTCGAAATCTGGCCACACAAAACCAGCTGGGTCAACCCCAGAAAGAGCAAGTGCCACAAGGGGGCCACGAAATAAGAACAAAAGCCAGCAATCAGCACAGAAAACTAATATTAAAACTAAATTACGAAAACATGTCAGGATGATATACGACGAGATAACCATAGAACTATTCCGGTAGCCAGGTTACAACCCGTAAACCAAACAAGGACCGGGGTTGTAACCCTTCATCTGAACAGAGCTTGGTTTCCCACCATTTATCGGCAAGATAATAATGCAAGAAATCAAGACAGGAAGCAATCTTGTACTGGATCAAGACATGGCTAAGCTGGTTACACCTCATTCAATCAATCACGGCCAAGCAGATACTACGGCTTACTACTTTAACTAACTAGGGTTATCACAGGCCTAATTACTAACAAGATGCAGTGAGATTGCTCCACAGCCACAAGCCCTGCAGACCATCCAGGCTACCCAGGACGAAAGATTAGGGTTGAATTCAGGTGGGTACATCGCCCGGGAGACAAATGTACCCTTAGGTGACTTAGAGGGTGCAACACTCGACGGTGCGCTGGAAATGTGCCCTACTCGACGGCAGGCTACAGATCCCAAGAGCGCCCAGGTAACGGGATTGCCTGTAGCTGTGTCATCTCTTCATGACTACTGAGTTATTCTAGTTATTAACCTTAATCCATTTTAGTAGGTACTCCTGACCGTGGTACTCAGGAGTCCTATCCTAGACATGATGCAAGACTGGACAAGTGGATTAACAAGCAAGCAAGAAGGAACCACCCACGGTGTCAAGGCAAGTCAAGTTAAGTTATCAAGAAAATCATGCCAGGGTACTTGTCAGGAGTGCGCCACGACGGGCCACTATCATGTCAGGTCGGTCATGTCAGGAGTGCACCACCACGGGTCACTGTCGTGTTATGCTAGTTCCTTGTCATACCGTGCCATGTACAATAGTCATTCCAACATATTAAGTAAAATCAAGTTCATGACAAAAGGCGTAAGGATATAAAATGGGCATGAAATATCTAATAAAATATCAAAATACGGGTCAGGGGATGCGTACGCACAAAAGGACGCACGCAGGGGGAATGCATACGCAACATAACACGCACGCAGGAGGGCAGCGTGGGTGAAAAGTCACGCACGCTCAAGGGAGCAGTTGCGTGAAAAGTCACGCACGCTCAAGGAAGCAGCTGCGTGAAAAGTCACGCACGCTCAAGGGAGCAGCTGTGTGAAAAGTCACGCATGCTCAAGGGAGCAGCTGCGTGAAAAGTCACGCACACTCAAGAAAGCAGCTGTGTGAAAAGTCACGCACGCTCAAGGGAGCAGCTGCGTGAAAAGTCACGCACGCTCAAGAAAGCAGGCTTCCAACAGGAAGCGTACTCAAGCCTGCGTACGCAGCGCTAAAGAGCGCACGTAGCTCAGTGTGCGTAGCTAAACAGCTCTGCACACTGCTCACTGTCTTCTCCAAACAGCAAGAACACATGGCTGAAACCAAAACTTCAAAAGTTCATAACTTGGCCATCCGAACCCCAAATCCGGATTTCCAAGGCTCCAACTGGAGTAAAACTGAAAGCTCTTCCACATAGAAACATCAAAACCCACAGAACTCCAACCAAAGTAGATCAAAACATACAAAATCCGAAAATAGGAGAACTTAGATCTACAACAATAGAGGCTCCAAATCACAAAAACCCAAGAACTAATGTTGATCTCCATGTCCTAAACTAGCAAATGGACTAAGAAAATATGGTTCTCATGTAGTGGCAAGATGCACTTGCCTAATGGTTGGGGAGTTGTGTGGAGGAAGAAGAAGAAGAAGAAGAAATTAAATGATGGTTATGAAGAGAGAGAAGAGGTTGGTGGAGTTATAAAGAGGGTGTTGTGGTGTGTTGAGGGTGGAGTATAGGTTAAGGTGCTCCATGCAAAAAAAAACCGAACCAGACCAACCCAATAAAACCGAGCCATGAGAAAACCCAAAATACGAGAAATACCGAAATTCCACAGGCTGAGAAAAATATAAATACATGCCAAAATCCAGATACGAGTATAAATACGAAATACGAGAAAATACGAAAAATGAGGGTGACAGTGTATTATAAATGTAACACTCTTTGGTGGAGAAGTCGATACAAAAACTCAAACCTCACATCGTATCAAAGCCTCTTCACAATGGCTGTTACAACCTCATCGATGTCATCTACCTCCACCAACTCGCTCACCACACCGACTGCCTCTTCACCCTTACAAATGACCCACATTCACCATCTCATCACTGTCAAACTCGATCAAACCAATTATCAGCTATGGCTTGCCCAGTTCAAACCTCTCTTGAAGGGATATGAACTTGAAGGTTACGTTGACGGGACAAAGGTATGTTCTCACGGACGGAGCCAAAATTTAATTCATGAGGGGGCCATGTTACTACCTATAATTTATTTTAAAGTTGTCATATTAATTGAAATTCAATAGCAAAAAATATATTAAAAAATTCAAACAAGAATGAGCAAAAAGAACAAAAATAGAAAGTCAATATTTCCAAAATTTTAGAAAAGAAGAAAAAAATTGTACTTAAAAATATTTAAATGCTCAACCTAGTCTCGAACCCTTGCCTCCCCTTTGAATGCTTAAAATACAACCACTTGAGCTAATTAAATTTGTATATTAGAAGGCCAAACTAGTATTATTATAAAATGCCAGAAAATTTTCTATGTATAATTGACAATTTTTAAAAAAAATTGGGGGAGCCGTACCCCCCTTGTACTATTAATAAATCCGCCCATGTATGTCCTCCTCGTAATCTCACCATCACCGATGGCGGAACAACAATCAACCCGGAGTTCCTGGCCTGGCAAAAACAGGACCAAATACTGGTTGGCTTCTCTCTTCGCTATCTGAAAGCATTCTTGCCCATGTCGTCGGTCTTGAATCAACTCATGTTGTATGTGTTGCACTTAAGAAGCAATTTGCTTCAAAATCCTGCACTCGAACTATGCAAATTCGACGCGAACTTCAAACCATGCGAAAAGGCTCGAAAACAATGTCTCAATATTTTCTCCATGTCAAGCAACTCTCCAATAGCCTTATTGAATCTGGAAATTATATGAGTCAGTCTGACCTTCAACAGATTATTCTTTAAGGTCTTGATTACGCATATGATGCCATAGTCACGACCCTCACAGCAACGGTCGATGACATTGAAATGGAAGACTTCTATGCCCACCTCCTTGCTTTCGACATGAGAGTTGAGGCTCAATAATCCGTCCTTCAACAGCAACCAGTGGCCAATGTTGCCTCATATCATCGCTTCAATCCACACAAACAAGGCAGCAATAATCGGTCTCATTTTTCCCAATTTAATACTCAGACTAGCAACAATCGTGGATCAAATCGATCTCAGAAACGGCCTCAGCCTATTGCCAATGCCTCTGGCCCTTTGCCAGCTATGTGGTCGAAAGAACCACGTTGTTGCTATTTGTTGGTTCCGGTTCGACAAAGCCTTTTATCCCCATGCCTCAGCATCAAAGGCATACATTGCTACACCTAATTCTAGATATCAATGAGTGGATCCCGAATATTGGAGCAACGCAACATCACACAACTGATCTGAACAACATGTACCTTCGTTCCGAATATGATGGACCTGACCAGATCCGTGTTGGCAACGGTAAAACCCTACCTACTAGTAATGCCTTTATCTCTACACCACATCGAACCTTTCAATTAAAAAAACTCTATCATGTTCCTACTATTTCTACTAAGTTACTCTCCGTTTTCCAATACTCTAAAGACAATGACGTGTGTTTTGAATTTCAGCCCACCTTTTTTCTAGTGAAGGATCGTTTAGTGGCGAAGGTACATCTGCAAGGCATGAATAGGGAAGGAATCTACCACTTTGACGATGTTCCAAGTATCCCAAGCCCACCACCATCGGCATTTGTCATTGAGTCGTTTTCCTTATGGAACCAGCATTTTGGTCACCCAATGCTTCAAACCGTTAAAAGTATTGTGGATTCAAATAATCTTTTTGTTGCAAATAAGGAAGTTTCCTCTTGTCATGCATGTCATGTAAGCAAGAGTCAAAAACTATCCTTTTCCTCTAGTACCACTAGGAACGATCAACCATTGAGTCTAGTTGTGTCTGATCTCTAGGGTCCTACCCATGTTGTTTCTGATCGCAATGGATTGCGATATTAATTTTTATTAATGGACGTGCTTAGTCATTTTACCTGGATATTTTTGTTGGTAAATAAATCAGATGCTTTACCTACTTTCATTGCTTTTAAAGCTAAAACTGAAAAATTATTGAACCACAAAATCAAAATCTTTCAATCTGACAATGGCAGTGAATATCTAAATTTTACTTCATACCTAGAAACTCAATGAGTTTTTTATTGTTTCTCTTGCCCCCATACCTCTGCCCAAAATAGGATTGCTGAAAGATGACACCGTCACATAGTTGAGTCTGGTCGTCCTTATTACATCATGCACATGTTCCACTTTCGTTTTGGGTAGAAGCGTTTGAAACTAGCTGTTATCTGATAAATAGACTTCCATCATCCAAATTGTCTTCCAAATCTCCATTAGAATTACTATTCTCTCAAAAACCCAATTATATACCCTTAAAAGTCTTCGGTTGTGTCATGATCCGCTCCCGAATAATCGAACGTGAGTCGGACACGCCCAGTTGTAAGCCTCCTGAATTTTCGGGATTATTTTTTGAATTTTCTAAATGAATTATTTTTCGATAATTCATTTTGATTTAATTAATTTTGATCATTAAATGCTCTTTACCGTGACTTAGATTTCTAGAGCATCAGGGATGCCAGTCTCTGGAAACTTCTTTCTTGAAGTTTGTAGTAGACGAGTTTATTTTCACGTTGATATATCGTGTCCCACTCGAACTTGTTCCCTTGTACTCCATTTGCTTCGCACAACTTTCGGGTCAATTTAGACCAATTTATCGTCTGCCGTAATTCGTGACTTAATTTTCAATTTAATTTTCGGGCCCGACATCGGTCCAATCCAGTCGACCCAATATATGGCCCTGGCCTGTTTTGAGTCAACTATGCACATGCCACTTACGTGCCATCGAATTGATCTCCCTTGTGCTCTTATTTCATCCATGATTTTAATTCGTTTAAATTTATTATTTTAATTAAATCTTGGCCCCAAGCTTGTCCAAACTTGACCGAACCGGATCCAACGCCCAACCAGATTTTATGTGATCCCTATCATGTCTATCCAAACACCCCCACACAATTTCTCTCTTTTTCCCTATTTAAAATATCTCCTTATTATTCTATAAATATCTCCCTCTCTTTCTAATATGTATACGTATATATATACATATTTACAAATATCTCTCTCTCTCTCTCTCTTATTACTCACACACACCTCACCCCCTCTTTTACATCACAGCACACCCCCCCGCCATGTGGCCGAACACACTCACCCCCTCTCTCTCTAAATATCTCTCTCTAAATATATTACTCTCTCTCTCTATTTCTATTATTTTAACTAACACACTCTCTCTCTCTATTTTACACTAACACACAACTCCTCCTCTTTTCCTGCTACACAGCCACCCTCTCCTTGACTTAGTCGACAGCACCCCCTCTCTTCACTTCTTCTTCTTCACTTCTACTTCTTCTTATTCATAACACCATCCACCACCACCATTGTCACCATCCACCACCACCATTATCACCATCATCTACAACCGCCACCACCATCACCCAAACTGCCACCACCACTCTCTCCACCTCCTTCCTGGCGGAACCACCTCACTTCCTCCTCTGGAGCACCAACTCCTCCCCTCCTTCTTCATATCGTCCACCCTCACCCGCACCACCATAGCCCACCGCCACCACCGAACCATCCCGAGCAACCACTACCCGCCGCCATCGTCGCGTGTGGCCGCACCGTGGCTGTGCCGCTGCCGCCGCACAACAGCAGCTGCAACTGCAGCAGCAGCAGGGAGAATGCAGTGCGGCCGAAAAATGGCAGCTGGCCGCGCGACGGGCGCTGCCGTCGGCCGCCGCCGCCGTGGCTGCCCTCCTGATGGGCGAACTCCGGTGACCCCCTGGGTGCGCCGCCATTCTCTCCGGCGCGACGCATAAGCGATTCGTGCGTTTTGCACGTAATCCCGTCGACGCGCGCGCAAACGAGATCCAGAAATGGTACCTCGTCGCAGTAACTTCATGCACGTTTTTTGAGAAATCCGACCGTTGGATCGACGATTTCTTTGCTCCGTCATAATCTTAGTATATCTATCTTCACTCTCCTCAAATTTTGTCCGTTAATTTTATCGTTTGATACATCAAAACCGGCCGCCAAGTTGACCGTTTAAATTGTATAAATTTTGGACAGTTTTGCGGAGCCAACTTTGTCGGCTCGTACCTCCTCCACCGCAGGTCCATTTGGCGTGCTACCAGTTCTTGTGCATAGCTGGTATAACCCTCTTTCTACCCCTCCAGTTTTGTTTTATTGTGAGCTTGTTTGATTGGTTGAATTTGACGCCAAAGTTGGCTGTCCGAATTCGTAATTTCCAACTTGTAAAATTCTATTTTTGAACACGGGACTCCAGATTAAATTTCTGACACCACTAGTAGACTCGTGGCATCGTTCTGGCACATTTTTATATAAATTTTGTTAGACTTGGAGGACGTGGGACCTGGAACGTATTTTGGTGCAAAGCGGGCCCCACAGTCCGGGTCAACGGGTCATTTTGAGATCGGCTCATCGGAATCAAATTTCGGATATACCGTTGAGTTCGTATCATCATTCTGGACTCGTTGACATATAATTTGCTAGGTTTTAGTGGACATTGGTTCTGACACGCATTTCGATGCAAGTCAGATACCAATATCCGGGTCAATGGGTCATTTTGAGATCGGCTCATCGAAATCCAATTTCGGATATATCGTTGGTTTTGTATCGTCATTCTGGACTCGTTGACATATAATTTGCTGAGTTTTGAGGACATTGACTCCGATACGCTTTTCCGTGCAAATCAGATTCCATTATCCGGGTCAACGGACCAATCTGAGATTGGGTCATCGGAATCCAATTTCGGATATACCGTTGAGTTCGTATCGTCATTCTGGATTTGTAAACATATAATTTGTTAGGTTTAGTTCACTTTTATTTTGGCACATTTTTTGATGCAAAGCGGGTCCGACACGGACACCGTTTTGACTCAAAATTACCTTTTTGCCCCTGTGTCCAAATTAGACTTATGGGCAGGCTATTCTAGCTATTTCGACCATTCTGGACACGTTGGTAATAGTTGTTTCACCATCCGACAACATCTGTAGGTTTTTACCCTATTATTATAATCTTTCTCTTTTTGTGGTATTTCGAGATCCATCGATTTCAGTGATTTTCCAATCACTGAAATTTAATGTGTTGACCCTGTAGATGTTTATAGAGACTAGCCTTGACCCTGTTTGACCATGGTTGACTACTTTGACTGAACGTTGAAGTAGAGTCAACATTGGACCTAGGTTAGACTAATTTTGACCTTGGTTGACCACAATTGACTATTTTGACCAAAAGTCAACCGAAAGTTAACCGAAAGTCAACCATAGCCTAAAATTGACTAAAACTGGACCGAAGTTGACCAGTTGACCCAAAGTCAACTGTTAGTCAAGTTTGACCTAGAGTTGACCTAGGGTTGACCAGAGTTGACCAAAAGTCAACTGTAAGTCAACCATTGACTTAGATTGACCTAGTTTGACTTGCTTTGACTTGTCTTGACCTAGTTTGACTTAGTATGACTTGATTTTACTTCCAAACTCTTATATTGATACAGTATTCCATCTATAGGTCCTGGAGGCACTGTTCTTGGACTCAGTCGACTTATCTATCACATCACAGGCGAGTACATTCTCTGATAATATTTCTGTTTTATGATATCGTCCATGTTTCTTGTATATAGTGTAGATATTCTTGTTCTCTTGACACATAGTTCATACGGATTGGTATTTGTCTGGATCCCGTCATGAGATGTTATTCCTCGCTTTCCTTGGTATATCTTGTGCAAGTCTTTCTTGTTCCTTGTGCATTGTATAGACACGATTCCTGCGATGGCTACACTACAAGAAATTACAATTTTAGCAACATATTTTAGCGACATAGGGTCTTTTATGTCTCCCAAAGCTATTTTTTTGCATGTATTGGCGACATTTGTTTTAGTATGTCGCAAAATCCATACAAATTTTACTAGAGGGAAAGCAAATAGCAGTCCCGCCAAAAATCCCCTATATGACGACATCCACATGTTGCAGAAAGACACCATACATTTGACGACATGTACATATGTGTTGCAGAAAAACATAATACATTTGACGACATGTACATGTGTGTCGCAGAACGACACTGTATATTTGATAATATGTGAATACATATTCTAAAATTTTCCAAGCACCCACTTTTCCGCAAAAACCCTAAGCCTGTCACCCCCTTTCCCAAACTCCCACCTCTTTTAGAGCCAAAAATCCCAAATCTTCTTAAAAATTCAAAATCCCAAAACTCACTCCTCTAGAGTCCTAAATTTCTTCACTCCAGACCGACAACTTCGTTGACTCTTGCTCGAGTAAAGGGATTTGGGAGACGGTCCAGATTCGGCTCCGGTCTTCTCCGCGACACCTGCTCGAACGCGGAGGCAGGAACCGACTCCGACTCTTTCGTCGACTTCGGAGACCCATGCGTAGTCTCGTACATCGACTCCAACTCGAGCAAGGGGTTTCTCCTTCCGATCCAAGTCTACACTATTCATCCGGTTTCTATCTAGGTCGTGATCCCATCTCCCTGACATAGATAAAGTTTGACACTTTTTTCTTTAGATTTTTGCTCAATTTTAATTTATTTACGTAGAATAATTAGTTACTTTTTTTCCGACACCAAATAATGTAAGTCCTTGAAGAAAAGGGGGAGGAAACAGATAAACAAAGAAAAACCCTTTTCCTCCACTTGTCCTCTTCGACTTTTTGTACAAAGAGATGCCACCACCCTTTCTAGTTTATTTTCTCTTAATAGTTTTTTCATTAAAATGCAATTCATCTCAACTAAATTAGTGAACATCCCCTTCAAATGGTGTTGAGGGTGTATATGTTTATGTTCATCAAGCCAGATCCAAGGATTCCATTGGTTGTTGTATACCTAGATTGTAGAATGGGGAAAGTGGGTCAGCTACGAGGAACACACCTCTGAGGATGTATTATTGTAGAAGGTGGTGGCAAGAATTTGTGGTGTTGGCTATACCAACTTCATTACTAATCTGGTTAAAGTGTCCAAAGTTGGAGTGTCAATCACATCAGAATGCAACATCCATAAGTAACCTGGATAAAATTTCAATTATTTGAGGCTGCTAAGACTAACTGTTAGATCTTCAATATGTTCTTGTAGGTGTGCAGCTTGACTCGCTTCATAGTGCACCTGTGACAATTATCCGATTGGCTAAATTTTACAGTTAAAGGTGGTGGCTACAATAAGGATATAATGTTCCTTATCCCCAAGATGATCACCATGATCTTCTGTAGTTAATTTTAACCCAACCAGAACACAATAGGATGAGATAGTTCCTATCTAAATTGGGTCATCAATTTTTACAAGCTGTGTTTCATTCACGTGTTGAAGATTGCAATAGAGACTTATCCGTATCTTGCAAATTGTCAAGTAAGCCATCTTGTCTATCCCTTTCAAGCATTGTGTAGACCATCGGTGACAAGGACCAAGATTAACTTGGATAAGGAGTCACTTTTTGCAGCCATATTCTAAAAGTATTTTTCTTACCCTCTTTATAGTTGACAATGATGTTCGACCTCGTCAATTTCAGCCAATGCTTGATCCATTCCCCCCATTTTTTTAAAAGTCTTAGTTTGAGGAATAAAACAAGCATTCTGAGTCCACTTGACCATATCTTCTTAAACTCCAATTTTAGATGAAGTCCCCCCGTGCTTTCTTCTGACCCTCAGGATTGTTTCTTGAGCCATGGCAACACTATCCGAGACCTTCCGACAATAAACCTAGTTTGGCTCGCAAGTTTCTGTATTACCTTGCTACTGGTTATTCTAACATGACTATCTTACTCTTTAAAGGTTTTTATATTACTTTTTAGAAAGTTTTCAATCAACCCGTACATTTTTATTATATTGGAACAGAAAGGAAATGACAGAAGCACCACAAAATTGTGAGAATCATAAAAATAATGTTCGAAACATGGAGGTTCCTTATCCACTTGGGTACATTTTTTAAATATTGAATATAACTAAATTGAAGAACATTATCCACTTAGCTGCAATTTTCAATTATTGTATACAACCAAAATGAAGACCATTAACTAAATGACAGTATAAAGTTCAGTCAACATGTACATATTCATTCTATTGGAACAACAAGGAAATGAAAGCAAGACCACAAAATGGTGAGAGTTGTCAAAATAATTTTCAATATACATGGAGGTTCCTTATCCACTTAGCTATAATATTCAAATATTGAATAAACCAAAATTTAACTTCCTTGAAGTTATTAAGCATTTTTTCAATTTACATCTCGACTTAGACTTCATAAATTCTTCTTCATATTGTTAATCTCTAAGAAAAGTGACATCTTAGAATCTACATTCATGACCATAGGTATCGAACAATGTACAATGCTTTATAGACTTACTTTTTTATATTCATGATTTTAACTTAAAATAGTGATTCCAATTAATACTGCTAAGTACATTATAAACCATCAGTTACTTTTTTTGCATGAAGTATTGCCTCAAATCAAAGACAAAGTTGGTAAATTTATTTTTACCCTACAAATAATGATAAGCGTATACACACAATGGTTATAGGCATAGTCGTGGAAGGTTATTTGGAGTTTTAATTGTCATTATTGTGCTATGCTTGGAGGATATCTGAAGAGAAAAGACATCCTTTATTGTATTGTAATATACCTTTGTCAACTTTTTTTATTGGTACTTGGCAATAGTTATGGTCTTTATCATTTCTGTCAGAATATGGAGGGAAAAGAATAACCTTAGATTCAAATATGGAGAAGAGAGAAGGTTCGAAACTGATGACAAACCAGGCTTCTTATTTATTAAGACTGGCATTTTTATCCTTTTTTCCTCTCATTAAACCATGAAGATCGACGTGTTACTAAGAGACCTCAATACTGGTTAGGGACCACATAAACCATTTCAACCCACTCTTGGGAAGTAGTTTGGCTTTGCATGTACTCATCATGCTAGCATGCTTTACGTATTTCCCAATTTGAAGGAATATTGAGTTGTACAAAAGAATACACTATGCAGATATAACTCTTTTGGCTACCTTGTAGGTTAAAGGAACGGATTATCAGACTGTTGATGGAACTTGTGTACGAGACTACATTGATGTCACTGATCTGGTTGATGCCCATGCCAAAGCCCTTGATAAAGCAAAACCAAACAAAGTTGGAATTTATAATGTCGGCACCGGAAAAGGTCAAATATTGCTCCCACTCTAATTCTTTTTATCAATATTTCTCTATAGTGTTATCATTTGATCTGTGGATTTTCTATACTGTTAGCATGCAAAGTATAAACCAGCAGGGAAAATCCTCAGTTAGTGCAAACAATTGATATCATTCATATAATCATTACTATAATCGCTGGGTACTGAGCTAGGAATCACTTATTCGAGGTGGGAAATTTGACCAAAAAATAGTTTAAATTTGTGTAGGGCAATTTGTCAAGGGCACCCAATTTTTGGGTTGTCGCCTAATAGTTCGTGTGGAGTTTAAAAAATTCTAGGTATGACCACTTACCCACTCTGGTTCCTTCCATGATAACCACAAAGCTTCATCTATGGTATTGGTCTGGACCTTGTAAATCTTTCTTTTCCAATTAATCCTATTAAGACAACATTTGCTTTCTCACTTGCAATATGCCCTTTTCATCAGGGAAAACCATTGTTGTAATACATGTAGCATGAGCCACCAACCGGAAGTGGTCATCAAGTTGCTACTAGCTAGTTATGTGATGGGTCCTCAATAGCTTTGCACAAGTTACTAGTATAAAACTAAAATGGTGAGGGTATCTCTTATGAATATCGCGATAATAAAATCTAATATCTCTCATAATCTTAGAGGTAACTTGTCCTCAATAGCTCTGCATCAAGTTCCCTCATTAATGGTGAGGGTATCTCTTATGAATATTGCGATAAGAAAATCTAACCCCTCTCATAATCTTAGAGGTATTGTCTTTTTTGAGTACTTCCTATTTCATAATTAGTGAATTGACACTTGTCTGAGTGGCCAGGGACTCTCATGTCTGGCACTGCTTTATGAGGTAGGTTTCAATCCTATATACCTTTGAAATTTTGTATAACATATAGTGTGTTCTTTTTTTCTTATGAAGTTAACTGTCTGAGAGGATAAATTTTCTTTGGTGAACACAGTAATAAGTCAAATGTCTTGCTAACTGGTTCATTCTCCATTATTGTTCTACAGCTTTGGGAGGTTGAGACTCTGCAATGTGATGAACATTTTGTGCTTGTCTACTATGCCTTTCTTATCTTCTTATTCTCTAGTACACCAAGTGCTTTTCCCTAATATCATCCGGCTAATGATGCATTTAGATTCTAATGGTTTTGTAAATCAATTTTTGATTCCAGGAAGCAGCTCTTAAAAAATATGGAGGAATACATAGGCGTACATAGATGAACTGGAAATTAAGTAACTGATGAGAATGAAGTGCGGGTCGAAAAACAACAGCAGATGCATTGGGGTTTGTCGGGATTTGGGTTATTTTAGAACTTGATGAAGTGGAAATTGGGAGATTAGAATTGCTCTGATACCATGTTAGAACTAATGAAAATGGAATTATGAATCTATTAGGCACAATGGTCAGGTATAGAGACAGTCCCCTCTTACAACTGATATGGGACTACTCATAATAATGTGCTTATAATCTTAACAGTAATTGCTCTGTAGGTAAAATAAACAGGACACTTAAAAATTCAGTGCCATATTTTATTATCAGTATTGTCTATTTTTCGTTGGTGCTCACTTCTACTTCCATTTTACTTTATTATTTATCCATGTAGAAAAAAATAAATACGGCTGTGGATTGCTTCTTTTGGTATTTGATGCAACTAGCAAAAAACATGGTCCAACTATTATTTTGGCCTTTGTACACCAGTTCTATTTAGCAAAGTTTATATGCAATTTATTAGTTAGTATAATGTAAAGATTGTTTGTCATGATTGATCTTAGTTGACTAGATGGATGACTAGTTGATTTGTCTCTTGCAGTTTTCCCCCATTGCTTGCAAATGTGTATTTTTCAAGTACAATATGCTTTGAGGGAAGCTATATGTCTGTTACAACCTTCTTAAGTTGGGACCATATGGTTGGTACTTGATAGGTCATGAATGATTGACTGAATACAAGAAAGAGATTGAGTCATTTAATTCACTTAGACATTCTACAGTTTTTTTTACAAGTGAGTGATGAGAAGGAAGTGCGAATTGGTTGGAAAGCAGCAGTAGAAGAAAAATGATGGGAGTGCAGAGTTTCTATGTGGTCTCTGAGAAGTACAAGCCTAACATAAAGAATGTGAAATGTCTGCTCTACAGTGGTGGAAGCTTCAATTCTTCTAGTATAGATCTTATTGATTATCAGATGATCAGTTTCTGGAGCTACAATATTGTCACCCCCCACTTTTCTGAATAAGGCTAATATGGTCATTTACATTATTTCATTTTTTTAATATTATTTAAATATTATTGTTAGTGTTTTTATATTTTTATTTAAATAAGTATTTTACTGATAGAGTTTATATTTATAAAAGTTTAATATATTTAATATATATAAAAAATAAAATATTTAGTTTTGTTATAAATAAATTCTGATTTTTATTTATATATATATTTAGTTATTATTCCATTTATGGGATATATATATAAATAAATATATATATATTAATGGGTAAATATTATGGGTTTATTTTATATAAATAAATATACATATATATGTATGTATGTATGTATGTATGTATGTATGCATGTATTTATGTTTGTGTGTGTATATATATATATATATATATATATATATATATATATATATATATATATATATATATATATATATATATATATAAAAGCAAAGGCTTAAAGAAAGAAAAAAGAAAAAGAAAAAAAAAAGAAACCACACCACACACGCACACAAACAACACTAACAACATCCCTTAACTAAAGGGGTCGAGCCCCCACCCTCTTATCTTCGTCAATCCAAGCCCTTTCAAAGCAAAACCGAAACGAACCCCTATATATATATCGATAGAGAGAGGGAGAGGGATTTTTACAAAACCCTAACCCTAGCCGACATACCCCGCCGCCTTCCCGACGACCCAGCGCTGCCACCACGACCACCGGAGCTGCCATCGGTGGCCGAAACACGTGCGCGCATATACGTGTTTGACAGCAGCAGCGAGCACTGCGGAGCCGACTTCGGAGCGACGTTTCGTCGTGCACGCTCGATCAATTTTTGAGCCGTTTCTTCCGGTATGATCCTAACATATACACCTTTAATTTCCTTCAAATAGTTCGTGCCAATTCGTACCATGTGCGACGAAAAACGAGTTCAAAAATCGAGAAAAAACTCGATTTTCTGGGTTTAGAAAATATCCCAAAGCCCCAACTTTGTGGCAGATTTGCGACCAGTGTGTTACGAGTTTTCAAATTCAGTTTGAAGAGACTTATAGATAATATAAAGGGCTTTAAAACCCTTTTTGTAGAACTGAATTTCATGCACTGTACAGAAAGTTATTGGTTTGTGAAGTTGGAGAAAAAACTGATTTTCAAAACTGAATTTTTAGAAATATTATCCCGATACGTCGTCCGTACCGTCAATTCGGGCGACGTGGTCACGAACCGAAAGTATCGAAAGGTCCGTATCGACTTTGTGGACGTGCGGGCTTTGACGGAATTCAAATTTGTTGCGTGTGCGCGACGAATTTGACCCGTATCTGTCAAATTTTTTCGTATCGGACTTTTTCCAAAAATTTTTAATTACTTTGTGCACACTCATCAAGTCACGACGAAACGTGCGCCATTGGACTCAAAATATTTTTCTGGTCTTGTGAGCCAAGTTTGGTCCGATTCTGAGACGGTCGAGTGGAACGCTATTTTGGCGGGCCCGCGACCCGATCCAACGGGTAAATTTGTGTACGGCCCACCGGAATCCAACTTTGGACATACGGTTGGGTTCGCCTCGTCAAATCGAACCTATAGACATATAGTTTGATGATTTTAAAAAACGTAGGTTCTGGCACATTTTTTGGTACAAAGTGGGTCCAACGACGGACACCATTTTGACCCAAAATTATCGTTTTGCTCCTGTGTCTAGAATTGGACTTATGGATAGGCATTTCTAGCTAATTTGACCATTCTGAGAAAGTTGATAATGTCTGTTTCAGCATTAGGAGACAGTTGTGCGAGTTGACCGTTCGTGGCTCATTGAGTGGGTTGTAGTTTCGATTTTCTCAGCTCAGGACAGCAGGCAAGTACATTCTCTGATAGTTTTTATTGCTTTGATATCTACTATATCTGATTCAGTTGTAATGTTATACTTGATTCTCGACACGAGGATACACGGACTAGTATATATTGAATCTCGTCATGAGATGTCATTCCCGGTTTACCTGGTATATGAGTACATTATTCGATATTGTTTTTTGTACTTGTATAGACATCGATTTAGGAGTGGGCTGGCCCCCTGCTCTTTGAATCCCGTGTCATGACCTGTCATGTCTGGATTCATTATACTACTCAGGGATGGAGAGTTATTAGAGGTTATGTGATCATACCCCTACTTGTTTATTACTTGTGCATAGCTCCACCCTCACCACACGCAGGGTGTAGCCTGACCTTATACTACTTGTGCATAGCTTTCCATTTTGGCCGGCCTGATCCCTATACTATTATACTACCTGTGCATAGCCGGTCAAATGGAACAGCCTGATCTTGACCCAAGCCGATCACATAACGCTCTAATATCTCATGGCACTTTATTTTACGTTTACATCATACCTCAGATTACTTTCCATTGTTTATATTTCAGTTTTATCTTATATATCTCACACATGACATGATATCCAGTTCTCTTGTACCGTTTTACGTACTTTCAGTCTTGATATTCCATCTTGTATTTCATTATGATTATTTCTTATAGTATTTGTCAATTCACATGGAACTACAGTTGGCATTTGTACTTGCTCGTATCCTGACAGGATAACCCCCGTTGTTTTTTAGAGGATTTAGATACAGATTGTCCGACCTACTACGGGTTTGGCATAGATGGAGCCTACGACCAGGACATGCCTGTGGACCCGGTGCTCGTAGAGAACGTACCGCCAGTAGTGACCTAGTTCACCTAGATTTTTTGATTACATTCCAGTTTGATACTTTGAGACTTGCAGTATTTATTTTGGGATATTATTTTATGTCTTGGTCTCTGAACTTGTGATTGCGACTCAGCGTTGTTTCAGACTATTTATCTCATCTTTATTTTTATCTTTATCATCGTGTTTATCTTCCTTAGAATTATGTGATTGAGTTGTGGTTATATTCCTCCGTGTGGAGATGACAGGTTATATTTGTGTCTTAGATTCTATATATTCTAGATGACCTTTACAGCGTTCTACCGCCGATACTGCGGCGTAGGCTGGACGTACCCACGTGCTCGTGTCCCTAAACAGGGTACGGATCGTGACAAATATTCCCAATGTCATCATATATAAGTAATTCTATTAGCTAACAGTATGCCATGATCACTAGTTGATTATGATTGATTTCGTTATTCGGCCCTTGAGGGAGCATTTTTATGTAGGGACTTGTTGACATATTCAGTTCTGGACATATTCAGTTCTGGACATATTCAGTTATGGATGCAGAGTATTGCTGTATTCACAATTTTTCATAACTTTTATATACAGAGTATTGTCGGATGCAGAATATACCATGAACAATTTTTCACGATTCAGTTCTGGATGTAGAGTATTGCTGTATTTTACGGCCCTTGAGGGAGCATTTGTATGTAGGAAATTGTTGAAAGATTCAGTATGACAAAAACATATTTTCACAATTTTTTTACTAGCTGTAGTACATTGGAGAGCTTTGTCTTGTCGATATATGGACTCAGGTTTTTCTGATCCTTTCTGATACTTTTTCTAGTCATTGAGACATCATCCACATCCAAGCATCTTGTAGTAGTATACACCTTGACATATTAGGATATGATATCTATTATGTTTCTGCAAATCTAATATATTATTATTATATATATGATTTCTTTTGTTTGTAGATTTTTTTGCATGCAAGTCCCTTAAATCTGTACTGGATATACATGATAATGTGTATATATATGTATGTAGATTTTTTTTGTTGCATATAAGTCCCTTAAACCTGTCATTTTTTAGTATATATTTTGTTTTACTTACAATTTTTTTTATTGTTTGCAGGATCACATAGACAACAAACCAATTTTCGGGGAAGACATTCATATTATGAGATCAATTGTAGGCTAATTTTTTGGGAAGGCATTCAATTAATGTGTTTTAGTTTATACTATAGTTGTCTAAGCTGGAATAAAATACGTTCGTAGAATACAATATGTATTTTTTTGAATGGCTACTTGACGTTGTTAAAATATTACATTATTGAATAATTTTATAAAGAGATGTTTGCAGACTTTGTATTGGATATTACGTTGTGTTCATGGTAACTTGTTGTTTTTTGTTATCAAGTTCTTTGAATATAAATTTCACTGTTTGTGTGCTATTTTCGAAATAAGATTTTTTACATTTATGTTGAAAAATATATGCAAAAAAATTAATATAAATAAATATAAAAAATATAATTAGTTTTTGCGACATGAAATTGTGTAGCAGGAACTGTATTTATATTTGATTACATTAGCTTTTTCGCGACATCAAATTATGTAGAAGGATTTATTTAAAAAAATTAATAAATAAAGAATTACACATTTGGCGACATGTATTATGTTGCCAAAGTATCATTTTTTTGCGACACAAGACACATGTCGCCAAAAGTTATTTTAAATCAAAAATATGATATGTCGCCAAAAGTGCTTATATTCCGTGACATGTGTTATTTCATGTCGCCAAAGACTTTCCCAGACAAGGCTACAGCGACATGTATGCGACATAGTCAGATATGTCGCAAAAATATTTTGGCGACACAAATCTAACTTACTGCTACATATTGCTTATGTCGCTGAACATGCATTTTCTTGTAGTGCTAGCTACCCTCTCAGAGAATTGCGCGTCATGATGTGTCATGGTTGGATCCACTATACTAGTCGGGGACGGGGAGTAGTAGTGTAGATGTGTGGTCAATACCCGCCTTATATATCTTGTGAACCTTGTGAATGCCAATCCTAGACCACACGTATGATTGGCTAGATCATGACCTTGTACAGACCCAAGTCGGCCACATGTTGTAGCTAGTACTCACACACTTAGATAGATGATTCTTAATTCTTGTACATGCCATGATCAGTTTTACTTGCCTTGTTCTAGCTCAAGATTTACAGCTTACCTTGCCATGATACTCACATGTACATTTTATGATTTCTTGTATATTCTCTTTATTTACTGCTACATTTTCAATATCGTCTAATTAGAACTGTTATTTGAGATTTGTGCTCGTTCCATCCTGACTGGATATATTGACAAAATTTTAGGAGTAGTTGTGCCCTCAGTATTGGACTACAGGATGTTGCTAGCTGGGGTGGTACTCGGTATTCTACACCGTGAGTTGTCTCTCAGGAGTTCTAGGTCTGGTAGTTATTAGTTTTGTTATTGTTTTCCTCTGTTTTGTTCTTGTCTCATATGATCATTGTAAATTCTAGTTGTTCTAGTGATATTGTTATTATTTCTCGTCTTATCTTCCTTAGTTTTCGTGATGTGACATGAGTACATTTTCTATTTATGGATCTTTAGATGTTGTAGTTAGTATAGGGTACTTGGCAGCGCTCTACCGCCGATACTACGGCGTAGGCTGGGTGTGGCCCACGTATTCGTGCCCGTATATCCGGGTGCGGGTCGTGACACATTTTTAGTGGTGGCCCATACAGGTCAGTCTTTGCAATTAATGCGAAGTCGTGGTGGTACTTGAGCTTATCTGTACTACTACGAGCCTGCCCTAGGATTAAGGTTGAGTCATGGAATATTTTAGGATTTTGGTACTCAGTCACATATTAGTAACTCTTGGTAGATTCCAGAGATGATCCCTGGGAATCTTATTTCGAAAGCTTTTCAAATCTTTTCCCACTTGTTTTTATTCGTCTTGATTTTTGAAACATCTGTCCGTTATCAACTTTATTCTTCTTGGAATGGGTTTGTGGGCCCTAGAGGGAAGGTATAAGTTAAACTTATATATCTTCTAGGTTGAGACGAGAATATGATTTGCCGGTCTTATATCAAGGATGAGATTATTTTAGAGTATATTCCAGAACTTTCAATCTTGACCTAGATAGTACCTTTGGGACTTCTCCTGAGAACTTTTCCTAAATCCTGCCTCGGAATCTGTTTTCGCTAGTTTCTATTTACTTATCCTTGATTCGTCGTTGAATTTTGATTCTTGATGTTCGTTCATTGTTGACGTTGACTTTGTATCTAAGATCAGTTTTTATGAATTGAGTTAAGATATTCTGATAAGTATATTCGATGAGAACAATAAATGTCTACTTTATTTATGGAGTTTAGAATTTATCGCAGTCATACTAGCTAGTATGACAGGGACGTGGAGCCTGATGTTGGATATACTATCCTAGTTATTGAATTTAGATTTTCTTGCAGCCATACCGGTTGGCGTGGTAAGAATTCCAGATGACATGATTTTAGGGTGTATACCTTAGATATGGACTCTATCGTTTATTGCAGCCATGCTTACTGGCGTGGCGAAAATTCTGGCAACATAATTTCAGGAAGACGTGTATGGTTATCAGACTGTATTTTAAATCGGATCACTTCGTTATGACCGTATGAGCAAGAACAAATTCTTATCATTATTCTTTTCCGTCTTGGTTAACTCTGTCTATCTACAACCTAACTAGGATTTTCTCGGCATGATTGTTTTGTGTTCCACCTTTCATATGATTTGACTAAACTCTTCTTCGCTAGCCTCTTGGGTAATTCTTCTTGTCCTTCCCGATAATAGTTGAAAGTGCCTCATGGATTGATTCGAGGAAAGTTCAAAAAGTAATTTATCCTTGTATTACGGAATAAGGAGTTTGCATCCAGAGAAATACTGGCGAGGCATGACTTCGTATAACGACATCATGGTTAAATATGTTTTTCGAATTCTACTTGGACCACTCCCTAAGCATTTTTGACTAACATCTTCTCCTTTATTTTGCAAAAATTGTTTGGAAATATTTCACGTATTTGGCTAAGTTAAGTTCAGGAACCTATATTATCTGGCGTGGCAGCTGTGCACTGCAGCCATCCGTCGTATTATGGAACAAGAAAGTTAATCGCAGCCAGATGCACACTAGCGCGATCGTAACTTCATGTGACATAATTACGGAGGTATATGGTTCTTGAGTTTTACTTTGACTACGTCCTATGCATTTCGTTTGGCCTCGTAGTATTCTTGGAAATATTTCGACAATCTTTCCTGTGTTGCTTGACCCTTACCTTGCTTGAATATTGATATGGATTGTTAGACCCAGTCTTAGGCCATTGTTAACTTCTATTTTTGATGATTGGATAGCCAGACCTTGTTAACAGATTTTGTAGTGTAACTATAATATGTTATTATGTGTGATTGTGATGAGTATATTTTCTTGGGGATATATTGGGTTAAGCTTATAGGACAGATACGAGTGACTGACTATAGTGGACTTAGAAACCATTAAGAATGATTTGTTTGATAGTATAGATTGGTTTTAAGGTATCTTAGAAGGAATAAAGAATATTATATTTTTGTGAATACGGATTAAGGACTAGAATCTTGTGCTTAGATTCGAGGGTTGAACATTGTAAGATTTTGATGACCAAGTGATTATTGGTTATCTACAAACCATTTACTTATGATTGGAGGATAGATCGATATATGGAAAGAAATAGAAGGAGATAACATTGTGTGCAAGGTCGGAAGATAGCAGGAACAAACACATGGACATATGTACATAGATAATATATAATTCGGTAAATGAATTAAGAGTTTGAATTTGGGGGTTTATATTCAGGAGTTCTTAAGTAAAAGAGAGAAGGCTCAATGCCAAGAATAGGTTTTGAATGTATAATTTCATGGAGCTTATGATTAATAGGATAAAGATACTTAGGACGGGATAAGGAAACGAACAAATTGCTATTGAGATTGGAATTCTGGTTGATGGCCAATCATTGTTGATATATACGTATCTCGAGGATGACCTATATTTTAGAGTATATGTAAAGGTTCTTATTGATATGAAGATTCTAAGGGGTAAAATGACATAGTTTTTATGGAAGAAGCTTGTTGAACCTGAACCAAATGATTGTAGAGAGAAACAACATAGGTGATCACAAGGGTAGCAGATTGGGTACTGTAGCCATAGCAGTTGCATGTTTTAGCTTGACCTATTGGATGATTTTAATTTCGAGGACGAAATTTTTATAAGGTGGGTAGGATGTAAGCCCCCTGAATTTCTGGGATTATTTTTTGAATTTTCTAAATAAATTATTTTTCGATAATTCATTTTGATTTAATTAATTTTGATCAATAAATGCTCTTTACCATGACTTAGATTTCTAGAGCATCAGGGATGCCAGTCTCTGGAAACTTCTTTCTTGAAGTTTGTAGTAGACGAGTTTATCTTTACGTTGATATATCGTGTCCCATTCGAACTTGTTCTCTTGTGCTCCATTTGCTTTGCGCAACTTTAGGGTCAATTTAGACCAATTTATCGTCTGCCGTAATTCGTGACTTAATTTCTTATTTAATTTTCGGGCCCGACATCGGTCCAACCCAGTCGACCCAATATATGGCCCTGGCCTATTTTGAGTCTACTATGCACGTGGCATTTCCGTGCCACCGAATTGGTCTCTCTTGTGCTCTCATTTCATCCATAATTTTAATTCGTTTAAATTTATTATTTTAATTAAATCTTGTCCCCAAGCTTGTCCAAACTTGACCGAACTGGATCTAACGCCCAACCAGATTTTATGTGATCCCTATCATGTCTATCCAAACACCCCCACACAATTTCTCTTTTTTTCTCTATTTAAAATATCTCCTTATTATTCTATAAATATCTCCTTCTCTTTCTAATATGTATATGTATATATATATACATATTTACAAATATCTCTCTCTCTCTCTCTCTTATTACCCACATACACCTCACCCCCTGTACATAAAGGGTATATACACCATTATAGATCTATTGCATCTTGATTGTTATTATTTATTATTAAGTTATCAAGATTATATAATATTAATATATTGTGGTTATTAAATAAATAAATTATTTATTATTAATAGTTATTATTATTTTATCAAGGATATATATATATATATATATATATATATATATATATATATATATATATATATATATATATATATATATATATATATATGTATATGTGAGTATATAGATATTAGTTTGTTATATGTGTGTAAATATATATATATATATAAATAATATATATAGAAATATGTATATATATATATATATATATATATATATATATATATATATATATATATATATATATATATATATAGATAATTATATGTATACGTATATATACATAGGTATATGCGTGTTTATGGAGATATATATGTATGAGTATATAAAAAAATATATGTATGAGTATATAAATGTGCTTTTTATATATAGATAATAGGTAATATGGGTATTTCTAATATTGATTTAAAGTATTTTAGGTTTTGTTGATTTTAAGGATATAGATATATAAATATATATGGATATAAGTAGATAAATATATATATAGGTATATACGTGCATAAATATATAAATATATTTATATAAGTGTACATGTGAAGACATATATATAAATAATATATATGTACGTATGTGCATGTATATAAAAAATATATATAGGTATACTGTGTGTATATATATATAGATACATATATATATACCTATATATCTATACAATAGTTGTTAAAAAAGAAATAGGAAAAGAAAAGCAAAAAAATAAAATAAAATAGGAATAATCAAACCGAAACAACAGCTGCAGCCAACCCGGCTGTGAAGCCCGATTTCCATTCCAGTTGGCCCAACCCCTGCACATACGTTCCAGGCCATCAAACCGAGCCTATAACTCCCCAAAACCCGCTCGTTTCCGCCGATATACACGTACGTATAGAGCTCGACGAACCCTAAAACCTAACCAACAACTATCCCACGCCACCCACGGCGCATCCTCGACGACTTGGCGGCCACCCGCCGCCGACGCCACCGCCGGCTGGCCGCAGCAGGGCCGCGTCTGTGCGCTCAGGCGCGGAGCTAAACAGCAGCACCGCCATGTTTGACCCCAACTTTGGGATCAAGTCTCGTCGTCGATTTCCAATCGTTTTACGAAGCGATTTATCTGGTACGTACCCAACCTAACCCCCTTTAAACCTGTTCAAATAGTTTGTAAGTTAGATTCCCTCAGTCATTCGAAAAATCGACATAAAGTCGAGTAAAAACCATCGCGATAGCAGGGCATGACACTGGTTCAAACACGCTACTTGGCAGACTTTTTCTGAACTAAACACTAGGGGATTTCAAAAACTTTTTGAAGGGTCCTAGGCAACCTATAGGGCTTTGCAACCCAACTTACGGAATTTGATTTCATCGACGACACGCCGAGAAATCGAATCCCGAAGTTGACCGAAAACCTGTTTTTAAATTCATTGAAATCCATCCACACGACGTGCGTCCCACCATTCTGGGCGACGTGGTCGCCAACCGAAAGCATCGAAAGCTGCGTAACGGTTTCGTGGTCGTGTGGGCTTTGACGGAGTTCAAATTGGTCGCGCGTGTGCGCGACGAATTTGATGCGTATCCGTCAAAATTCACCGTATCGTGCACTTTGCAAATTTCTCAATTACATTGTGCACGCTCGTCAGATCGAGACGAAACTTACGCCAACAGAACCGTATCATTTTTCTGGTCCTGTATGCCAAGTTTGGTCCGATTCTGAGATCGTTGATAAAATTGTCGTTTTGCGGGCCCCACGGTCCCACTCAACGGGCGATTTTGTGCACGGCCCACCGGAATCCAACTTTGGACATACGGTTGGGTTCGTATCGATAAACTGGATCCGTAGACATGTAGTTTGATGACTTTAGAGACCATTGAATCTGGCACACTTTTCGGTGCAAAGCGGGTCCAACGGCGGACATCGTTTTTTGTTCGAAATTACCGTTTTGCCCCTGTGTCCAGAATTGGACTTAAGGACAGGCAACCCTAGCTAATTTGACTATTTCTCAATTACATTGTGCACGCTCGTCAGATCGAGACGAAACTTACGCCAACAGAACCGTATCGTTTTTCTGGTCCTGTATGCCAAGTTTGGTCCGATTCTGAGACCGTTGATAAAATCGTCGTTTTGCGGGCCCCACGGTCCCACTCAACGGGCAATTTTGTGCACGGCCCACCGGAATCTAACTTTGGACATACGGTTGGGTTCGTATCGAAAAACTGGATCCGTAGACATGTAGTTTGATGACTTTAGAGACCATTGACTCTGGCACACTTTTCGGTGGAAAGCGGGTCCAACGGCGGACATCATTTTTTGTCTAAAATTACCGTTTTGCCCCTGTGTCCAGAATTGGACTTAAGGACAGGCAACCCTAGCTAATTTGACTATTCTAAAAACATTGGTAATGTTTATTTTAGCTTTCGGGGACTGTTGTACGGGTTTTGACTATTGTGGCACATTGAGTAGTTCAGACTGTCGTTTTCACCAGCAGAGGACCACAGGCGAGTACAGTTTATTGTCTGCATTTTGATATTGATCTTTACTATATTTTATTGATTAGTCATTGGTTATGTGATTTTTATACTCTATTATAAATTATTGAGTCGGGAATGAGAAGTACCAAGGATGTGTGATCTGACCATAACCCATGTTTATTTTCTGTAAGTAGTGTAGCCCGTGTTTATTTTCTGCAAGTAGTGTAGCTCGTGTTTATTTTCTGCAAGTAGTGTAGCCCGTGTTTATTTTCTGCAAGTAGTGTAGCCCGTGTTTATTTTCTGCAAGTAGTGTAGCCCGTGTTTATTTTCTGCAAGTAGACATTGTAACCCGTATTTATTTTTCATGCAAGTAGATCTCGTAGTCCGTGCGGTGTAGTACCCCAGACCGATCACATATCAAAGGTACTTTTAACAGTTGGAGAAAGTATTTTGTGTCTATTGGTTTTTCGTATTTACTGTTTATTTTCAAAACTCATGATTGATGTCTAACCTTTGTTTTATAGTCATTTTCTTTATTTGAAATTGCATTCAGTGGATTGTGCTCGTTCCATTCCTGACTGAAAACCAACATTTTCAGGTTAGCCGTGGATTCACTTAGCTTGGGAAGTGACGGAAATACTTGCAGACAAAAGCCTAGAGACGAGCTAGATAGTTTAGTTGTAGTCATTCATTTGTTTGTACAAGTTTATATTTTTCTGTAAATATAAAACTTGTGATAATTGTAAGTTAAATTAATTTGTGAATAGGCATTATTTGTGAATTTGATCTTCATGGTCGTGACAGCGTTCTACCGCCGACACTGCGGCGTAGGCTGGCTTGGACACGTCTCGTATCCGTCTAAAAAAATGGGTGCAGGTCGTGACAAGTTTTTGTGGTGGCCCATACAGGTCAGTTTTTGTAAATCATACGAACTTGTGATAGTACTTAAGTTAGCCGTACTATTACGAGCCTGCGACAAGGAAATGCTTATTCACGAATTAGAAATTAATTTCATTTAGGAGAATGACTAGGACTAGGAGTCCCTTATACAAATTTACCGATGGGTAGTCTAGGCCATGCAATGTAGATGAGGAGTTACTAATTTTGATAGTTATCAGATCCTCATAGGTACACTAGTATCTCTTGATATGACGATATAATCTAATTTGGATAGATTATTCCCTTGGTAAGGCAGGGCTTCATAGAATTAATGATCTAACCTTGATAAATGGTGCAATTCTTTCTCCTTGCCCTTTTGATATCATCCTCACATCTTAGTCAAATTGCCTATTTAGTTCCTATTTTTGCCCTAAGAATTGTTATTTTTATGTTATCCATAGATGAACCTCAAGTTAGTTTCGATTCAAGTTTTTCCTCAAAAGGCTTGAATACACGTAGAATAGTTAGAATGTTTATATTTCTTTTGTCCTAAGTTATTTCTCCCTGTTCAATCCTTTATTTTAAGGGTTGTGACTGATAGGACAAATGTTTACGCTTTATTTCATAGTCAACTTGTTTGAATCTATAGAAGCCCATGAAGTTTTACAGATATAGTTAAAAGAATGTTAGTTGACTCATAATGGCAGGACAGCAGCGTACTGTCGCCATTTATTTGAATTATGGACTCACTGCAGCCAGCAGCGCACTGGCGAGACACGACCCTAGAATTAAAATTTTTAAGGAAATTATAGGTTATAGAATATTGCTAAAACTATAGCTAGTGGACCTCTTGATCGTAGACACCCTTGAGCCAATATTGGATAGAGTTAAGAAGGGTTCGATTTTGTATCATATTGAGTTATGAAACCAAGGGTTTACCACAGCCAGAGTATACGGGCGAGGCGTAATCCGCGGTGAAAGGACTTCAAACATGATTACAAGTTAGAGATACTATAGAGGATAGGGCAGTGCCCTGTGTGTTCCATAAGATCCAAAGCCAATATTAGTGGAAGTTTTATAAGTTGGGTAGCATGTCTCCCGACCTAGCATTTTGTAGTCCTTGTGACTTATTGACGAGGAAATTGATTGACGCTAATAGGTTACCTAGAATATAGAATTCAGAAGTCCATAAACCATTAGTCAACCAAGACCTTTAGGGTAAGATGATAGTGGGATGTCTACAGGAGCAAGAACACCAGGTAAAGTTTGATTCCCTCTAAACTCGAACTATTTGTGCCTTCTTTCAAAAAATCTCGCGTACTTGTATCTTGACTATCTTGACCAACGCTGCTATTACAGCCTAGTTTTTTGCAAGCTTACTCGTTTATCGAGCTTGATTCAAGACATATGTTTATTGGGGACGCCCACTAACTTATTGTCTAATCAGAATCAGTGTATTATGGTCTGATCAACCATGATGCATTTGGTTCGCTCTTTGTTTAATTACACTACGTGGATGGAGATATATAGGTATCTAGGATCTCATCCGCGACTGCTTTGACAATTCCTCTTGAATTATATGTTTGCCTTTGAATCATGAAATTATATTCAGTAACGTCTCCCTTAAATTCTTTATTGTTTCTGTCCTTCACCGATTTGAAAAGGCGAAGGCTCGTAATAGTAGAGAGAGATACCGCGTATCCCCATGGCTATGGTAGTTGTATACACAAGGGTAGTTATCGTCAGCCAGCCATGTGATCGAGTTACTCGTTCTCCTCTCGACCCCAAACTGTTATCGGGACTTTCAAGCCATCTGAATTTAAGAATGATTAGGGTTTTACTCTTAGTCGAAATGCCTACCTAGGAGACTACCTATTCTTTTGAGACCAAAGGTTGCGAGTCTCTAATTATTTGCTGGAAGCTTGCCTTAACTAGCAACCCTTAAGCCTTGAACCAACCCTTCCTCGACCGAAGCCCACAGTTAGACATGAGATGAGTGGACAATAGGGTAATCATTTACCGTGACACTCCTCCCGAGATTGGTTTCCAACAAATATTACTCTAGTTATGTAAATGTTTGATATTAAGACCTAACTAGTGTTGGAACACCACAGTCACTTGTTTAGCTAATACCATAGATTAAATACCCTGTCAAATTGTGATATACCAGTTGTCAACAGCAACGCATGATCACTACAGCCCATACCACTAGAACCCTTATGACAATAGTCTGACAGGTTTGACACAACTAGAGATTTATGACTCAGTTGTTAGAAATCTCTTCATAGGACATGCCTTGGAGCTGGTTACCCCGTCGATAACTCTTGTACACTATGGATGGGTATGTTCCACTATGTTATCGACCATGTGATATTATACACCCTCGTTTCTCATTTATTGAGGAATGATTATTGACTTGACTTACATCAACCATATTCCGTTACGCCGTGCCTTATTCTTCATTTATAAGAGTCAAGGTACAATATCCGGACATTGGAATTTTTTTCTAACCTCTTTATTCCCAAAATCATATCATAGCTTCTAAGGTGGGTAGACTGTAAGCCATCTAAATTTTTAGGATATAAGAGGATTACCGAATGATTAGAATGATTTCCATTTGGATGATAAATAGTGCCCCGTGGATTCCCACTTTCCATTTAGATCATTTTGTGTCCCCGATCGTGTCATTAATATTCGGAGCACGAGACCAACTGTTACCTTTCAACAAATTTCATATGCAAGGTCTAGACGAGTCCACCTTCATCTAGGTATATCATGTCCCACTCAAACACGTCCCCTTGTGCTCTATTTTTATGGTACGGCTTTCAGGTAAAAAGGATTAGGTATAACCCTTCCCACAATACCGGTATACTTCCCGACTTCCACTAGAGCCGCAACCTCGACTCAAACCTTTTGACCCAATGTATGGTTGTGATCTACTCAAAGCCCACTACGCATATGTCACTAGTGTGCCATTCACTTGTGTCTTCTTGTGCTACTTATACACAAAATGTCACGGAAGGCGCACCTTCAGGGCTTAGAGAACCTATTTAACCAACCCGACTGTCCAACTAGCTCAACCACTTGGGTTGAAACCTACTCTAGGTTACCCTAACCTAGTAGAAGTAGTTTAATATTGGGATCTTGTCCAGTCAATATAGATTGAAGCCCAAGGTTCATTCAACCGATGACTGATGTCCAATTGGGAAACCCAGTAAAACCCATCCACTCATACCGCCATAGTTGGACTATAAAACCAAACTATTTGAAATAGACCCTATACCTTGTAACCTCCATCTCTTAGAATGTGAGGCCATTCGTAACCCTTATTCCATCTACTTGGAAGTCGCGATCTGATTTGCATTACATTTTATCCCTTGTTGTGTGTTTAAATAACCACGAAAAAGATCACAATCTTGACTACTCAAATTCCCTTCTATTATGGAATTTTGTTTAGACGGAACTTCGAGAGCAGAATTTTTGTATTGTACGGATTGCAAGCTCCTCTGAGAAAGGAAGATTCTTCGATTTAGCAAGTGACTGAACGAGAGTAGCCAATCTAGTAAATAAGTCAATGTTTCATAGACTTTCTTTCTGTCTACATCCTTGGATATCCTCTACCGCTCTGGGAACTTTATATTCGCTCTCGATTATTTTTTCTTATCTTCCTGTCCTTCCTATTGTAGAGTGACAAATGGTCATGCTTATTAGAATTTACCAATATTTTCTAGCTACTTTTGTAAATTTGTTGCTTGTTAGATTTTGGGTTATATGATAGATCTGAGAGGTTTATAGGTGCCATATTCAGTAGATATCAATTGGTAGCAATTATAGCAATTAGTTGGATGATTATAAAATTTTAGTGACCTAGCTTTGAGGGAGTAGTGTGACCAAAGGTGGGTAGAAGTCCTCGACATTTTTGCAGTTGCCAAAATGGACAATGAGAAGGATATGAACTATTTTTGAGGAATTAACATTTAAGGAGATTAAGGTTCAGGTAGACTTCTTATTTAGGGAATAGTTACGGATTAGAATTTTGAGGACGAAATTATTTGAAGGTGGGTAGATTTGTAGCTCCCCTTCCCGAAAATTGTAAAGTATTTTGTTATTTTACTTTATTTAAATGGTGATTTTTAGACTGTACATAAAGGGTATATACACCATTATAGATCTATTGCATCTTGATTGTTATTATTTATTATTAAGTTATCAAGGTTATATAATATTAATATATTATGGTTATTAAATAAATAAATTATTTATTATTAATAGTTATTATTATTTTATCAAGGATATATATATATATATATATATATATATATATATATATATATATATATATATATATATATATATATATATATATATATAAATATATATATATATATATATATATATATATATATATATATATATATATATATATATATGTGTGTGTGTGTGTGTGTGTGTGTGAGTATATAGATATTAGTTTGTTATATGTGTGTAAATATATATATATATATATATATATAAATAATATATATAGAAATATGTATATATATATATATATATATATATATATATATATATATATATATATATATATATATATATATATATATATATATATATATAGATAATTATATGTATACGTATATATACATAGGTATATGCGTGCTTATGGAGATATATATATATATATATATATATATATATATATATATATATATATATATATATATATATATATATATATATATATATATATATATATATATATGTATGAGTATATAAATGTGCTTTTTATATATAGATAATAGGTAATATGGGTATTTCTAATATTGATTTAAAGTATTTTAGGTTTTGTTGATTTTAAGGATATAGATATATAAATATATATGGATATAAGTAGATAAATATATATATAGGTATATACGTGCATAAATATATAAATATATTTATATAAGTGTACATGTGAAGACATATATATAAATAACATATATGTACGTATGTGCATGTATATAAAAAATATATATAGGTATACTGTGTGTATATATATATATAGATACATATATATATACCTATATATCTATACAATAGTTGTTAAAAAAGAAATAGGAAAATAAAAGCAAAAAAAAAAACAAATAGGAATAATCAAACCGAAACAACAGCTGCAGCCAACCAGGCTGTGAAGCCCGATTTCCATTCCAGTTGGCCCAACCCCTGCACATACGTTCCAGGCCATCAAACCGAGCCTATAACTCCCCAAAACCCGCTCGTTTCCGCCGATATACACGTACGTATAGAGCTCGACGAACCCTAAAACCTAACCAACAACTATCCCACTCCACCCACGGCGCATCCTCGGCAACTTGGCGGCCACCCGCCGTCGGCGCCACCGCCGGCCGGCCGTAGCAGGGCCGCGTGCGTGCGCTCAGGCGCGGAGCTAAACAGCAGCACCGCCATGTTTGACCCCAACTTTGGGATCAAGTCTCGTCGTCGATTTCCAATCGTTTCACGAAGCGATTTATCTGGTACGTACCCAACCTAACCCCCTTTAACCCTATTCAAATAGTTTGTAAGTTAGCTTCCTTCAGTCATTCGAAAAATCGACATAAAGTCGAGTAAAAACCATCGTGATAGCAGGGCATGACACTGGTTCAAACACGCTACTTGGCAGACTTTTTCTGAACTAAACACTAGGGGATTTCAAAAACTTTTTGAAGGCAGTCCTAGGCAACCTATAGGGCTTTGCAACCCAACTTACGGAATTTGATTTCATCGATGACACGCCGAGAAATCGAATCCCGAAGTTGACCGAAAACCTGTTTTTAAATTCATTGAAATCCATCCACACGACGTGCGTCCCGCCATTCCGGGCGACGTGGTCGCCAACCGAAAGCATCGAAAGCTGCGTAACGGTTTCGTGGTCGTGTGGGCTTTGACGGAATTCAAATTGGTCGCGTGTGCGTGACGAATTTGATGCGTATCCGTCAAAATTTACCGTATCGTGCACTTTACAAATTTCTCAATTACTTTGTGCACGCTCGTCAGATCGAGACGAAACTTATGCCAATATAACCGTATTATTTTTCTGGTCCTGTATGCCAAGTTAGGTCCGATTCTGAGACCGTTGATAAAATCGTCGTTTTGTGGGCCCCACGGTCCCACTCAACGGACGATTTTGTGCACGGTCCACCGGAATCCAACTTCGGACATACGGTTGGGTTCATATCGGAAAACTGGATCCGTAGACATATAGTTTGACGACTTTAGAGACCATTAACTCTGGCATGCTTTTCGGTGCAAAGCGGGTCTAACGGCGGACATCATTTTTTACCTGAAATTACCGTTTTGCCCCTGTGTCCAAAATTGGACTTAAAGACAGGCAACCCTAGCTAATTTGACTATTCTAAAAACATTGGTAATGTTTATTTCAGCTTTCGGGGACTGTTGTACTGGTTTTAACTATTGTGGCACATTGAGTAGTTCAAACTGTCGGTTTCACCAGCAGAGGACCACAGGCGAGTACAGTTTATTGTCTGTATTTCGATATTGATCTTTACTATATTTCATTGATTAGTCATTGGTTATGTGATTTTAATACTCTATTATAAATTATTGAGTCGGGAATAAGAAGTACCAAGGATGTGTGATCTGACCATAGTCCTTGTTTATTTTCTGCAAGTAGTGTAGCCCGTATTTATTTTTTGCAAGTAGTGTAGCCCGTGTTTATTTTCTGCAAGTAGTGTAGCTCGTATTTATTTTCTACAAGTAGTGTAGCCTTTGTTTATTTTCTGCAAGTAGTGTAGCCCGTGTTTATTTTCTGCAAGTAGACATTATAGCCCGTGTTTATTTTTCATGCAAGTAGACCTCGTAGACCGTGCGGTATAGTACCCCCGACCGATCACATATCAAAGGTACTTCTAACAGTTGGGGAAAGTATTTTGTGTCTATTAGTTTTTCGTATTTACTGTTTATTTTCAAAACTCATGATTGATGTCTAACCTTTATTTTATAGTCATTTTCTTTATTTGAAATTGCATTCAGTGGATTGTGCTCGTTCCATTCCTGACTGGAAACCAACATTTTCAGGTTAGCCGTGGATTCACTTAGCTTGGGAAGTGACGGGAATACTTGCAGACAAAAGCCTAGAGACTAGCTAGATAGTTGAGGTGTAGTCATTCATTTGTTTGTACAAGTTTATATTTTCTGCAAATGTAAAACGTGTGATCATTGTAAGTTAAATTAATTTGTGAATGGGCATTATTTGTGAATTTGATCTTCATGGCCGTGACAGCGTTCTACAGCCGACACTGCGGCGTAGGCTGGCTTGGACATGTCTCGTATCCGTCTAAACAAAATGGGTGCGGGTCGTGACACCCCCTCTTTTACATCACAGCACCCCTCCATGTGGCCGAACATACTCACCCCTTCTCTTTCTAAATATCTTACTCTCTCTCTCTATTTCTACTATTTTTACTAACACACTCTCTCTCTATTTTACACTCACACACAACTCCTCCTCTCTTCCTACTACACAGCCACCCTTTCCTGGACTTAGCCGACAGCACCCCCTCTCTTCACTTCTTCTTCTTCACTTCTACTTTTTCACTTTTACTTCTTCTTATTCATAACACCATCCACCACCACCATTATCACCATCCACCACCACCACTATCACCATCATCTACAACTGCCACAACCATCACCCAAACCGCCACTACCACTCTCTCCACCTCCTCCCTGGCCGAGCGCCGCCACCACCCCGGCCGTCGTGTCTGCCGCCCCCTGATGGGCGAACTCCGATGATCCCCCTGGGTCCGCCGCCATCCTCTCCGGCACGACGCATACGCGATTCGTGCGTTTTGCACGAAATCCCGTCGACGCGCGCGCGAACGAGATCCAGAAATGGTACCTCATCGCAGCAACTTTGTGCATATTTTTCGAGAAATTCGACTGTTGGATTGGCAATTTCTTCACTCCGTCACAATCTTGGTATATCCGTCTTCACTCCCCTCAATTTTCGTCAGTTAATTTTATCGTTTGATACATCAAAATCGGCTGCTAAGTTGACAGTTTAAATTGTATAAATTTTGGACAGTTTTGCGGAGCCAACTTCGTCGGCTCGTACCTCCTCCACCGTAGCTCCATTTGGAATGCTACCAGTTTTTGTGCACATCTGGTATAACCCTCTTTCTACCCCTCCAGTTTCGTTTCATTGTGAGCTTGTTTGATTGGTTGAATTTGACGCCAAAGTTGACCGTCCGAATTCGTAATTTCCAACTTATAAAATTCTATTTTTGAACACGGAACTCCAGATTCAATTTCTGACACCACCAATAGACTCATGGCATCGTTCTGGAACATTTTCATATAAAGTTTGTTAGATTTGGAGGATGTGGGCCCTGGCACGTATTTCGGTACAAAGCGGGCCCTACAGTCCGGGTCAACGGGTCATTTTGAGATCGGCTCATCGGAATCCAATTCCGGATATACCGTTGAGTTCGTATCGTCATTCTTGACTCGTTGACATATAATTTGCTAGGTTTTAGTGAACATCGGTTCCGCCACATATTTTGGTGCAAGTCGGATACCAATATCCAGGTCAATGGGTCATTTTGAGATCGGCTCATTGGAATCCAATTTTGGATATAGCGTTGGATTTGTATCGTCATTCTGGACTCGTTGACATATAATTTGCTGAATTTTGAGGACATTGGCTCCGACACGCTTTTTCGTGCAAATCGAATTCTAATATCCGGGTCAACGGACTAATCTGAGATCGGGTCATCGGAATCCAATTTCGGATATATCGTTGAATTCGTATCGTCATTCTGGATTCGTAGACATATAATTTGATAGGTTTAGTGCACTTTTATTTCAACACATTTTTCGGTACAAAACGGGTCCGACACGGACACCGTTTTGACTCGAAATTACCTTTTTGCCCCTGTGTCCAAATTGGACTTATGGACAGGCTATTCTAGCTATTTCGGTCATTCTGGACACGTTAGTAATGGTTGCTTCACCATCCGACAACATCTGTAGGTTTTTACCCTATTATTATAATCTTTCTCTTTTTGTGGTATTTCGAGATCTATCGATTTCAGTGATTTCCCAATCACTGAAATTTAATGTGTTGACCCTGTAGATATTTATAGAGACTAGCCTTGACCCTGTTTGACCATGGTTGACTACTTTGACTGAACGTCAAAGTAGAGTCAACATTTGACCTAGGTTAGACTAATTTTGACCTTGGTTGACCACAGTTGATTATTTTGACCAAAAGTCAATCGGAAGTCAACCGTAGCCTAAAATTGACTAGAACTGGACCAAAGTTGACCAGTTGACCCAAAGTCAACTGTTAGTCAACGTTAGTCAAGTTTGACCTAGAGTTGACCTAGGGTTGACCAGAGTTGACCAGTTGACCAAAAGTCAACTGTAAGTCAACCATTGACTTAGATTGAACTAGTTTGACTTGCTTTGACTTGTCTTGACCTAGTTTGACTTAGTATGACTTGATTTTACTTCCAAACCCTTATATTGATACAGTATGCCATCTATAGGTCCTGGAGGCACTGTTCTTGGACTCAGTCGACTTATCCATCACATCACAGGCGAACATTTGACCTAGGTTAGACTAATTTTGACCTTGGTTGACCACAGTTGATTATTTTGACCAAAAGTCAATCGGAAGTCAACCGTAGCCTAAAATTGACTAGAACTGGACCAAAGTTGACCAGTTGACCCAAAGTCAACTGTTAGTCAACGTTAGTCAAGTTTGACCTAGAGTTGACCTAGGGTTGACCAGAGTTGACCAGTTGACCAAAAGTCAACTGTAAGTCAACCATTGACTTAGATTGAACTAGTTTGACTTGCTTTGACTTGCCTCGACCTAGTTTGACTTAGTATGACTTGATTTTACTTCCAAACCCTTATATTGATACAGTATGCCATCTATAGGTCCTGGAGGCACTGTTCTTGGACTCAGTCGACTTATCCATCACATCACAGGCGAATATATTCTCTGATAATATTTCTATTTTATTTTATCGTCCATGTTTCTTGTATATAGTGTAGATATTCTTGTTCTCTTGACACATAGTTCATACGGATTGGTATTTGTCTGGATCCCGTCATGAGATGTTATTCCTCGCTTTCTTTGGTATATCTTGTGCAAGTCTTTCTTGTTCCTTGTGCATTGTATAGATACGATTCCTGCGATGGCTAGCTACCCTCTCAGAGAATCGCGCGTCATGATGTGTCATGGTTGGATCCACTATACTAGTCGGGGACGGGGAGTAGTAGTGTAGATGTGTGGTCAATACCCGCCTTGTATATCTTGTGAACCTTGTGAATGCCAATCCTACACCACACGTATGATTGGCTAGATCATGACCTTGTACAGACCCAAGCCGGCCACATGTTGTAGCTAGTACTCACACACTTAGATAAATGATTCTTGATTCTTGTACATGTCATGATCAGTTTTACTTGCCTTGTTCTAGCTCTAGATTTACAGCTTACCTTGCCATGATACTCACATGTACATTTCATGATTTCTTGTATATTCTCTCTATTTACTGCTACATTTTCAATATCGTCTAATTAGAACTGTTATTTGAGATTTGTGCTTGTTCCATCCTGACTGGATATATTGACAAAATTTTAAGAGTAGTTGTGCCCTCAGTATTGGACTACAGGATGTTGCTAGCTGGGGTGGTACTCGATGTTCTATACCGTGAGTTGTCTCTCAGGAGTTCTAGGTCTGGTAGTTATTAGTTTTGTTATTGTTTTCCTCTGTTTTATTCTTGTCTCATATGATCGTTGTAGATTCTAGTTGTTCTAGTGATATTGTTATTATTTTTCGTCTTATCTTTGTTAGTTTTCGTGATGTGACATGAGTACATTTTCTAGTTATAGATCTTTAGATGTTGTAGTTAGTATAGGGTACTTGACAGCGCTCTACCGCCGATACTGCAGCGTAGGCTGGGCGTGGCCCACGTATTCGTACCCGTATATTCGGGTGCGGGTCGTGACACCAGCCTTCATCGATGGACACGACGAAGTAAGCTGTACAATACTAAGGAAAATTCCAAGTCACAACGTAATGTAAACATCCACAGCTTCTATATAGAACGTTCCCAGAAAGATCTCTAATATCCACCAAGTCATTTTAGTACAAAGTCATCCGGAGACAAATCCGGTCAAATAAAATAAATATACAATAATGAATATCCAAAAAACAATCTCCACAAAAATTAATGAAATAAATACTGCAATATCCAATGATATCATCGCTGCTCCATGTAGCATCCAGCTTACCTGCAACGTATCCTGTCAGGAAAAGAGCAAAGTACAACCCCGACAAGAACAATATACAATGTAATCTGTAGTATAGAATACAAGGTAAAACCAGAATACTAGAACTGGAAATGAAACTACGGTACCAGAAATAAAATATAAAACTGCAGGCAATGGACGCGACAATCAATATGCAAGACAATGAACACGGCTATCAATAAATCAAGACAATGAACACGACAATCAATATGCAAGTGTAACATTTTTGAAATATTAAACTAATGTGTGACCGGCTAAGGACCACAATCAATCAATGAATCAATCAATTCTACAAGATCCGGCTTCATCGTACGTGAAGTGTACGATTAGGCTATCCATAATGCCTTTGTTAGGTATAGTCACACAAAAGCTAATATTTCCCTCAATCTCTGCAATAAATAATGACTCACAATACAATGAGCAAGGTACAAGACAATCGTGGGTATCTCGTGTCCGATATGAGAACATGGCACATGAATGTAAGACAGAAAGACAAAGTAAAAGTCGAGTAGGTGTACTTGCCTCGCTTTGGAAGCACATGAGTAGTACTGTATGGTTGTTATGGATCACCTGGTAGTTGTACAATTTTGATTAGGGTTTTGAAATAAAGATCATTAGCTAACTATATCACTAACTTTCTCTAGTACTAAATATAGGCCTAACTTACTTTAATCAATATTTTAGAAAATATATATTGGTTTTAAGAATAATGACTAGTAACATACTATTAAACTATATTATAGCTACAAAATCCTTTACTAGAAAATAATTGCTATCTCACTTATACTTTTCGGAAATAACTATGGACAACATTTCTATTAGATAAAATATCTTATTAGTTAAAGATATTAAAAAAAGTTTAAATATTTAAAATATTAGCTAAAAGATACTAATTAGTAAAGCTAAATATTATACTAACAATTCTAAACATTAAATCTAGTTAACATTACAGAACAATATATAACTACATACTAATTAGAATATTACTAGGTTAAATTGTATTTAGCACTAAACTAACTAGCCATGCAAATAATAACAAAATTATATTAGTAATAAAATCCCAGCCCAAAGACCTAGTTCTACTCCTGGCCCAAAGCTCCTGGAATTATCCAGCCTACAGGTTAAACAAACAACTACAAAATTTAACCCAACTATCTAGCCCACAAAATGGCCCAAGCCCATCCATTTTTCTGTTACTGCTCACTGTTAAACTCAGCTCACGAATTTAAACCCAGCCCAACAGAGCAACCAGCCCAGCCCTGATTCATAATCTGCACCCAACCCACACTGTTAAAATCAAACAAAAACTTAACAGTTTCAACTAAAGCCCAACCTATTTTCTTCCAAACCCGGCCCAATGAAACAAAACTTGAACATAAAATCCCTGTCTTCTTTCTCTCCTCACCTGATTTTTCACACTCAATCGACGAAAAACCCAGCCCCCAAAACACTTCTCCTTCCTCTAACGCTCTCAGTCGGAACCCTAACCCTAAGTCCATCTTCTCCACCTGAACCCTAGTTTCTAGGTCATCCTCTCCAGTCTTTTCTTCTTCATTAGCCCGACCACACACCCTAGGTGAAACCCAAGATCCGAGCCTTCTTCTTCCTCAGACTTTCCCAACCCGAAACCCTAATTTCTATTCTTTACTTCCTTTTTCCTCAGCTCGACCTAGCTTCACTCCTTCCTCATGCCTAAACCAAAACCCTAAGTCCACCCCAAATGCAAAACCCTAACCCTGAGAACAACAGAAAGAAAAGAGAAGGGGTTTGAGAGGATCGAGATGAAAACTTACCCAACTGGCGGGGAAGTCGATCCACGACAGCGCTGCGGTGGTCCGAGCAGTGGTGAAGAAAACAGCGACTCCTCGATGGGGACGCGGCTCCTCGGTGTCTTCTGGCACGAGGTCGTCGAGATCCGGTGAAGGCGGAAGTCAGCACTATGGCGAAGCTCTGGTACTCGTGTCGTTGCCGGATACGGCACGACAGCTCCGACAAACTTTCAGATCTAGTCGACGAGGCGACGCTCTGGTCGTCAGAAACGGCTTCATACGACTAGATTCGGTGGCGTCGAAGTGACTGTTCGAGTTTCGAAGAGACGACTCACCGCACGAGATGGTCGTACGGAACTCGAAGGGGCAGCGCAATAGTCGAGGCGGCTCCTCGAGCTCGAAGAGGCAGGCACAACACACGAGAATAGCGGCTCGGTTCACGAAGCATCAGTATGGTTTACGAAGCAGTGGCTCGGCAGTCGAGGTGAGCTCGACAGTCGAGACAACTTCGAGAGGCGCTCGGTACTGATGGCGGTGCTCTGACTCCGGTGGTGGTGCGTCGAACTCACGGCGGGGCGCACAGCAGTGCTCGGCCGAGAGGCCAGAGAGGAAAGAGAAAGAAAAAAAATTGTAGAGAGAGACTGTGTGTGTCAGTGATTTTTTTGGAAACTGTGTGTGTCAGAACTTTGGAAAGTGTGTACAATATTTTTAATAAAATAATCTTGTGTGTGTGCGTAGGGAGTGGCTGAGTGGTAATTAAAGTTAGATCTGAGGTTATTATTATACAGTGGCAGAGGTGTAATAAAATTTGATCTGGGTGGCATAGTGTAATACGTGTAACAGATTTTCAAAATATTCAATATTCAACAGATTTTCAAAATTCAAATTGTTTTAACAGATTTTCAAAATCAAAATAGAAAACAGATTTTCAAAATATTCAATATTCAACAGATTTTCAAATTTCAAAATTGTTTTAACAGATTTTCAAAATCAAAATAGAAAACATATTTTTCAAATATAAATTCTAGCAGATTTTCAAATTGCTAACTAATTTAGTTACTCTCAACTAATTACAAAATTAGTTAATAGTTAACCAATTAATTAACTAACTAATCAATTAGTTAAAGGCTAACTAAAAATGATCATTAAATTAATTAACTACTCACTGCCGACTAAAGTTAATAAGAAAACATAAACCCATTACTAATTAATAAATAATTAATCAAATAATAACCCACTATTATGAATAAAGCACTAGTAGAAGGAAATTGAGATTAATAAGTAGGCTACTAAATCATAATCTTAACAAAACTAATTATGAAATATCAACAATCATGCTGTAGTTAAAATTAATTTATGTGAAGAACTAGTTTTATCAATATGAAAAGTATTATATTCCCACCAGAAATATAGAACTTACCAAAAACCGGTTTAGGAAGTTACAGGTTGTTTGTGCTATCCATACATAAGACCATATAGTCCACATAAACTCATATGTCGCTCTCTTGCTTTTTTTTATTGGTTACAGTCGTACTCACAAGGGATATCTATGCATTCATCCACCTTCTAATCGAGTCTACATATCATGGCACGTCGTCTTTATCGAGAACTCCTTTTCCTACTCAACTGACTTCAGAAATACTAACGCATCAGGTAGCACCATTATAACAATTCTTCTCATCAACTCGAATTCACCCCACCATTACTTGCTACAACACCCATAATACCACCCATTACCCCAATTCAACCCACTGTACCATCCTCAATACCCATTCCTATCAATGTGTAACTCTACTTCCCGGTTTTGAGGAAATAAAAATTTGATTTCTAATAATAGCAATTGTTGATTTAGGTTTCAAATAAAAAGGTTAATATATTTTTATTTAATAAATTTGATGATCTATTTTGGAGGGAATTTAATTTAGGAGCAATTTTAATTTCAAAAAAGTTGTTACAACCAATTTAGTGGTCCCCTCATCTTTGTTTAAAAAAATAATAATAATAAAAGTTTTTAACTGTTTTCCAACAGTTATAGTAAAATACGAAAAGGGGGAGGGGTATTTGCATGTTTACTTAAGTGGAGGGACCTGCTAGTAATGAGCTTAGAACGGAGGGGGGGTTAATCGTAAAATTACCATTCTTTTTCTTTTAAACCGAGGCTGGAGAGAGAGAGAATACTCACTCAATTTTTTTCTTCTCCACTGCTCTCACTGAGCTCAGTCCCCAATTTTTGCCTAAGCCCTAACCCTAGATTACTCTGGTGAGGGCGGGCGACGATGACGGCGAGGCCTCTTCTCTACGGCGGCACGATGTTCCCCGGTCGACGATGACAGCAGTGATGACTATGACGACGACGGTGACGACCACTCCGGCTCTTTTCGGCTACATCCACTTCTCCGATCGGCAAAGCGTGGCTCGTTCCAGACGAGCAGTTCGACGCCGTCCTCAAAGCTCGATCCAGATTCCAGTAAGTTGTGTCGACACCTCTTAAGATCTGAATTCTTGATTGTGAAGTTATTCTTCGATTCTTGCTGATTGAATCTATTTTTTTGTCGATTAATTCTCGTGTATAACGCCTACGCCTGGTCCAAATTGTTCAGATCGAGTCACTCAATTGAGTTCATTCGTCGATCAGACATTAACGGCTTTGTTCGTGTCTGATGTGTGGAAACCAGTGTTGGATACGTGGAAACCAGTTTATCACTCTTCGTCGTTGGCGGCTAGTCGAGACTCGGTAAGTCTCGTTTGCTTATTTATGACCTTTTTGAAATCGAGATTGTGTGTTTAGTCTTCGATTCATTCTGATCGGTCTTTGTTTCTGTGTCAAACGGATGTTCTTGCATCAGTTCTGTCAAATTGATCGATCGATAGACTGTAACCTCCTGTCTCCACTTAGTTTCTTGTTCGTGAGATGGTTTCTGTTCCGATCGTAGCTCTATTCCGGTTCAGACATCCCATCCTTGGCGAGTTTTCAAGCTCGAGTTGTTCAGAACTAAAAGTTGTGTGTATTAATGAAATAGCTGATGTTTGGATCCTTCTTTCCTGGGTGAAATTGATCGGACAGATCGGAATCACGGTTTTATTGATCTGGTGTGATTGGCAAGTGTTTGTGAGATCAATTATAAGTGTCAATTCTCATATTCTTGATAATTCCTAGAGAAGAAGTTCTAATTCTTCTAAATTTTCTGTTTAGATTAATGCTTTGAATCTGTTTGATATAATATCGCAACAGGCTTTTCTAAGATTCGATTGGATACGAGGAGCCGTATCCGATTCTTTGGTTGTGTCCGCCCTACTCTGGATTATTCTCAGGTATTGTTCTTCCCTTGCCACGATTTAAGTGTTGTTGTTGAGTTTGAATGAGTATAGTATTACAGGTTAGGATCGTAGAAGTTCACGTGTAGCGGTGTTCGTGTGTGCGTGTTCAGGGCTCGGTCTGTGTCCAATCGTGTGTTTGTGTCCGTGTGGATTATGAGTCAGCTGGACTGGAGTAACAAGGAAGGGGCTCTCAATTTGAATTTTTGTTGCTAGATTGCCTGTAGCAAATTCTAAATTAAATTTATTTTGGGTTGTACATTCTCTTCTAAGTCTATCATTTCGTTTGTACACTATTTATAATTCTGGGGTTACACTACAACAAAAATGTGTTTTAACGACACACGAAAGTGTCGTTAATGACTATCTACGGCACTTTTCGAGGTGCTGTCTAGAGGGGGTGTCATAGAAAGTTTTTAACTTTCAACGACACCCAATAAGTGTCATATAATAACTTTACGACGACATTTTTTGAATGTCATGTAATATTTATTCCACATCACTTTACTGGTGTCATCTTAACATTCTTCAATGACAGCTCATAAGTGTCAACAAAATTATGACACTTTGTAAATGTCATCTAAAAATATTCTACGACATTTAATAAATGTCCTGGATACTTTTCATGGCACTTTTTACATGTCATCTAAATAACATAGAAGATTTTAGTCACGACACTTTATCGGTGTCATGTAAACCTAGTTCAACGACACATTATAGATGCCTTAAAAACATTATATATATATATATATATATATATATATATATATATATATATATATATATATATATATATATATATATATATATAACACACACACACTCAAATAATTAACCAAAAGCTTTCCAAAAATAATATATTAAAATTCCAACACATACAATGTCAATACAAAGTTATAAAAGTAATATATTAATAAACATCCAACAGAAACTTCCAACCATACAAAATTACAAGGCTATATGAGCTTTGGACGGTTTCTTAGAGCATAATGGACTTCCTTGAAGTCCTACTCTAGTGCAGAATTTGATATGTCATTGCCAAAGAAGGGAACCCTGCAACATAATTAGCAGTATATTAATTTATTTATTTTGGAAATTGGGTGTACAAATATGTTGTATCTCCCTTACCTGGAGTTATCATCCAACAAGAAAGAACCAAGCACATTGGCCTATTCGCCTTCCCCAAATATAATGGTCCTTCTATGAAGTTCTCCTCATCCATGACCATCCTTAAAAATATTGGAACTACATATCTGCCAACTCATCCAACTGTTGAGTTATTAAAATTCTTTTCAGAAACTTAATAGTACTTTCTCCATCTGCTGGTCCTGAAAAATGATTTTTAGTTCCAATCAATCATCATAACTATTCTATCTAGTGTTGAAAGAAACAATGGACATGAAATAACATACATAAAAGAGTTTATAAGATAGTGTTAAACCAATAGATTTAGAGTTCTTCAAGTATAAAATATGCAGTCTATTATCGTTAAACTATAGACTCCCATGTTGGTGTCATATGGTACATGTGGCACTAATATCGTTAAACCAATATACCCCATGGCACTAATTCAATGATAATATCACCAAGCACCTTTTTTAACTACATATGCACCATGAAAACACAAGCACTCCCCCGTTGGTATCATATGGTACCCGTGTCAATGTCAAATACATGTCAGATACGACATGGACACACCAAATTACATGTCAAAAAATCTAAAAATTGTATATTTCAAATTTGTGGTCTATATTCTAATCCACACTCGTACCTATGCAACCTGCCTTAGAGTCTTCTCTTTGCCAGGAATCAGACCTTTCATAGACATCTCCACAAATATAAATTACACGCTTCCTTAGCACAATCAACCCTCAAAGTATTTGATATCTAAAGGACAAGCAACATATGAAACAAAAACAGTTCAATTCTCATAAGGCATAAATGGCTCAATGAAAAGGCATAAATTTTACCAGCTTGTCACCAACCAAGTATTAGTGTGTGATTTTTCTCTCACTTACACATTTGCCCTTCCTCAATGGCTCAAACTGCTCTGAGATTGCATGGAAAATAAGACCAAACATCTTTGCAAATATAAGCATCCGTCCGATATTTATACAAACGGATACTAGCTTTGGACCAATACCAACACAATTTGCATGATTGCTTGAATCTGCAACTGAATCACTATAAGAAAAGTTGAGACTAAACAAGTCAATGGGGGTTGGAGGGATGGGGTACAACCCCACCACTCATTTCCTCAAATCTCTATTCAAATTGGATGTAGGATTTTTAACAAAAGTAATAATCACTATGACTACGATATCCACAACTTAAGCAATATAGTTGTACCTTTTTGGACAGCTTTTTGGCCAACTTAAGCAAATATAGTTGTACCACAAGATGTGAGACCATGTTAGCGGGGGAGGAGTAGGTTGTAAACTTAGCATTTTTTCTTATAATTGTACCTTTTTGGACAGCTTTTGGAGTTTTATCCACATTAACTTGTATTGTCCTTTCTTAGGGCCTTCATCAGAAAATTGGAATGGTTGAGGAAACACTATATAATAATGACTTTAACATGTAACTATTTAAGATGTAAGTTAACAAGGATGAGAAATTCAAAGATGGAGACCAAGTAGAGAAAAAATGCTTCTAGTGTAAACAGATGTAAAATCTTTTAGGTATATATTCTACTTACATGTACTAGTTCTGTGGGCTACTACAAGAAAACTGACATAAGAATAAAAATGTATCAATCAAGTAATCACCACAAATAGGTACTATTAAACAAGGATAACAAAAATAACTTATGGTTGTTTCCCAAGTGATTGGTTAGTTTCATGCTAATTCATATATATAATCAAATAGTTCTTATAGTTCTTTTTATGACAATATTTTGATGAACTGGGGACCCTTTAGGAAAGCTTGGAATATTTTTCTACTATTATAATCAAGTTATAAGAGAGAATGTTACCATAAGCATTGTGAACTCCGTCGTCTGTTAAATTGCAGTTGGGCTTGTGGTTTGCTTGAAGTGATTGTGAGGATTTCTGAGACTTGAAATTTCGTTCTTCGACTCCCTTATAACTTCTCTCCACAGGATTATAGTTCCTAAACATCAAAGATATAAAGATTACAAATTAATGTATAGTTTAGTTCATACAAGAAACTTTTGTATACAAGTGACTTTCGTTATCATGACAAATTAATAGAAAAAGCCAGCATACTCATTCTTTATTCCACCATTTACAGAATCGCAGTATCGCTTTAGCCATTATAGGAACTCCAAGCCAAAGGTCGTCCTTTCACCAGTCTGTTGACTTCGTTGTGCTACAAATATAAATCAATTAATAAAATAAAACAAGCAACTTATATAAAGAATTTGCAAGAAGTAATGCATGTAGTTTGTATATAACTCACATCAAAATATGAACTCATCAGGACAAGAATTAAAAAGACCAAGGTACAATGGTTGAGCATAAAGCACTGGCTTCAAAACTCAAGAAAGCTAATATATCTCGCTTGAAGATAAAGCAATTTGACTACAGAAACTCAAATAAGAACTCAAAATAATAACTTGCAATATGGAGCATTATTTACCTGGGATTTTTGAAATTAAGTACGAAAAAAGTATCTAGAAGCATTATTTACCTAATCAAGAAAGAGTTGTCTTGATAACAATAAATTACGTGTATATCCTAAAGTGCATTAGCAAAGTGGCTTATGCTTGGAGGCATACTACATGTTCCAACTCGAAAGATTACGATGCATAAAGATGGTGTGCAACTCGTAGAGGCTCATATCCACTTGCATCTATTACTTAATGAGACTACTGACCAGCTACAAAAGGGTTGAGCTTGATAGCAGTCTCTTGAGCTACATTGTGATACTGTATTATTCTTTATCAATATTAAGACCTCACTGAGCATGTCAGATCAAGCAGGGCATGCTATAAAAACATGAACTCTAAATAATTACCAACTTGGGAGCAATTCTAATATCAGATTAAAGGGATTACTAAAATCTAATTGCTTTGCTTCTCTAAAAAAACTATGGTCTGGTATTGCCGCTTCTCTCTAGTCCTGAAGATGATCATTAGGGAAGCCAAGCCTTGTTGGGTTTCCCCTTGAAACATTTCGTGGGTGGTCAGAATCTGATCGACTTTGCATCACAGATTCTTGTTAAGTCATCTTCTAAGTGTTGTAGATACAAGTCTTCACTTGCTTTTAAGTCTTTACCGAAGTTTCAGTAAGAAGAATAATTATGGCCATCTCAACTAATAGTGGTCTGCTACCATGAATCTTCATGTTTGCTTCCTTTTCTTCCTCTTGTTGCAGTAAAGATGGATCTTACGCTTAAATAGTCCAAAGAAATGGTGTGTGTGTGAGAGAGAGAGAGAGAGCGAGAAAGAGATATAAGGTCAAGCAGGAACTTGACATGACATTAAAAAGAGAATTGTAATATAATTGACACTCACTGATAGCTGAAAGCCCCATAATTTCCTCGGACAGTGATGAGTCCGAACCTGCAGATTTGGACCTCCCACCAACCCCTTCAGGATCCTCTGCTCTGTTATCAGGGCTACATGACCAATGACCCTTGTCAAGTTACATACCAGTACTGATCTTTCCATTTTTCCTATTATATGAGAAAGTTTATGCTCAACTCTTATTATTAAAAGAAACGCTAAAGATTTACAAATGAGGTTAATTTGTTTCATAATCGAATAAGAATCTTGCCTATTAGAAATTATTAGACCAAACCAGTTAGTGAAGAGAATCTTAAATCTTGATAAATCCCTAGAATATATACAAGGATACAAAAATAAGCTTCAACTATCAACTATATATGGCAAAAGGAAAGGTTATATCTATACAGAACTGACCGTGGAACCACTTAAGAGCAAGCAAAAAACTGTACCTTCTCGATCTTTAACTTCATAAATGCCTCTTGAAGAATTTTTTATTCTGAATCATGTCATATTCTGATTTTGCCTCAAAATCACCTGCCAAAAAACAAAATATTGGATCGATGAGTGGTCATAAAATCATTGTGAAACTTTTCTTAATTGTAACTTTCTTGTGCTCCATGGCTGACCTCATAATTGCATGAAAAGACATGAGTATCATCGAACTGATGACCAAAGAGCACATGGCTCTTATGGCTTGCAAAATCTTCAAGCTACATTGGCAGAGACTTTAGGGTTATATTATGAGGGCTGTGACAGACTTCTTTTTGAAAGGTAAGCTTCTAAAGAAGTGAACCATAATTTTATCACCCTTATTCCCAAAGTGGAGAAGCCAAGAAACATTCAGGACTAAAGACCCATCTCTAGTTTAACATTATCTATAAAGTAATAACAAAGATAATGTGCAAAAGGATGGATCGTATCATAAGGGAATTCATATCAGAGATCAATTATATGCTTTTATCGAAGATAGATGCATCGGTGATAATATTAGCTAGACCTAGGAACTTATTAGAAGCTTTGAAAAGAGAGACAATGGAAAGTGTGCCTCATATACCAGTGGTTAGCATATACAAATGGGTGACCTCTCTTTGCAGTATTATCTTATATGTTCAGTTGCAGAAACATAGGACTGTCGCCAATATTGAGAGTGCTAAACTAGTGGATGTACACCAATGAAAACTGAGTTATCTAGTGTGTGTTGCCAAAGCACCTGTTAAGCTTGCAATAAATTTTTTTGGTTAGTAGTTGCTCAGTTATTCCATGACCATGTGTTGCCCCTTGATGGAAGCTTTGTAAGTCTTGAGGAATCAATACATCTATTGAATTCCTCGAGGATCCTCTCATGGACACGATTCCCTCCTACCTTTTCTAAATTGAATCTGATACTCTGTTAAAATCTTCTCCCACTAACCAAGGAATATGGATAATATGTGCAAGTGCTTCAAGTTCTATCCACAAGTCCACTCTTTTTGATGTTATGTTGGATCCAATATAACTGAGATATTATGCCAAAACTAAAGGAATTGACCAATTCGAAAGGACCAACCCCCAAATTGCAGATCGATACTCAATAGTAAGGGCTCAAAACCCGTACCATGTTTCTTTAACCTTGATAAAGACACTTTGTTCAAATAAGATTTGGTGAATAAAAATCAAAGAAAGGAGAATGGGAAAACAGCATTAAAGCAACAAAGCGAACTTGTATTATGAGCAATTATATTGTAAGTATAATATGTAGGAGAAGAAAGCCATATTTTGGTACATTAATAGGCTTATACAAAGTTACACTTCAATCAGTATCAAGAAACCATACCAGCTGATACAGAGGCTATAATGTAACTGACAAACATATCACTAAATATAGTTTAGAAATTAAGTTGTGGGCACGATTAAATATCAAACTTATATAGCAAGAACAAAAACAAATTGCAGGTTGAGATGATATACCAAACAATGATGAGAACCTGGATTATTCTTGTCCAATTTGAGTAGTTGCTTGACAGCCTACAAGAAGTACATAATAAACATATAAACTTTTGCAAAGCAAAGCTAAATCATCTAAAGATACTGTCATAATGAAAAACACACGTAATGCCTTTGGCCTGAAAAAGGAATAGAATACTTGATAATCTTTCATGGATAGATGTTTGAAGAATGGATATTACATGTACAGGGAAAATCTTACACTATATCATCTCCCAAATGAAAATGTGTTTTGACTCAAGATTTAATTTTCCATTCTTTATAACTTCTAAAAGTTTTAACTGTTCTCCCTTTGTTGCTTCCTTTTGTTAGAAAATTGGCAATTTACAGCATTTGTTAAACTATCAAGAGTAATATTCCTAAGGACCAATAGTAGAGTATTGTTTCAGGGAAAGGTAGCAACTTGCAAGTCTCAAAGCCATTTTTGGCAGTTCTGTGGTGAAGTCAAACAAGCTTTAAATGTAATTCAAACAAATCATGACATAACAGATGGACCATATAAAATAAGTATTCAAATTGTATGCTAGATGGATAATCATAAGCAAGATGAACAACTCCAAGTGAGACTAACCATCAGAACCCACGACATTATCTTCATCTGGAAGCTTTTCACATGTTAAGAAAGCATGAGATTTTGCAGGGAAATAAATAAAAACAAAAATAGTCTAACGAAAAAACAGGATTTACCATAGGAGCAAACAACATATTGATCATCAAAAGGACAAGCATTTCTGCTGAAGGTAGAATATTTGAATTATTTACCTCTGTTGCTTCCAGGAATTGCAACTTGTCCACTCATTGCATTTATCATCAAAAGAAGCAAGTCACGTTGTTCTTCAAATAAGTCTGCTTGGTGCTTCTTCATAGTAGCCTCCAGCTTCGACCCATTTGTTCCTGGAACTCCATACCACATTTTCGGATCATTCCAATGTAAGTAATTCAGAGAGTAGAGATGGTGGTCCTCCACATGTTGTTACCAACAAGAACTGATTTATTGCACTGATAAGAATAACCAAAAGAGATTTCATAGAAATATAAAATAAAAAGATGTAATAAACCAAAATTAGTAGGTTAAGAATATATTGGAACATGGAAAAACTTGACTGGTGATGTCAAAAGTAGAATATACATCATCATAACTGCTTTGACACTTTTATTTATAAAATAAAGAAGTAATGAGCTTCGTATTCTGCAAAATGATGAGAAGCACATCCCTACGTACAACCAGGGCACCAAAACACCGAAAATGTTTCCACTTTCAAATGAGTGCACGGAATCAAAAGTTACAAGAAGTTATTTGTGTTATATCCTGAGTTCACATACCAGTCATCCAAATTAGACCCTAGTTTAATGGTGGATGCTATAGGAAACCCACAACCAAAATCACCTGTCTCTAAATCATCTCCATAAATCACCTATAATAAGCATACATCATAATATTAAATAAACTATGAAATAGAACCTTTAGGATGTTAACTATTGCTTATTAATTTTAACCATCCCACCTCAATCTCTTCAGCGGGATGCATGACAATCTGCCAATATTCGCCTTCAATGTTCTCAGGTAATGGTTCCCATTGAGCTGGCATTAGACCATTATGGATATTTTTCCTCTAAAAATTCTACTGCTTGAAATCATTAACATACTTATAGAAGGACTCCAGATTGAAATATGGACCAGGTTCAAAACAAAACCTCTATATATAATTATGTCCAACTATACTAGTTTCACCAATATTCTCAGTACTATTTTTACAATCTGCTTCTGTCGTCATAAGCTTTACCTTTTACTTCTCATGATGCTTGGAAGAATAAGACAAAAAAGCATTGATCCTTGACTTGTTAACCTTTTGAAAATTTCCATATTATGCACATCCACGAATCACCCCTTTTGGCAAGCTTCCTATAGGAGCATCCTATAGAATAAAAATAATAGATAATTCTGATGTTGACAAAATCTCAAGGAGTTCCAAAGCCACGTAGAGTAAAGGCAGGATTTTTTTGTGGAGACTTTTATTGTACAATAAAAGTCTCCACAAAAATCCAAAAAATTGGATATCAAGAAAGAAAACCCTAGATAATGATGGATTCTTCTTCTAAACCCTAACCAAGGAAGAAACCCATGATCGATTACAAAATCCCCAATTATATGCTTATAAAACCCTAGATAATATATGAAGAAACAAAAACTAAGAAGAATGAGAGTTCGAGATGATGGAGTGAGAGATAACCTAGATGCACGACAGACGAAATGGTGGCATCGACCGCTACAAAGCCCCTTGCAGCTCCCAACCGTGGGAGATCGAAGATGGTTTGAGGGTTTTAGCTCTTACCACTCTATCTGAGGGAGAGATTTTAGCTCTCTTGCCACTCCAGCCAAGAGAGAAAGAGAGAGGGGGGGATGATTTGAGGTTTTTAGACGCAAAATAAGAAGAATAGTATGCTGAAACGCGAGCTGAATATAAAACAACAGCGACAAAATTGTTGAAATTTTTTGAAGAAGCGGTAAAATGAAATTTTGTGGGGGAAAATAAATTTCGGACAATACTTTATGAGTGTTGTGTTTACTAAAAACATTATACGACATTTAAAACTGGTTTTAAAAGTGTTGTTAAATTTATATTTATGACACTTTTTAAAAGGTGCCATAGACTCTGATAAATATTTAATTATCTCGACACATTTTATTAGAGTGTCATCAATAAAATACATTAATGACACTTATTTAAAAAGTGTCGTAAGGAAAGTGTCGTTATTAACCTATTTTGTTGTAGTGTTAATGTTGGCTTGGGCTGGTATGGAAATTCTGAATGGGTTTCTTTTGATTCTCTATGTGGAATGCAGAAGTTTAAATATCTGCAGGAAGCAACCAACAAGTTGTGGTTTCGCATACTGGAGTGGTGTATTCTATTTTAATTCGGAACTTTGGCCCATCTTCTGAGTATAGCATGGATGTATGTGGAGTTCAGTTTATAACATGTCGAAGTTGGCTAGCCGAGCAAAGTTTGAATGACTCATAGATGAGTTTGTCAGCTGGTTTAATATTAAGTTTGAAGGAGTTAGTTTTGGTTCAATTAGTAAGACAATATATTATGGTTAAATTCTATATGCAGCCTTGATGAAGTAGTATCTCTATATGTGGTTTCCAAGCTTGTGAGTTATAGTAGAATAGGTCTGGTCCAGGAGTTGGGTTACTATTGTTCTTTTAAAAGAATTGTTCTCAGTTCATAAATTGTTGGGCTGGATTTAAGACTCAAGTGTATTTAAGATTTCTAGTAAACTCTTAAGTACAATTATATATTGTCAGTATGACTATACAAGAAGTTTATAATTATTCTCTACAGGAAATAGTAAGTAGGTTTTGTTTAATCTATGTTGAATAGTTACACTTAATTATTTTAGACTCTATGCAAATATTTTGAATATAATGTTAATATATGAATAAAATGTTAATATACTCTGGGTATAGCTAAGTAATGTGTGTAAATTGAATGTTGGACTAATAGGTAAATAGATAAGGCAAACTTGCTAAGTCAACTAGTTGATTAGAAATTAACCAACTTATACCATTAATTCAGGTGAACTTACAGATCATCTTCCTACCCTTGATTACCGGAGCAAGGCAAGTACTTTTCTATGGTTTTGTGCATTTACATTCTTGCACTCTTTCTTGTGACACGATATCTTGTACTCCTGTACTCCTGTTCTTGTACTTACTTGTGTCGGGTGGGAAAATACACTAGCCATGTGACCAATCCCGGTTACTATACTCATGTGCCTAGCTTAGGCCTCACATCGTGCACGCGGGTCCTAAGTCGTACCATTCATGTACTTTCATGTGCTTATCCCCAGTCGGTCATATGAGCTAGTTGTATTTCAAACATGGTGCACTTGTCATGTCTTGTACTTCAGGTTCATAGTTACATTTATGTAATTTACATTCCTGTACTTTATTTCCTGTACTTACATTCATGTACCTTCATATTCTTTTCCTGTACTTTATAATTCATGTTCTCCTGTACTCATGTTCATATCATGTTCATGTTTTATTACCTAAAATTGTACTTTGCTTCGCTCCTGACTGGATAAGTTGCAGGTATACTTGCAGGATATCATTCTACCATATGGGCCAGAGCCCGGGATCTTAGCTGAGCAGGATGGGTCATGACTTAGCTTGAGGTTTCAGGTTTAGATTGTTAGCTTTACTCTTAGATATTGTTTTAGAATTCATAGTACATTTCACTCTTGATGACTCGTACATTTATATACATAGAATTGTGGATTATGGTGATCATTCTGGGACACGTGTTTAGATGCTGTGATTATATACATTTATGATTATCTGGTTAGATTTTCTTAGTTTGGTACAGCTTACTTCGTCGTGTCTAACGACGAAGGCTGGGCGTGTCCGACTTGTGCCCGATTATTCGAGAGCGGGTCGTGACATATTTTTAGTGGTGGCCCATGCAGGTCTGTCCTAATAGTACCTAGGTATTAGAGTACTATTGGGGGACTTGATTTAATCTAGGGAAACTTGAATCACAGCATAGAAAATCGGGTACATCGGTTATATTGATATTCTATAAACACTTGTTGTATTTAGGTCTAGGTTATTTTTAACAGTTTTTTGTTTTTCAGATAGTTCAAAAGCACGTGACACCGGAACAGTCAATCCACCTATACTTGAGAGTTTCGAGCTCCCACTACTTTCTATCACTCTACTATCCCCTTGGGTAGTACATAGTTGACGGAGACGTTTGAAGAGTCCCTTGACAACCAGAGGGAGCATGCCATCCTTTTCAAGTCAGACTTGTGGATATACTCTCCGAGCCAGAAAAGACTTCTGATTTCTAGACTCTCAGACACTTGGACTTTTTCGACACCAAGCGCATATCTTACACCAGGGAGCAGATCGAGAACCTGGAGTCACCACTGAAGATCATCCAAGTTTCTGAGGACCCGACTTCTCTGAAGATTAGACCTACTATCCAGGAGATGCAGAATGTAGCTCGGACAATAGGACGCGATGGGAAGCTAAAGCTCATGCAGGACATGAAGATTTATGATGAAGATATCAACTACTAGGGATCAGCAAAGCATCGCCACACTTAGACAGCGCCTCTTCAACCGCGCTATCAGATTCAGATGATGGCTATTTGTGCTTTCCCCTGCCATCCAGACATCGCTTCGAGGAGTGCCGCAAGAGATTCGGACTTGTTTATAGTGCAAACTTTTGCCACTGAATGAAGGATTGTCCGGAGGTCGCTGATCGTACTACCAAGGACGAGCACGAGTAGCACTAGTACCACAGAAGAAGGACCCGCCTCTCCAGATTCAACAACAGCATGGAGCACTGCTGCAAGGACCAGCCTATATCATGATAGCTGAAGAAATTGAAGTGATTCCAGTCCCGGAGAAACACTGAAGATAGACTGAAGACACTTTTGCATGGTTGGAGAAAACCATGGATCATGATTCATAATCCAGTTTTTTCTTAGATTCCTCTTGCACCTAGATTGTTTCTTAGAAACTTCCTTGTTTCCTATTTAAGGATTATTAGATTTTATTTCCTATTCTGAAACCTTGGTCGCTATTCGAGATGTATTTTGAAAGTTGTTTCCATCCATGTTCGTAACTCTGCTCTTATTCGAGATTTTCTTCCTACTCGATAACTTGTTTCCTATGGCGTCGTTTCCTAATTCAAGATTTGGTTCTACTCGAATTTTGTTCCCCATTCAGACCCTGTTGATATTTAAGACTTTACTTCAGATTACATTCCTATTCAAACTTATGCCATTCAAAACCTTGTTTGAATCTTGCTTCTATTCGAGATTTCATTTGCAGATTTTATTTTCTATCTTGAAATTTTGACTCGTCCCCTATGAGATTTTATTTCTCATTCGTGAATTGTTTTTCGTTCTATTCACGATCTTGTTGATCTTGCCTCGTATTTTGAGATTTCACTTGTTTCGTATCCGCTACTTAATACCATGTTTTCATATTCATTTTTCATGACTTTGTTTTCTATTATTGGATTCTATTTGAAATTTTGTTTCCTATTTGAACTTGTACCATTCGAGAATTATTCCTATTTGAAATATTATTCTGAAACCTTGTTTGAACCTCGCTTCTATTGATGCTTATTTAAGATTATGTTTTCTATTTTGACTTTATTCGGAACTTGTTCTCTATTTACGATTTTGTTTGCTAATGAGATTCGCTTGTTTTCATATTTACAACCCAATACCTTGTCTCCTATTGGAACCTGTTTTCTAGTCACTATTCTAAACCTTGTTTCCTCGTTGAAATTTTCTATTTAAGATTTTATTTCTTAATTTGAAATTTTGTCTCCTATCTGATACTTTGCTTCTGTTCATCCTTCGAGACTCTGTTATCCTTTCGGGATAACGTCCCATATATGGAATCTTGTTACCATTCCAGATATCAGTTGATATTTCGTCATAATTTGAAACTTCGCCCTGTCTAAAATTTTAAATCTCCCTGGTTGCCCTTTTGTACTCACTGATTGGATCCATTGTAGTCTATTAGTACCTAATAAACCCTTGTATTCTAATAGTCAGGTAACTTCACCATTTTCGTGACTTGGATTATTGAAACTCATTTTGAATTCCTTGAAATTCTTTTGAAATTCCTAGGGATAAAGTCGATAGGCTATTCGATGACCTACTATGGCATGACAGTTGCGCACTGCAGCCATTAGCTGGATTATGGAGACTGAGGGTTCATTGCAGCCAGTAGCGCACTGGCGAGGCAGGAACTCTAAGTTGAAGTGATTTTAGACAATCATAGGTTTTCGAGTACTGTCGAGACTTGTCATATACTTCATACCTTGATCTCTTGGGTTATTTCGTCAATGATTGTTGGAAAATGGATAAGGTTGACAGATTATTCGGTGACATATTGTTAATATTCGAGTCACGGAGCCGAAAGTCCACTGCAGTCAGATATATACTGGCGGGGTATGGATTCTAGGCAAAGTGATTTCGAATAGCTATATGTTCCCGGACACCATGGAAACTATATCCCTTTTTATATGATTATTGGTTTTTGAGAATCACAAATCCTTGCATGTTCATCGTGATTTGATACTAATACCTCCTAAGTATTGCGTACGTCTCCTCAATCAACCCTTAATATAATGCCCCAGTCCCAAAATACGTAGGACTAGGAACGTAGACATGCCAGCTGTATTCATACGAAGTATACTCCAAAATATGGAAGCCACAAATAAATACATAAGCTGTAAAATGTAGTAGAACCATAACTAATCTCATCCACACAAAAATGAATAAAAGATATATAATAAAAATAAATTTGTCTTGATACAATATGTTGGACGGAGACAAATCCACTACCAATAAAATAAGGAAAAGTACATAAAAAATGAAATGAGTGGCGAGCGAAGCGAAGAAGATCCAAGTGCAATCATCCTCGGAGAAAATAGCAATGAGAACGGCTAGAGCTAGAACACCTGCGAAAGACAATAGCACACACCTGGGGAGATAACCAGGTCCTCAGAGGGACGTAACAAGACACATAATATCATGCCATATAAACTGAATAAATATTGCTCAAATAAATAAGTCAATCGAATTATAACATGGTCCAATACGCACCTACTGAACGAGCGTACCATCCCCCAACAAAACAAGGACAGGAGATGGTAAACTAATTTACGGTAGCGTATCTTTCCATGCTATAAATCCAATATGGTATCCGGACCCCAACAAGGTTCAATACCTTCTCATCGAAGTAGTAAGTCACACCTACAACCACACAAGGACAAGATGTGACAAACTAGTCCGCGACAAGTTATTGTTCCAAGCCACGGTCAGATACAAGTACCCAAACCAAAAGTACTCGTACCTAACGGATAAAGGTATCCTAACCATTCTAAGTGAAATGTAGTTAAGTACAATCCTTCCTACGCATGGGCCCTGGCTGAATAGGATCGGCATAGTCCCCCCTTGGGCACCAGAGGCCCCATCAGTAAGAGCATGACGTTCCGTAGAATCGTCAGTGGCCGTCAGTAATCATGGGTCATCAACCCCGTATCTCCAGCGGAGAGTCCGGGTCACAAAGGAAAGTGCATCGAAGCCCATACGCAATGGAATCGTCCTTCCCGCCCAATGCCTACTATGTTGTATCCACAACATTAACCTCTATAACCGCTAAGTCAAACTAGCATGCAACCTCTATTAGCGGTTATTCCTATCGCACGGCTTGTACGTACTGGTGGCCAGCCAATCACGCACTTCCGTGTCCTACATGTGACACACAACTTCGTGTTACAACGTGTCAAGGCCAATGAATGCAACACACAAGGTGGTCCCTTAAACTAGGTTTAATTTGTAAGAAAAATAATACACAGTAGGAAATATAAATGAACAGTAAGTTCTAACAGGTTATGCCATGTATTACAGTTTATTTTGCATAAAAAAAAAATAATGCATAAAATATGAGCTAAAATAATTAAACAGCGAATGGCAAGGTGTCTTGCCTGGTAGGACATCTGGTGTGCTGCGAATATCACGGTGGCACGAACTGCGACTTCGGTGCAACAACTATGCATGGGGACCTCTGATGGTGGCACGGACAGTTCCATTGGGTCCAGAAGGGTCAATTTAGTTAAAGTGGACATAAGGTGGACTTGAATTGGCGAGGGAACATGAATAATGGGATTGGTTATGGGCAGGAGGAGATTCAAAAGAAAAAGAATACTAATTATATGATTTTAGAAAAATAATTTATAATACTTGAAATATAATATTTATTAGTCAAAATATGCTTACAAATAAATATCAAAAATCAAAAAGTCGATTTAAGGCAAACTGTAAGTTTTGTCAAATAATATTTTTAGACAGAAATATTTTAAGCGAAACCAAATAATATTAGAAGAAATTATTTAAGTTCAAGAACCATATTTTGTAAAAATAAATTTTTATTAATAAGCTGTACTTTAAAAGCCACAAAATAGCAAATATAATTAGGGCTTCCAACCCAACGTTGAAAATATTTATTATACTTACAATATTAATAATTTGAATAGTAATAATGCTAATAATATTAATTCTTAAATCAATTATAAATACCAATAATCTATATAATCTACTTAATATTCTGTGATTAAAAGATAATAATAATAATAATAGTAAGTATTATTATAATAATAATAATAAGTAAAAAATATATATACTTAGTAGTACTGTTCTCTCCTCGGGTTGAGAGAGAACAACATAATAATAATAATAATAACATAATAATAATACTGTTAGTAAAATACAGTTACTAAAAGGAAAAATATTAACAGAACACAAAACAACAATTAAAAAAAACTAACAAGACAACAAAAAATAACTTAGAAAAATATGGGGCTGTTGACTGTTGTTCTTAAAAGAAGGAAGGGGAGGTGAGAGAATGAGAGCTGGGAGAGAGAGAGATTAAAAAAACGAACAAGACAAAAGAAGAGGTGGGGGGCTCATTGAGTTCACTCCTCCATTAATGAACCAGAGAGGAAAAGAGAGAGAGTGAGCGAGAGAGAGGTGAGCGGTGGCGCGCGGATTCCCGGCCGGCGTGAGGGGAGAGCGGAGCAGGCGCGCGCGGGGGTTGCGAGCGGCGGAGGTCGGAAGTAGGCGGAGGACAAAAGGGGGTTTTCGGGACACGGCGTGCGGCGGAGGAAGGGAAGCTGGGGCAGCGCCGCGCGGGTGAGGGTGAGCACGAGGAGGAAGAAGGCGGAGTGGGAGATCCGGCGACGGGAGAGGGTGAGTGAGCGGGGCGGTCGGTGAGGGGAAGTCCGAGGAAGAGGCTGCGGAGGCTCGGCCGGGCTTAGGCGAGAGGGACCTCACGGAGGGGCTCTCGGCCGGAGTTTATCGGCGGACTGGCGCGACCGGCGGCGCGCTCGCGGAGGCGCAAGGAGGTGCGTTGGGCAGCGCGTCCACCAATGAAGGAGGGCGGTGGTGCGTGTGGGTGGTCGACGGCTGACGCGGAGGCACACGCGGTCTCACGGCCAGTGGTGGGTTCGCGATCGCAATGGACCGGGTCACCTGCTGCACATGGAGGAGCGGCTCCGGGAACGTGAGCTCCTTCGCGCTTGACGGCGGTCGAGACGCTCGGATCCTAGGTGGTGGCGCGTCGAGGTCGGGTAAGTGGCGGGGTTTTTTTTTGATTTATTTTGTGATTTGGTTGTGGTGATGGTTGTGTTGGTGGATTTGTCTGGAAAGTGGCCGGGGATTGGATGCTGCAGTGGCTGTGTCGCCATGGCTGGCGACGTTGCTGGTGGTGGTTAATTTGGCGATGATGGTGGTAGTTGTTGGTAGTCGGGTGGCTGGAAATCGGTCGGAAGTTAGGTGACAGGGAGTGTGCCGGTGCACGACGGTGGTGGCGAGGTATTGGTGTTTCTAAGGTTAGGGGGTTCGGGTCTGCGACCGTTGGCCGGGAGAGGGGCTGGTGTGGAGGAAGAGGGTGTTGCGGCAAATAGGAGGGAGGGGGGCTGACTATGGTTGGCTGGCCCGGCTGGGCTTAGGTTAGGGATAGGGTTAGGGTTTAGAATTTGGGGCTGTGTCGGGTTGTGTCTTGCGTGACACGGGAAGTGTCGGTGTCCGGGGTTGTCGGACACGGAGAAAATTGTATGTGTAAAAAAGAAGTGGAATAAGACTTTTGATGGACACAGACACGATGCACGCACTATTATGGATGGTGGAGAATTGTGGAGGAATAAAAAAATACATGGATGAGTACCTGCCTATTTATAGGATGTGGAAATTCCCAATTAGATAGGAACTAGGAGTAGTTTAAAACCCAAAATAGATAATTCGCAATTTTAATTTAAAATCCATCAAATACAAATCCAAATCAAAATCCAATTTAAATCAAATAACTTTTTAGTTCAAAATTAAATGAGATAAATCAAATTTCAAATATTAACTATTTAAATAAATACATAAATTCAAATCAGTATTTAAATCTCCACAATAAATTCAAAATATGCTTTCCAAAAATACTAATAATATTAATTTCGAAAATTATATTTTTATTTAAAATAAACTAATAAATAATTACTAAATATGTTGTAGGTACAAATGATGTTCTCATAATTATGCTTTTCTAGCATACAAATAAAAATATTATTTATTATTAATAATTGTGAGGAATGAAAGGTTTTATAAATAAAATAACAAACTTGGAAATTTTTGGAACGATAACAAAATAATTATTATGTATATTATTTTGAAACTACAAAAATAGAAAAATAATATTTTCAAAAATATGTATGCTCGCACATAATCGCACTCGTCGAGCAATTTCGAAAAAAATAAAATTCGTACGCGACGTACAATACGACTACGCGACGTACAATACAAAAATTTAAATCAGTACCAAATTTAATAAAAAAAATTGTAGAAAATCTAGGGGTTTTGCATCTTACCCAACTTAAAAAAATTTCGTCCTCGAAATTAAGAATTCGTAGGGGGTGAGAAGGCACAACGGTAGATAGAAGGGTTCGAAGTTTATATGGTCGTAGTCTAGGTTGAGGATATGATTAAGAGAGGATTGTAATCACTCTTAAATTCAAGTGATTAGAAAGTCAAGATTGTAGATTTAGGGTCGAGGGAAAGGACGAGTAGTTAAGACAAAGATATAGTCACATTGAGTGTTAATGGTCACAAGAGATAGGATAGCTAGGGGAACCTCTAGTATAACGCTTTCGTCCTCCTAAAATAGGTGAAGGCAAAAGCAATATAGAGTTCGAAGGAGGCGTTATCGAATACGAATACGTGATTCAAAGATGATAATAAATACATAAATTCAAATCAGTATTTAAATCTCCACAATAAATTCAAAATATGCTTTCCAAAAATACTAATAATATTAATTTCGAAAATTATATTTTTATTTAAAATAAACTAATAAATAATTACTAAATATGTTGTAGGTACAAATGATGTTCTCATAATTATGCTTTTCTAGCATACAAATAAAAATATTATTTATTATTAATAATTGTGAGGAATGAAAGGTTTTATAAATAAAATAACAAACTTGGAAATTTTTGGAACGATAACAAAATAATTATTATGTATATTATTTTGAAACTACAAAAATAGAAAAATAATATTTTCAAAAATATGTATGCTCGCACATAATCGCACTCGTCGAGCAATTTCGAAAAAAATAAAATTCGTACGCGACGTACAATACGACTACGCGACGTACAATACAAAAATTTAAATCAGTACCAAATTTAATAAAAAAAATTGTAGAAAATCTAGGGGTTTTGCATCTTACCCAACTTAAAAGAATTTCGTCCTCGAAATTAAGAATTCGTAGGGGGTGAGAAGGCACAACGGTAGATAGAAGGGTTCGAAGTTTATATGGTCGTAGTCTAGGTTGAGGATATGATTAAGAGAGGATTGTAATCACTCTTAAATTCAAGTGATTAGAAAGTCAAGATTGTAGATTTAGGGTCGAGGGAAAGGACGAGTAGTTAAGACAAAGATATAGTCACATTGAGTGTTAATGGTCACAAGAGATAGGATAGCTAGGGGAACCTCTAGTATAACGCTTTCGTCCTCCTAAAATAGGTGAAGGCAAAAGCAATATAGAGTTCGAAGGAGGCGTTATCGAATACGAATACGTGATTCAAAGATGATCGAATAATTTCAAAAGAATTGTCAAGGCAGTCGTGAATGGGATTATAAGGGCCAAGTCTAATTATATCCCCATCCACGTAGAACGATAAATAAAAGCGAACCAAAGTGCACTTGGTTGATCAGACCATCATGTACCGATTCTGATAGACAATATGTTAGTGGGGTACCTCCATTAACATATATGTCACGAACAAGCTTGGTAAAAGGCTAAGCTTGCAAAAACTAGGCTACATTAGCATCATTAGTCTAGATAGTAAAAATATAGGCACGATAATAGAAGAATAAAAACAAATATGAATGGTCTAAGAGTCATAAGGATCTAAGTCTTGTTTATTCCTATACCATCATTCTACGGTTTTATTGACCAAGGCTTGGTTGACCAAATGGGTTAACTTCCTCTAGTCTCTATGGTATAGATAATACCATTTGTATTAATGGTCAAGGGTGTGTAGGGTATTCTACCTAACTTAAAGGATTAAGCTAAGGGTGTTTGGGATATCTAACTAGTGGGGTCAATCTCTAGCAGGCACGAAGGAAAGATAAGAATTTTGTTAGAAGGGATCAAGCAAGATGCAGTCGATGAGTCAAATGGTAGATAAAATCTAGGAAAGAGTCAAGTATGTGGATGAGACCCTAGACTTCTAATCCTATACGCAGGCTTGCTTGGTACGGTAAAGTAACCAAACAATTTATCTTGACCTGCATGGGCCACCACAAAAACATGTAACGCCCCAGTCCCAAAATATGTAGGACTAGTGTCACGACCCGCACCCTAGAGTTAGGGCACGAGAACGTAATAACGCCCAGCCTACGCCGCAGTGTCGGCAGTAGAACGCTGTCCTAGGTCTCAATGCATCTAACAGTATAAGACTAAACAGTTTATACTCCCCGAATGGGGGTGACATAGCAGAATGTAAACTCAATCACATCTAAGGTAGAGCATAAAGAAAGATAGATAAAACATGAAATCGAAAAGTGATACAACAGATAGAAGTCTAAGTGTCTAAGATACAAACTTAGAATACATCTCAAAACTCAAATACAGTAATCCATAAATACAACTCAAGACGACTGAAAATAAACTATAAGCAAAACCCTAGCTATCTATACAATCTCTACTGTCTCCTCTAGGCTAGCATGCAACCTCCAGGCTATCTGTAAAATTTATCATCAGGTCCAGTCAGGACTGGAGCGAGCACAATACATCTCAACAAGTCATAACAGGAAAGGAAATGTAATCATGCTAGAGAATAAAATACAGGATCTGAAGAAATAGCATAATGTAAAAGAGAGACTGTAAGTAAATATCTATGATATATATAAAGAGAGACAGTGCTAGTGATTTAGAGTACAGATGAACATGTGAATGGCTTAGGACTGATTCATGACTACACTACTTTGGATATTTATTCACATGACCATTCATACTCCCCCGTACCCCAATCAATACACAAGGATCCATTCAAGTTACGTTAAGATTCATGACTACACTACGTTGCCCATAAAGGGTGATTCATGAATTGATTCATGAAGGCTCGGTGATCATGAGGGTACATGAGTCACTAGCTGATTCCCGAAGATTCATGATGATAGAAGCATATGATACGTGATGTAAGTGAAACACACATGACAAAAGTATCTGATGCTCCCGAGAGGGATAACATCTTATGAAGGGATCCATATAGTACCAATCCGTGTTCCAACGTGTTAGTATCAAGTAAGATAGTCTAAAGCAAGAAATATAATCCTAAACATGATATGAAATGATCAGAGAATGTACTCGCCTGATATCTGAATGTCCAAGGTAAAGATACTGTCCGAGGAGAGGTATCTGGATCCTAATTAGAACAGCACAAGTCACAACATGTCCAGAAGGGTAATATAAAGCACTACAATGCATTCTACATGAATCTAGGTCAAACTAGGCCAAAGTCAACCCTTGGTCAACTCTGGTCAACTGCACTAGTCAAACTAGGTCAAACTAGGTCATGTCCTAACCCAGCAAGTCTTACTAGGCCTAACCAAGACTATCCTAGCAAGCACACATCAATACAAGGCTATACAAGCCAACATACACCCAACTCTATATAGCATGCAATTATTCAATACTCAAATAGGCAAGAATTCACATTGGATATACACTAGGTAATCTATTACTTTAAGCTATATATGTCTACACATATATACACATGCATATATTGGTATTCAACATTAGGTCTATAATCATGGCATTTCAAATGGTTATATAAACTTATATATTCCAACACAATATGCTAACATATATATAATATACATACATAGCTAAGTTAACTATATTCATAAATACTTATTTAAGAGGCTATGTGTGTGTATGTGAACATGGCAAAGGGGCAAGTAAGGGTTAAATGGGCATACATAGTATATACATATCAAGGAGTGTCAAAGTGTAAGTGAACAAAGTGTCAAGTGTGATAGTGTCAATATAGTGTAAGGGGGTATATGAGGTAATATAGGATTTATGTTAACATAGAACATTAGATCTCATTAACTTGTATATTGCATACATTACATCTATTATTATATTACATTCATGCTTGCATTCATTCATCATTCATTTATTCTCTTGCACTACTATATGCACCATACATTACATACTATGGAACCTACATATTCATTACAAGCCATACTTATACATGCTTACATTAGATAGGATACTTACACCTCATACATCATTTATTTAACCATTTACTCATGCTTGCATTCTCTATTTAATTACATAATGTATATACATTAACATGGATTAAAATCAAATAGAACATTATATTACACACAAGGGTGCACAAAATGCATATGCCGAATAGTAACTCCTACTAATAATCAATACTGTACCATCTCAGTATGAATTAAAATCTAGGATTAAAATATGTTATAGATCTATGTGTTAGCTTTCCGAAACTTCAAACGGATCGCATTTTCGTTTCCGAAAACTTCCGGAATCGCAAAAACACCGAGAACGCATTTGTCTTTCGTACAACTGACACTCAAATAATTCTCCAAAAAGTTACATAAAGAATTAGGCCTATTAATACATGTTTTTGGAAAGCTAACTTCAATACGCTTCTTTAAAAAAAACGGGAGATTAAACCGAGCTTTGAGCTAAAAGTTATGACATTTCTAAGCTAGGGCTGAAATTAAAAACGTGGATAAAAATCATGACGGATTTAGATAGTTTGAGCCAAAAGAATACACAATATATATTCTAATTATCCACAACAATAATGAAAATAATAATATGAGGAACCGCACTCACAAACTTGATTATATAATCATCATGAACCATTTATTACATATATAAATATAGATACACTCTCATTACAATATATACATACATATATATATATATATATATATATATATATATATATATATATATATATATATATATATATATATATATACATACACAAATCTATATATGTAACATGAACACATCTATAAGAGATACATGAATGAAATGTAAAGTACTCAAGAACACATCTCTACATATTCAAATCTGAGATTTAATATGAATTAATTCATTTAATCAATATTTTAAATATAAAGTGTGTCCAAGTTTGGAGATTTTCCCCATGAACACAAGACACAACAATAATACAATAGAAATCCCTAAAGGACACATAATGGACACAAGAGGACACAAAATAGGGACACAACAATGGGGGTCATTCCTATGGTTAAAACTTTCCTAAATGCAAAATGGAGAAATAAAAGAGAAGGAAATATTACCTAAAGGAAAGAAAATCCAAGGAGAAAGGCTTCTTCCTTGGGAGAGCTTGAGAGCACTTGGGGAAGAAGACTTCTTAAAGAAAGGAAATGATATGGGAGTCCTATTAGGGCCGGCCATAATGGTTATCCCCCCCCCCATTGAATATTACAAGTTTGCCCTTCCCTTAGTTACAAGTGTTTAAAACAATTTTGGTTAGGGTTTGGGGGTAAAAGGGTCAAAATAAAAACTCTAAATGGTTAACCTAATAATTAGGATTATGACTAATCTTTCTAACATGACTAATTAAAATATGGGCCATGGCTAACTAATGCATGGGTCCAACTAGAGTCTAAGTTACCCCGAGTCCCCGTTACAAGTCGGATTGAGATGAAATTCGAACCCGACTCAAATAATCCCAAAACAATATCATAAATAACAAAATAATATCAAAATAATTCAAAGTGGTCAAATGCAAAATATCCTTAGGCCAGAAATGACATTAAAATATTATAATCACATGGTTAGGCTCTAGGTCAAACAGTCTCTAGGATTTCACTAGCAAAACGTCAAAATCACAAGTCATTGATTTAAATAATTTTAAAATAATTTAAAATTACCAAAAATTATATCATAAATTAAATATCATTATTAAAATAATTATAAACATGAAATTTTGAAATTACTCTTATTTGGAAAACTGGGTGCTACAACTAGGAACGTAGACATGCCAGTTGTATTCATACGAAGTATAATCCAATATGTGGAAGTCTCATATAAATACATAAGCTGTAAAATACAGTAGAACCATAACTAATCTCATCCACACAAAAATGAATAAAAGATATATAATAAAAATGAATTTGTCTTGATACAATATGTTGGACGAAGACAAATCCACTACCAACAAAATAAGAAAAAGTACATAGAAAATAAAATGAGTGGCGAGCGAAGCGAAGACGATCCAAGTACAATCATCCTCGAAGAAAATAGCAATTGTAGTGATCCGCTCCGCCCTAGCGGAACGCCGATTCCAAACGGCAAGTGCAACGACTCAAACGAGCCGTCGACCCGAAGAGTTGCTTCGTCCCGATGAAGTATCGATGCGAATCGATGCAAGGCTTACATTGGCCTGACAGGATGAATCCAGACTTAGACTTTCAAAGGCGCGCTCGGAATATCGCTCGGCCGATACGAACATCGCTAAGGTGGGTGGCTCCGATGAACCCGTCTTTGCTTAGCCTATGCACATAATAATGCGGACACAAACACGAGAATCGCTAGGCGATAACATCTTGCATGCTAATAAATGACCCAACGCACCTAGCTAAGGGAATAATCCCAACTTGTATGCTGGTATAGAATATGGAAAGTAACATGGAAAATACGAGAACTCTCGCCCGCGCTCCATGCTCGTGCTACGGCACAAGCCTACGTTGATGCTCCCTATACGTCCAAACAATCAAACAATGAATGGGTTACAACAATGAAACGAAAAGACTATCAATATAGTCGCACCGTGTAGATTATAGCAACATTGAAAGGCTATGGGACCGATGGGTCGCCAAGGCGACTCCCACACGAGGAGTCGTGTAATGTATAAATGAAAGAGCAAACGAATAAGTGAATCAACGAATGAATACGTGAATGAATCGATGAACTAATGAACAAGTGAAAGAAAGAAAGAAAAGGAAAGAAAACTTGAAAAGATAAGAAAAGAAAGAAGGATTAGCGACAGGTGTGACAGGCACGTGCATCGGGGCTCGCTATCCGCGCTGCACGGACGCCAACCTGGTCGATAACGTAAGAAGGCTAAGGGTTAGCCTAAGGCTCAAAGACAGCCATTAAGTTAAAATGATAATAAAATACGAAATGGTCGTGGACAACGGCACGAGCGAGGGGTGGCGTATGCTGTGACCGTGAAAGGGGATTCCGCGGCATGATCAAAGGGGGGATATGCCGGCCTAGGCGGATCCAAAAGGGGCTTACGAGCTGCTTGGGTGCGGGCTTGGGCACCAAGAGACATAAGTACGGGGTATTTTTAAGATACTATCAGGGTGTACCAGCCGCACAGCATGATAGGTGAGGAAAATACCAAGGAGAAAGTCCAGGATGGCTTGTGGTGCCAGCGACCGATGCATATAGATTAAGTGGGCTTTGCTGGTGGCAATCTACGTGCAAGTCCTTGCATTGAAATCAGAGTAGTCTAAGTTAAAAGTTAAATGAACAAGTGCCTACTGAATGACTTGAAATGTGCCACTCCAAAATGATAATGAGTACAAATGAGTTAAAGAATGCGTCTACGTTATGTTATTACACATGAACTGTTGTCTAACTTGGTTTGCTCTGAACAGGGAAGGCCGGACGGTAAGTATGGGTAAGTTGTGCATGTATTTCCATGCGACACTTGAAATCGGTAACACGGGATAGGTTATATCATATGCCATGTAAATGACCCTAAGGCAAGATTAGAAAGACAATGAATGATAGAGATGCACACAAGTAAATGGAACGTGTTCGGTAATGATAGTGATTATGGGCGAGCTAGCCTCCCCACCAGTGCATAACAATGTACTGATAACCCCACAGTCTACTTGCAGGATGCAGGAGACGCCGGCGGGTGCGGAGCTTCAATCGAACGTGCTAAGGCGCGGAGCTATCTCTGGGCCTTGGAGCGTTGCAAGGAGCTGGAGCACCATATACGGGACATAATGTATCGGAACATCGCCATGAATCATTCCATCTTGTAAGCCACTTGGCACGCCTTTTATGTTTCAGAGAGAGAGAGAGCTTGAGCGACTTGTAATATCGGCCTAGCGCCGCTTGTAAACTTGTTGAATATCAATAAAGAATTTGGTTTCGCTTCAATTGTGTTCATTTATATTCCGCTGTAAATGGGGACACTCTGTGCGACTCTGTGGCCTAGAACTCAAATCGGCCGTTTCTGGACTTGGCCTTGCACGGGCGCAACCTAGGCCCGTGCGGCATCACGCCTTAGCGAGGACGATCGCTCCTACGGGAGCGGGGCGTGACAGATTGGTATCAGAGCACGGCTTTACGTCCTTGGACATCATTTCGATTCTCTCAGTTTTGAAAGCTCGCGTTGGAAACAAAAGAAGTGTATGCTCTCTCTCGTTGTGTATTGGGATGTTCCATACAATAAGTCTAATATTGCGAAAGCTCGTACGAGTACTCGGTTGTACGGGACCGATAGGCGATGGCCTTTGTGCCACTACGACGGACTTGATAGGCGATGGCCTTTGTGCCGAACCACGACGGACTCGAGTCGGACGAAAACTAAATGCTAAGAGTTAGCAAACGCGAGGCATGCTTGAATAGGCTCACGTTGACGATAGCAAACGGGTACATGAGACCGGAGTATTATTCGAACAGGATGGTTTTGCACGCAGCCTTTTGGCTAAGTTGTGCGGAGTATCGCGCACCTAGACCCTTTGGTGCAAACGAGTTGCGAACGAGAATAAGTGAGCGTGCAAACTTGAATGTGGTCCGAACGGGATAGTTAAGCGGTACAACTTAGTCTGCGTGTCGCGCACCTCGACTCTTGGGTGCCATCGGGTTGTGAGCGATATCAACGTATCGCTCGATCGAGAACGGAGATACACTTTGAGTGTGTATCGATAGGAACGTTATCGAGTTAACGCTTAGGCGCACTCGAAGGATTGATTTGGACCTTGAGGATTATTGCGAACGACTTAATGCGTCGCAACGGCGCGAACGATTACGCTAGCGATTCGTTGAACGAATCGATTAGACGTCTTAGCGCGTGGCGCAAACGTGATTGAGGATTAGACCGTATGGCTTGAACCCGAGTGGTGTATGTAATAGGTTCGGAGAAGAAAAAGAATGTGATTGAGGACTAGATCAGATGGCTCGAATCCGAGTGATGTATGGACGTCTTGGAAATAGTTCGAGCGAAATCGAGGATTACGAGTATGTCGGCGAGGCGATGCGGTCGCGCAAAGCCTTAGAACGCGTCACACTTAGTTGGTTGTGACTTCGATTGTCCCGAGTGAGATGTCGCTCGGACAACTTATCGTTAGACAACGTGAGTTAGAAAACGACTCAGAACGACAGAGGTAAATGAATGGTCTTGATCGAGAAAACTTAGAGGATTGCGCGTACGATCTCGGATTGATTCAAATGAATCGCGACTTGAGTTTGAACAACGATCTTGACCCTAGCTGGAGAGATAGCGGTCGAACTTGATCTTGAATATCGAGGAAATTGTGGAATATCCAACTCGGACAATAGCATCAATGCATGACTCGAAAATCGGTTGCAAAGGAAGATCGTCAGGTTACGCATATCGTCGATGGTATTGAGGCGTATCGAAGATCGATATGCGATAACTCGGAGGCACTCCGACTCGGCGAATGACGATCATGCAAATGTCATTGTTCCGTTGGATGCTATACTTGGGTCGTTAAGGATGTGTCGAGGAAAAGATAAACTTGGCTCGAGGATGAATGACGGTCGGACTATCAAATATAGACTTGGCTTGGATGAAAACGGAGTGCTTGGATTTACTTCGTTGTCAACCACAACGTAGACGTTCTTGTCTTATGCGAGCGCAACCCCAGCCTCGCACATGCGTCGCGCCGACTAGGACTATCACTCCGCGTGAGCGCTGGTATGGTAATTCATACAGCGGGAGTGATCGGTACTCGCCTGGCGTGGCAACTCGTATGCTTCGACTTGTGGTTTGACACGAAGGAGACTTGAGGATGAATTGTGTGTTTGAAGAGTTGAACTTGAGGATTGAGTAGGTCCAATCTGCGTATCGAGAATGAGTTAGTCTAAACTCAAACAAGAGTTACGCCCCGATGAGAATGATTATTCCGCGGGAGCGTTGCATGGTGATTCATGAACCGCCGTGGATAATCGGACTCGTGTGAGATTGGGGCAGAACGTATTATCGAGCTGGATGACCTCGTGATCGAATACATGAATTGGTTTAGAATTGGTGATTGAACAGATTTGGATGTTGCAAAACGAATGCATCTATGCGAACTAAGTGATCGTGCTCGATGTTTAGGAATCTGAGTGACACGAGCTTGGGTAGAAAAATCCCGCACCACCGACTTTGGTTTGACCCTAGGATTGGGGTCAGTGTTGGCATTATTGTTGGGGAACTATGATTCCAATCCTGACATTGACTTAGCCTTGAGAATTGGCCTAGCGGATAGGCGAGACGCCCCTGTTGGAAGAGTTACAAACAAAGGATTGAGCTTGAGGATTGACATGGATTGAAAGAGTGGATCAAGAGTAGGAAACCCTGCACACGAGACTCGGCTGATATGCATATATCTCAGGAACGCTTGAGTATGTGCACGATGCGACTCGAGTGAGAATGACAAACTCACTATCCTGCGGCTTGGCTGAATACATGTATTTTGGGGACGCCTGAAATGCGTGCACGATCCAACCAAGTGATACGCTGAGTTCTAGCACGACTTGGGGAGTGAACGAGTGTCGTGAACGTAAAATCGTGCTAGTTAAAAGTTGGTGCAACGAATTGAACCATCGATAGGAAGTTATGCTCGACGATGGTGTCGTTCTTGGTCTTGAATCGGACGGAAATTTCGTAGACTTGGTCCACTCCGCTAAGAAGAAGTCATAATGATTTCATAGACGAAAACGCTTGAGAAGCGAATCGAGTGATCCCGATAATTGAGGTAAACGAAAGTGAGTTGCCTCAATTACGACCCACGCATTTGGCAAAATCCAGCGTGTCTTGTGCAACCACTCCAGTCCCATGACACGAAGAAATAGAAATCAATACGAAGAAACGCTTGAATTGAAAAGATAACATCAAGTCTAAAATAAACGAGAAGCTATTCAATAAAAATCGACCAAAACGTATACGACACGGAACTTAGAAAGAAACCGAGTGTCGTTCGATGCCATCGAACGACGATGCATAGGAAATTGTCTAAGGTATGTACACGGTCCGAGTTAAGGAATGGTAGGATGACCTGCACTCAGGAAGTCTCGAGGACGAGACTTGTTTTGAGTGGTGTATTATGTAGTGACCCGCTCCGCCCTAGCGGAACGCCGATTCCAAACGGCAAGTGCAACGACTCAAACGAGCCGTCGACCCGAAGAGTTGCTTCGTCCCGATGAAGTATCGATGCGAATCGATGCAAGGCTTACATTGGCCCGACATGATGAATCCAGACTTAGACTTTCAAAGGCGCGCTCGGAATATCGCTCGGCCGATGCGAACATCGCTAAGGTGGGTGGCTCCGATGAACCCGTCTTTGCTTAGCCTATGCACATAATAATGCGGACACAAACACGAGAATCGCTAGGCGATAACATCTTGCATGCTAATAAATGACCCAACGCACCTAGCTAAGGGAATAATCCCAACTTGTATGCTGGTATAGAATATGGAAAGTAACATGGAAAATACGAGAACTCTCGCCCGCGCTCCATGCTCGTGCTACGGCACAAGCCTACGTTGATGCTCCCTATACGTCCAAACAATCAAACAATGAATGGGTTACAACAATGAAACGGAAAGACTATCAATATAGTCGTACCGTGTAGATTATAGCAACATTGAAAGGCTATGGGACCGATGGGTCGCCAAGGCGACTCCCACACGAGGAGTCGTGTAATGTATAAATGAAAGAGCAAACGAATAAGTGAATCAACGAATGAATACGTGAATGAATCGATGAACTAATGAACAAGTGAAAGAAAGAAAGAAAAGGAAAGGAAACTTGAAAAGATAAGAAAAGAAAGAAGGATTAGCGACAGGTGTGACGGGCACGTGCATCGGGGCTCGCTACCCCCGCTGTACGGACGCCAACCTGGTCGATAACGTAAGAAGGCTAAGGGTTAGCCTAAGGCTCAAAGACAGCCATTAAGTTAAAATGATAATAAAATACGAAATGGTCGTGGACAACGGCACGAGCGAGGGGTGGCGTATGCTGTGACCGTGAAAGGGGATTCCGCGGCATGATCAAAGGGGAGATATGCCGGCCTAGGCGGATCCAAAAGGGGCTTACGGGCTGCTTGGGTGCGGGCTTGGGCACCAAGAGACGTAAGTGCGGGGTATTTTCAAGATACTATCAGGGTGTACCAGCCGCACAGCATGATAGGTGAGGAAAATACCAAGGAGAAAGTCCAGGATGGCTTGTGGTGCCAGCGACCGATGCATATAGATTAAGTGGGCTTTGCTGGTGGCAATCCACGTGCAAGTCCTTGCATTGAAATCAGAGTAGTCTAAGTTAAAAGTTAAATGAACAAGTGCCTACTAAATGACTTGAAATGTGCCACTCCAAAATGATAATGAGTACAAATGAGTTAAAGAATGCGTCTACGTTATGTTATTACACATGAACTGTTGTCTAACTTAGTTTGCTCTGAACAGGGAAGGTCGGACGGTAAGTATGGGTAAGTTGTGCATGTATTTCCATGCGACACTTGAAATCGGTAACACGGGATAGGTTATATCATATGCCATGTAAATGACCCTAAGGCAAGATTAGAAAGACAATGAATGATAGAGATGCACACAAGTAAATGGAACGTGTTCGGTAATGATAGTGATTATGGGCGAGCTAGCCTCCCCACCAGTGCATAACAATGTACTGATAACCCCACAGTCTACTTGCAGGATGCAGGAGACGCCGGCGGGTGCGGAGCTTCAATCGAACGTGCTAAGGCGCGGAGCTATCTCTGGGCCTTGGAGCGTTGCAAGGAGCTGGAGCACCATATACGGGACATAATGTATCGGAATATCGCCATGAATTATTCCATCTTGTAAGCCACTTGGCACGCCTTTTATGTTTCAGAGAGAGAGAGAGCTTGAGCGACTTGTAATATCGGCCTAGCGCCGCTTGTAAACTTGTTGAATATCAATAAAGAATTTGGTTTCGCTTCAATTGTGTTCATTTATATTCCGCTGCAAATGGGGACACTCTGTGCGACTCTGTGGCCTAGAACTCAAATCGGCCGTTTCTGGACTTGGCCTTGCACGGGCGCAACCTAGGCCCGTGCGGCATCACGCCTTAGCGAGGACGATCGCTCCTACGGGAGCGGGGCGTGACAGCAATGAGCACGGCTAGAGCTAGAACACCTACGAAAGACAATAGCACACACCTGGGAAGATAACCAGGTCCTCAGAGGGACGTAACAAGACACATAATATCATGCCATATAAACTGAATAAATATTGCTCAAATAAATAAGTCAATCGAATTATAAAATGGTCCAATACGCACCTACTGAACGAGCGTACCATCCCTCCAACCAAACAAGGACATGAGATGGTAAACTAATTCACGGTAGCGTATCTTTCTATACTATGAATCCAATATGGTATCCGGACCCCAACAAGGTTCAATACCTTCTCATCGAAGTAGTAAGTCACACCTACAACCAAACAAGGACAAGATATGATAAACTAGTCCGCGACAAGTTATTGTTCCAAGCCACGGTCAGATACAAGTACCCAAACCAAAAGTACTCGTACCTAACGGATAAAGGTAGCCTAACCATTCTAAGTGAAATATAGTTAAGTACAATCCTTCCTACGCATGGGCCTTGGCTGAATAGGATCGGTATAGTCCCCCCTTGAGCACCAGAGGCCCCATCAGTAAGAGCACGACGTTCCGCAGAATCGTCAGTGGCCGTCAGTAATCATGGGTCATCAAACCAGTATCTCCAGCGGAGATTTCGGGTCACAAAGGAAAGTGCATCGAAGCCCATACGCTAAGGAATCGTTCTTCCCGCCCAATGCCTACTATGTTGTATCCACAACATTAACCTCTATAACCGCTAAGTCAAACTAGCATGCAACCTCTATTAGCGGTTATTCCTATCGCACGGCTTGTACGTACTGGTGGCCAGCCAATCACGCACCTTCGTGTCCTACATGCGACACACAACTTCGTGTTACAACGTGTCAAGGCCAATGAATGCAACACACAAGGTGGTCCCTTAGATCTAGGTTTAATTTGTAAGAAAAATAATACACAGCAGAAAATATAAATGAACAGTAAGTTCTAACAGGTTATGCCATGTATCACAGTTTATTTTGCATAAAAAAAATAAATAATGCATGAAATATGAGCTAAAATAATTAAACAACGAATGGCAAGGTGTCTTGCGTGGTAGGACGCCTGGTGTGCTGCAAATATCACGGTGGCAGGAACTACGACTTCGGTGCAACAACTATGCATAGGGACCTCTGATGGTGGCATGGACAGTTCCATTGGGTCCAGAAGGGTCAATTTAGTTAAAGTGGACATAAGGTGGACTTGAATTGGCGAGGGAACATGAATAATGGGATTCGTTATGGGCAGGAGGAGATTCAAAAGAAAAAGAATAATAATTATATGATTTTAGAAAAATAATTTATAATACTTGAAATATAATATTTATTAGTCAAAATATGCTTACAAATAAATATCAAAAATCAAAAAGTCGATTTAAGGCAAACTGTAAGTTTTGTCAAATAATATTTTTAGACAAAAATATTTTAAGCGAAACCAAATAATATTAGAAGAAATTATTTAAGTTTAAGAACCATATTTTGTAAAAATAAATTTTTATTAATAAGCTGTACTTTAAAAGCCACAAAATAGCAAATATAATTAGGGCTTCCAACCCAACGCTGAAAATATTTATTATACTTACAATAATAATAATTTGAATAGTAATAATGCTAATAATATTAATTCTTAAATCAATTATAAATACCAATAATCTATATAATCTACTTAATATTCTGTGATTAAAAGATAATAATAATAATAATAATAATAATAATAATAATAATAATAATAATATTAATAAGTATTATAATAATAATAATAATAATAAGTAAAAAATATATATACTTAGTAGTACTGTTCGCTCCTTGGGTTGAGAGAGAACAACATAATAATAATAATAATAATAATAATAATAATAACATAATAATAATACTGTTAGTAAAATACAGTTACTAAAAAGAAAAATATTAACAGAACACAAAACAACAATTAAAAAAACTAACAAGACAACAAAAATAACTTAGAAAAATATGGGGCTGTTGACTGTTGTTCTTAAAAGAAGGATGGGGAGGTGAGAGAATGAGAGCTGGGAGAGAGAGATTAAAAAAACGAACAAGACAAAAGAAGAGGTGGGGGGCTCATTGAGTTCACTCCTCCATTAATGAACCAGAGAGGAAAAGAGAGTGAGAGTGAGCGAGAGAGAGGTGAGCGGTGGTGCGCGGATTCCCAGCCGGCGTGAGGGGAGAGCGGAGCAGGCGCGCGCGGGGGTTGCGAGCGGCGGAGGTCGAAAGTAGGCGGAGGACAAAAGGGGGTTTTCGGGACACGGCGTGCGACAGAGGAAGGGAGGCTGGGGCGGCACCGCGCGGGTGAGGGTGAGCACGAGAAGAAAGAAGGCGGAGCGAGAGATCCGGCGGCGGGAGCGGGTGAGTGAGCGGGGCGGTCGGTGAGGGGAAGTCCGAGGAAGAGGCTGCGGAGGCTCGGCCGGGCTTAGGCGAGAGGGACCTCACGGAGGGGCTCTCGGCCGGAGTTTATCGGCGGACTGGCGCGTCCACCAATGAAGGAGGGCGGTGGTGCGTGTGGGCGGTCGACGGCTGACGCGGAGGCGCACGCGGTCTCGCGGCCAGTGGTGGGCTCGCGACCGCGACGGACCGGGTTACCTGCTGCGCACGGAGGAGCGGCTCCGGGAACGTGAGCTCCTTTGCGCTTGATGGCGGTCGAGACGCTCGGATCCGAGGTGGCGGCGCGTCGAGGTTGGGTAAGTGGCAGGGTTTTTTTGATTTATTTTGTGATTTGGTGGTGGTGATGGTTGTGTTGGGGGATTTGGCTGGGAAGTGGCCGGGGATTGGATGCTGCAGTGGCTGTGTCGCCATGGCTGGCGACGTTGCTGGTGGTGGTTAATTTGGCGATGATGGTGGTGGTTGTTGGTAGTCGGGTGGCTGGAAATCGGTCGGAGGTTAGGTGACAGGGAGTGTGCCGGTACACGGCAGCGATGGCGAGGTGTTGGTGTTTCTAAGGTTAGGGGGTTCGGGTCTGCGGCCGTTGGCCAGGAGAGGGGCTGGTGTGGAGTAAGAGGGTGTTGCGGCAAACAAGTGGAAGGGGGGCTGACTATGGTTGGCTGGCCCGGCTAGGCTTAGGTTAGGGATAGGGTTAGGATTTAGAATTTGGGGCTGTGTCGGGTTGTGTCTTGCGTGACACGGAAAGTGTCGGTGTCCGTGGTTTTCGGACACGGAGAAAATTGTATGTGTAAAAAAGAAGTGGAATAAGACTTTTGATGGACACAGACACGATGCACGCACTATTATGGGTGGTGGAGAATTATGGAGGAATAAAAAAAATACATGGATGAGTACCTGCCTATTTATAGGATGTGGGAATTCCCAAATAGATAGGAACTAGTTGTAGTTTAAAGCCCAAAATAGATAATTCGCAATTTTAATTTAAAATCCGTCAAATACAAATCCAAATCAAAATCCAATTTAAATCAAATAACTTTTTAGTTCAAAATTAAATGAGATAAATCAAATTTCAAATATTAACTATTTAAATAAATACATAAATTCAAATCAGTATTTAAATCTCCACAATAAATTTAAAATATGCTTTCCAAAAATACTAATAATATTAATTTCAAAAATTATATTTTTATTTAAAATAAACTAATAAATAATTACTAAATATGTTGTAGGTACAAATAATGTTCTCATAATTATGCTTTTCTAGCATACAAATAAAAATATTATTTATTATTAATAATTGTGAGGAATGAAAGGTTTTATAAATAAAATAACAAACTTGGAAATTTTTGGAACGATAACAAAATAATTATTATGTATATTATTTTGAAACTACATAAATAGAAAAATAATATTTTCAAAAATATGTACGCTCGCACATAATCGCACTCGTCGAGCAATTTCGAAAAAAATAAAATTCGTGCGCGACGTACAATACGACTACACGACATACAATACAAAAATTTAAATCAGTACCAAATTTAATAAAAAAATTATAAAAAATTTAGGGGTTTTACACTTGCTAAAATTTTCCTTCTAGCATTTTATCGTTAGATTATTGAATTCCTCAAAATTGTATATTACCATATTATGATTCCGTACTTCGTTTGTGACTTGTCTAAACTTCGATCTTAAGTCATGTCTATCTGACCATGATTTTCTATCTTGTTCTAGTCTACCTGTGTTAAACTAGCAATTTTTGGTCGTACTTAATAATTGTGTCTTCATGATTTTGCTCCTCTAAGTTGTAATTAGAACTTCATTCTATCTCGTGCATATTTGATTCTTGATCATTGATCGTGTTATTCCAACTTCTTGTGTGTAATTATCGTACAGGGTCTCAAGGCTCAGAGAGCGTCTCAGAGTTGCACAGGATCGACGGAAGCGATGGGCGGACAGCAGCAGATGGCCACGGGAGTTTACGGTAGGAGATAGAGTGTTCCTGAAGATCTCGCCGACTAGGGGCGTCATTCATTTTGGCAGAGGCAGGAAACTCAGTCCGAGGTACATCGGGCCTTTGACGTGATGACACGGATTGGCGAGGTGGCATATCGAATAGCGCTTCCAGCTAGCTTAGAGGGAGTGCACGATGTTTTCCACGTGTTCCAGCTTCGACACTACATTCCAGATCCGAACCATGTGGTGGACTATTCAGAGCTAGCGGTGGGTCCGAGTTTGACCTACGAGGAACAGTCAGTGGAGATCATTGACAGTAGAGAGAAGCAGCTACGAAATTAGGCTATTTCACTTGTCCGCGTCATGTGGAGACGCCACTCTCCGGAAGAGTCCACATGGGAGCGCGAGGACGAGATGCGGGAGCGCTATCCCAGTTTGTTTGTTTGAGTGTACTTTGATATTGAGAAATTTTAAAATACAATAAAAATAAATTGTGTTTGAACCTTCTTGAGATTTTGTTTTGAGATTGTTTTGTTTGTCTCTCGAATTTTGATGACGAAATTATTTTAAGGGGGAAGATTTGTAACTCCACTTCCCGGTTTTGAGAAAATAAAAATTTGATTTCTAATAATAGAAATTGTTGATTTAGGTTTCAAATAAAAAGGTTAATATTTTTTATTTAATAATTTTGATGATCTATTTTGGAAGGAATTTAATATAGGAGCAATTTCAATTTCAAAAAAGTTGTTACAACCAATTTAGTGGTCCCCTCATCTTTGTTTAAAAAATAATAATAATAAAAGTTTTTAACTGTTTTCCAACAGTTATAGTAAAATACGAAAAGGGGGAGGGGGTATTTGCATGTTTACTTAAGTGGAGGGACCTGCGAGTAATGAGCTTAGAAGGGGGGTTAATCGTAAAATTACCATTCTTTTTCTTTTAAACCGAGGCTGGAGAGAGAGAGAGAGAATACTCACTCGATTTTTTTCTTCTCCACTGCTCTCACTGAGCTCAGTCCCCAATTTTTGCCTGAGCCCTAACCCTAGATTACTCTGGCGACGGCGGGCGACGACGACGGCGAGGCCTCTTCTCCACGGCGGCGCGATGTTCCCCGGTCGACGATGACAGCAGTGATGACCACGACGACGACGGTGACGACCACTCCGGCTCTTTTCGGCTACATCCACTTCTCCGATCGGCGAAGCGTGGCTCGTTCCAAACGAGTAGTTCGACGCCGTCCTCAAAGCTCGATCCAGATTCCAGTAAGTTGTGTCGACACCTCTTCAGATCTGAATTCTTGATTATGCAGTTATTCTTCGATTCTTGCTGATTGAATCCGTTTTCTTGTCGATTAATTCTCGTGTATAACGCCTACGCCTGGTCCAAATTGTTCAGATCGAGCCACTCAATTAAGTTCATTCGTCGATCAGACATTAACGACTTTGTTCGTGTCTGATGTATGGAAACCAGTGTCGGATACGTGGAAACCTGTTTGTCACTCTTCGTCGTTGGCGGCCGGTCGAGACTCGGTAAGTCTCGTTGCTTATTTATGACCTTTTTAAAATCAAGATTGTGTGTTTAGTCTTCGATTCATTCTGATCGGTCTTTGTTTTTGTGTCAAACGGATGTTCTTGCATCAGTTCTGTCAAATTGATCGATCAATAGACTGTAACCTCCTGTCTCCACCTAGTTTCTTCTTCGTGAGATGGTTTCTGTTCCGATCGAGGCTCTATTCTGGTTCAGACATCCCATCCTTGGCGATTTTTCAACCTCGAGTTGTTCAAAACTGAAAGTTGTGTGTATTAATGAAATAGCTGATGTTTGGATCCTTCTTTCCTGGGTAAAATTGACCGGACAGATCGGAATCACGGTTTTGTTGATCTGGTGTGATTGGCAAGTGTTTGTGAGATCAAATTGTAAGTGTCAACTCTCCTGTTCTTGATAATTCCTAGAGAAGAAGTTCTAATTCTTCTAAATTTTCTGTTTAGATTAATGCTTTGAATCTGTTTGATATAATATCGCAACAGGCTTTTCTAAGATTCGATTGGATACGAGGAGCCGTATCCGATTCTTTGGTTGTGTCCGCCCTACTCTGGATTATTCTCAGGTATTGTTCTTCCCTTGCCAAGATTTAAATGTTGTTGTTGAGTTTGAATGAGTATAGTATTACAGGTTAGGATCGTAGAAGTTCACGTGTAGCGGTGTTCGTGTGTGCGTGTTCAGGGCTCGGTCTGTGTCCAACCGTGTGTTCGTGTCCGTGTGGATTAGGAGTCAGCTGGAATGGAGTAGCAAGGAAGGGGCTCTCAATTTGAATTTTTGTTGCTAGATTGCCTGTAGCAAATTCTAAATTGAATTTATTTTGGGTTGTACATTCTCTTCTAAATCTATCATTTCGTTTGTACTCTATTTATAATTTTGCGGTTAATATTGGCTTGGGTTGGTATGGAAATTCTGAATGGGTTTCTTTTGATTCTCTATGTGGAATGCAGAAGTTTAAATATCTGCAGGAAGCAACCAACAAGTTGTGGTTTCGCATACTAGAGTGGTGTATTCTATTTTAATTCTGAACTTTGGCCCGTCTTCTGAGTATAGGCATGGATGTATGTGGAGTTCAGTTTATAACATGTCGAAGTTGGCTAGCCGAGCAAAGTTTGAATGACTCACAGATGAGTTTGTCAGCTGGTTTAATATTAAGTTTGAAGGAGTTAGTTTTGGTTCAATTAGTAAGACAATATATTATGGTTAAATTCTATATGCAGCCTTGATGAAGTAGTATCTCTATATGTGGTTGCCAAGCTTGTGAGTTATAGTAGAATGGGCCTGGTCCAGGAGTTGGGTTACTATTGTTCTTTTGAAAGAATTGTTCTCAGTTCATAAATTGTTGGGCTGGATTTAAGACTCAAGTGTATTTAAGATTTCTAGTACTCTTAAGTACAATTATATATTGTCAGTATGACTATACAAGAAGTTTATAATTATTCTCTACAGGAAATAGTAATTAGGTTTTGTTTAATCTATGTTGAATAGTTACACTTAATTATTTTAGACTCTATGCAAATATTTTGAATACAATGTTAATATATGAATAAAATGTTAATATACTCTGGGTATAGCTAAGTAATGTGTGTAAATTGAATGTTGGACTAATAGGTAAATAGATAAGGCAAACTTGCTAAGTCAACTAGTTGATTAGAAATTAACCAACTTATACCATTAATTCAGGTGGACTTACAGATCATCTTCCTACCCTTGATTACCGAAGCAAGGCAAGTACTTTTCTATGGTTTTGTGTATTTACATTCTTGTACTCTTTCTTGTGACACGTCATGACACGATATCTTGTACTCCTGTACTCTTGTTCTTGTACTTACTTGTGTCGGGTGGGAAATACACTAGCCATGTGACCAATCCCGGTTATTATACTCATGTGCCTAGCTTAGGCCTAGCATCGTGCATGCGGGTCCTAAGTCGTACCATTCATGTACTTTCATGTGCTTTCATGTGCTTAATCCTAGCCGGTCACATGAGCTAGTTGTATTTCAAACATGGTGCACTTGTCATGTCTTGTACTTCAGGTTCATAGTTACATTCCTGTACTTTACATTTCTGTACTTTATTTCCTGTACTTACATTCATGTACCTTCATGTTCTTTTCCTGTACTTTATAGTTCATGTTTTTCTGTACTCATGTTCATATCATGTTCATGTTTCATTACCTAGAACTGTACTTTGCTCTGCTCCATACTGGATAAGTTGCAGGTATACTTGCAGGATATCATTCTACCATATGGGCCAGAGCTCGGGATCTTAGCTGAGCAGGATGGATCATGACTTAGCTTGAGGTTTCAGGTTTAGACTATTAGCTTTACTCTTAGATATTTTTTTAGAATTCATAGTACATTTCACTCTTGATGACTCATACATTTATATACATAGAATTGTGGATTATGGTGATCATTCTGAGATACGTGTTTAGATGCTGTGATTATATACATTTATGATTATCTGGTTAGATTTTTCTAGTTTGGTACAACTTACTTCATCGTGTCTAACGACGAAGGCTGGGCGTGTCCGACTCGTGCCCGATTATTCGGGAGCGGGTCGTGACACAATGCACCAACATCTCCAGTACATCCTATTTCATCTTCTCCACCACTCGATAATCCCCAAACCAACGATACATCCACCTTACCCAATCTACCACAACACCATATGCTTACCCGAGTGTGCGACGGCATCAGGAAACCCATCCAAAGATTATGTTTAAATGCGACTAATCATCCTTTGCAGACAACATATATCACAGAACCTACATGTTACTCCAAAGCATCAGGCAATCCACATTGGCGACATGCAAAACGAAGACATCAATGTACTAATTCAAAATGGCACCTGGACATTGGTTTCTTCTTACACAAACATGAACATTGTCGGCTGCAAATGGGTATTTCAACTTAAGCGCAAGGCAGATGGTTCCTTGGATCGCTACAAGGCTCGTTTGGTGGCAAAAGATTTTAACCAATAAGAAGGCATTGACTATAGCGAGACATTCAGTCTGGTGGTCAAGCCTTGCACAATATGATTGGTCCTCACAGTCGCTATCAATCAGAAGTAGTGCATTCGCTAGGTGGATTTACAAAATGCATTCTTACATTGTGTACTTCATGAAGAGATGTATATGAAACAACCACCGGGTCTGTTGACTCTCGCTTTCCTTCGCATGTGTGTCATCTCCACAAGTCATTATACGGCTTAAAGCAAGCCCCTCGAGCTTAGTACTTTGTTTACTGCATCCACAGCCGATATATCTCTCTTCAACAAAGCCATAGATGGGTACACACTCATTATACTCATACATGTTGATGACATAATTGTCACAGGTTCATCCCAACAGCATGTTACTGAGTTCATTGCTCAGTTAAGCCCAGTCTTTGCCATTAAAGATCTTGGTGCCCTCAGTTATTTTTTGGATATTTAAGCAATACATCAACCAGATGGTATATTTCTCTCCCAACAAAAATACATTATTAACCTTTTAACAAGGTCCAAGATGGATAGGGCAAAGCCGATACACAACCCCTTGGCTCCTCAAACTCCATTATCTCAGTTTGGCTCCACAAAATTCTCAGATGCTACACTATTTTGTAGTACTATTGGCGCTATGCAGTATTTGACATTCACTCGACCTGACTCTCTGTTGCAATAAATAAAGTCTATCAGTGTATGCACAATCCCACAGAGGCTCACTGGGTAGCTGTCAAGCGAATTTTATGCTACCTGAAGCAGACCTCCACCTATGGGCTATATCTCCACAAAGTTAATGAGGAGACTCGATCTACGTTTCTGACACATATGGGAGGTCCCACATCTATCCATAGATATTCTGTAAAAGCTATAGAAGATTTATCAAATGTTGCACAACATATTGATAAAGTGATTAATGCACAATCTTCTGAAAAGTTTTGAAGAACGATTAATGCTTAAGACGACAATTGATAGTATTCGGTGGCTCAGTTTGCAAGCATGTGAATTCAGAGGTCATGATGAATCACCGACTTCTAATAATCGTGAAAACTTCGTAGAGATGATAAAATTGATGGAGAGTTTGAATGTCAACATTGATGATGTTGTACTGGAGAAAGCTCCAAAGAATGCACAATATACTTCACCAACTATTCAAAAAGTGATTTTGCAGGTCATGGCCAACTTGGTGAGAAGTAAAATTCGTGAAGAAGTTGGGGATACAAAGTTTTGTATTTTAGTTGATGAAGCCGAAGATGCGGCTAACATAGAGGAGATGGATATTGTTCTAAGATTTGTTTATGTTCATGGTGTTCTAAAGGAGCGCGTCTTTGAGATTGTGCATGTTGGGGACACCATTGCTTTAACCTTGAAGAAACAAATATCTGATGTACTTTCTAGGTATGACTTACATATCCACAATATGCGAGGACAAGGATATGATGATGCTAGCAATATGCGTGGGCATGGAATGCATTGCAGGCCTTGTTTTTTAAAGATTGTCCATATGCATATTTTGTTCATTGTTTTGTACACCGACTACAACTAGATCTAGTTGCAGCAGCTAGTAATGAGACTTCAGTTTGGCTATTCTTTTTGAAATTGACTACCATTGTCAATCTTGTTAGTGCTTCTCCTAAGTGTCATACTGAGTTACAATCTGCTCAAGCTATTGAAATTGCACATATGGTGGCTAGCGGTGAACGTGATACTAGTAGAGGGGCTAATCAGATTGGTAGTTTGCAAAGGGCTGGAAGTACTCGATGGAGCTCTCATTTTGATTCTATTTGAAGCTTAATCGATCAAGCAACTATTAAAGTGCTTGAGAGCATGGTAAATGATGGATCCTCCAATTCTATGTGTGGGGAAGCAGCTGGTTCTTTGCTTGTGATGAAGTCTTTTGATTTCATATTCATATTATACTTGATGCATAAAGTCATGGAAATTACAAACTTGCTTTGTTGGGCCTTGCAACAAAAATCTTTGGACATCTTGAATGCAATGGATCTAGTATCCTCTACTAAAATATTGCTTCAAACTTTAAGACATGATGGTTTTGGTAGTATTCTTAGTTATGTGGAATCAGTTTGCAAAAAATATGACATTGATATACCTGATATGAATGCTTGTTACAGAGGGGCTAGCTAGAGGTCGCTCTTGCCAGCAACATGATTCCATTACATTTTAGCATCACTATCACTTTGATATATTTAACTCTACAATAGATTCTCAATTGGAAGAGTTGAATAATAGATTCAATGATAAGGCAGTAGAAATTCTTAAGTTGAGCTATGCTTTACAACCAAATGACCACTTCAAATCATTTGATGTTGATCATCTGTGCATTCTTATAGAGAAGTTTTATCCGGCTAATTTCAATGATCAAGATTTGCATTATTTGAGATGTCAGTTGGAGCATTATCAGGTTGACGTACTTTACCAAAATATATCAACCATTTCTGAGTTATGCCGGACATCAATTGAAACAAACAAGTCACAGTACTACAATCTGATTGACAAGTTAATACGTCTTGTTTTAACTCTTCCAGTGTCCACAACAACTACAGAACGAGTATTTTCAGCTATGAAGCTTATTAAAACTAATCTGAGAAGTAAAATGGACGATAAGTTCTTAGCCGATGCTATGGTTATTTACATTGAACGAAAAATTGCTGAAGATATTGACGCGGATTCTATCATAGACGAATTCTATTCTCTAAAGAACCTAAGAGTGCAACTTCGATAGGGTATCTTTCTTCCTTATGTTAGTCACATTTTGTTCCCAGAATCTTTATGCATTTACATGATTAAAATTCACTCTCATATTTTGTTCCCAGAATCTTTGTGCTGCAACCAAAATATAGAAGGCATACCAGTATCAACATTATTCCTCTGTTGGTAGGAGGGACAGTGCAGTCTGTGCGGATGAGAAGAAAGCCCTCATTTTTTACTGCACATGGCATCTTCCTGTTTGATGTACTACTACTACTACTAATTCTCATTTTGACTGCACATTATTCCTTACCAGTTCCTGTATCAGTGAAAGCGTGGAAGGGGAGTAGTGGGTGTGTTTGCCAGTCCACATCTTGCAAAATGGCGGATATTTTATTGTATGAAAAAAAAAGTCTATGAAGTAAACTCTAAGCAAAGAAATTAACGAAAGAAACCTTCATATAAACCATTCACTAATTTTTAACCACTCCCCAAACAAAGAAAGACACAGAATTACCGACACAACAACAACTTGAAAGCAACTTGATCAATTCCTAGCTAGAAGAGAGAAGGAAACATCAAATAATTTTGCACAAGTACACCAAATAACGTACATGCACGTACGTACGTACGTACGTACGTACATGCATAATATAATTTTTGCCAATTTTCTTGTGATGTGGCTTGTTGAGCAGCAAACCAAACGTGTATAGCTACAGCTAGGAGAACTTGTTCATCTCGTTCTGGAAGGCCTGCAGATGTTCCTTCACGACACATTGTGTCATGAAGCGGGTGCCCTTCGCGGGCGGGGGCGAGTTGAGGAAGAGGCACAGCCCGATGGGGTGGTCGAATATGGGGACGATGTGGTCCGGCGGGCCCCAGCCGTAGTCGGCCTCGTCGAACCTGACCCGCCGCAGGTCGGTGATGCTCATCGACTCGTACGTGAACGAGAGGGGCAGCGGGTTCTCCGTCGGGTCCCCCATCAGCCACCTCGAGAACTTCGTCGACAGGCTCTCCTTGGCGTCCCTGACCAGCTCCACCACCTCGAAGAACGGCGCGTCCGCAACCTTCCCGCTGGGGGCCTTGATGAGGACGTGGTAGATGCAGTTCCCGTAGTAGCCCCCGTCGCGGGCCAGCTCCTCGCGCAGCTGCGGGCGGATGTTCGCCGGGAAGTTGAGCGTGAGCTCGACGTCCGGCGGCGGCGGGCCGGCCGCCCGCGTCCGGCACTGCCATACCATGGCCGTCAGGATGTCGAACGCGGTGCAGGCCTTGCCGGTCTCCCGCGCGAAGGAGTTCTTGAGCCGGTCGGTGGCCTCCTGGGAGACGTCCACGGTGCAGTGCTCCAGCTTCAGGGCCGGCGGCGGGGTGGGGGGAGTTGGTTTTAGTCGAGGAACGATCTCCGGTTGGAAATTTTCCGGGCCGGGGAATTTTTCCCGGGACCAGACCGGGATGACTGTGGGCTGCGCGAGCCCCCTGCCCATCTCGGAGATCGCCAGCAGGAACTGTCCGACCCCTATCGCGTCGAAAATGCAGTGGCTGGTTCTGAAACCAATCGCGAATCCACCGCACATGAACTTGGTAACCTACGTCAAATAAAACCTTCCTTCACTGTTACGATGATTTTGTTGCAACGAAAAAAAACTTTTAGGGTTAGGGTGCAGTGATGTGTAAGCAATTTGGACACATGTAAATAAGTAACGAGTCTTAAACTTAAAACCTCTCATTTATTATATCACAAATTATATAAATATTTGGTTGCTTTTTTTTTTTTTTTTTAAAAAAGAGATTCTATTCATTTGTTCAAGAGGTTACAACTGGACCTGTCCAAAAGAACAATGTCACGGATACAATCAGGTAGAGAACCATGGACAATAAGAGAATTCAGCGGATTAATATGGAGTAGAGCACGTGAAGCAAGGTGATGTGCACATTGGTTTGCAGATCTGTGACTGTAGGAGAAAGAGATTCTTTCAACTAAGTCTACAATCTTCCTTGCATTCAGGATTGTGTGTCGAGCAAACCATATAGTAGGAGCCATCGTGGATGATATGGCATCAACCAAAGCTTTGCAGTCCCCCTCAACAATTGTATATTTGGTTGCTAAATTTATATATATAAACAAAATATACTAAATAATAAAATAAAGTTGATAAGCAAATATTGTACGTAAAGAAACTCTGGAGGAGTCCACCGCTTGTAACTCATGTGAAAAGCAGCACGGACGCTAGGCAGATCTGGCAGAATTCGAGTCCTCCAATCGTAAGGACTTACAGGCAAGGGCGTACCCACACTGTGGGCTGGGGTGGGCTCCAGCCCACGCCCCAAAAAAACACAATCTCTTTTTTTTTTCAATATATCTAATTTTTTTGAATTTTTTCTATGAGTAAATCCATACTTAGTCCACCATAATTAACTCTAATCTACTCTAACTTGAATTTCTGGTTCCGCCCTTGCTTACAGGTGTGTGTGAGTTGTAATAAAAAAAAAATCTCAGGAGGAGCAACCGTCATCTAATTATATATACCTGCATCATGAATGTTAAAGCATTCTCGTCGACTCCCGGAGGGGGGACAGGGAGCAGTTGCTCGCCGGGGATCTTGAAAGGCTGGCATTCCAAGTAGCCGACGTCTTCGAGGTGGCAGCCGGCCGACGCCTCGACGAACCAAACGCCTTCCCCGGTGCAGTCGACGCTCAGCTTCCCGTCGACGGAGCTCGCGCGGAATCTGCCGGCGATGGGGTAGTAGGGGACGAGCGCCTCGGCCAGGGCCCCCCTCGCGACCTCTGCGGGCTCGCGCCCGTACCTGTACACGTGGAGCATGTCGACGTAGGACCTCATGGCCGGAAAGCGGTCCAGCACGGAGAGGGGGAGGAAGCCGGAGGGCGTCGGCTTGGAAGGGGCCACCAGCGCCGGAGCCATTTTGGTCACGATGGATCTCATGGCGTGAGAGAAATTTAATATGGTGGCGTACTTTTGTTTCTGTGTCGAGTGCAGGTTTGCCTTGTGTTTGTGAAGCTTTATATGGGTGGGTGGGTGGGTGGGTGGAGAACAGTAAGTAGATCTTAGGGGCTGTTTGGTAAAGTCAAAGTTGAGAAATATATATATATTTTTTTTTGAAAAGGAAATACTTCATCCATTAAATTGAAATATGATTTATGTCATAGAAGACATGTGATTCAATACAGATTGGCATCTCTTCATACAAAGATATGAGATTAGATGAGGTAGATAACAGAGCATAGGATGCTAAGTAATGAGCGGGTTGATTAGCAATCCTATTGGTGTCGGAGAATGAGATATTTGGGTTAGATTTTAAAACAGATCTTGCGTCTTCGATAATGTGTCGTGCCCGCCAGAGAGGAATTGCTTCAACAGAAGTGATAGATTCAATCAAAGGCTTACAGTCTCCTTCTATGATAACTTCTTGTAGTTTTTGTAATTTGCATATCTCTAGTGCTAATTGAATTCCTAGTGCTTCAGCTTCGATTGGTGTTCCTCCATCTTCAACCTTTCAAAGAGCTAATATGAAATTTCCAGAGACATCACGTAGAATTGCTCCTGCTGACATCTTTCCATCCAAGAACACTCCATCAAAATTAATTTTCATAGCAGTATTTGGAGGAGGACTCCAATTAAGCGAATGTTGATTCCCAGTTGTCGTCGATTTGAAAGAGGCCCTCCTTGGTTGAAAGCTTCATACTTCATTTTCTGATTGTAAGCATCTTCATATATTTTCCTGCAACTGATTGGACGATTCTCAAATATTGCCTTGTTCCTGGACTTCCATATACTCCACATCAGGTAGAAGCACATATAGCAATTAAGTCTTTGTCACCATCATTGAGAATAGCAGTGATAATGGTTGTGATTGTAGTATCTTCATTAATCAGGGAATGCACAGTCTGAATATGATCCCATGAAGAACCTGTCATAGTACATTTCAAAAGCAAATTGTTAGTAGTTTCAGGAAGTACCTTGCATAGTGGGCAGGTATCTTCAATATGATGGAGTCGATGATGAATATTATCATTTGTGGGGAGTGAATTGGTGATAGCTCTCCACACAAATAGCTGCACATTCTGACTGATATAAGAAAGTGACCAAAGTTTCCTCCATTCAGTGAATTCTACTTCTTCATAATTATTCAAAGCATGTGAAATTCCTTCATGAATTGATCTGTAGGCGGATTTAACTGTTAAAACACCATCTGCATTGTGTTTCCATATAAGCTTGTCACTAGTTGTCACGACCCGTTACCCAAATTGTTGGGCCGGGCCGAGCCATGTCCAGCCTACGCTTGGTTAAAGCGTAGTAAGCTGTTCTAAGAATAGACAATAAATGATCTAAGCTGCTAACAGTTCTAAAATTATATTTAAAGGTTCATCACAACACAGCATCTATAAGCGAAGGTAAAATAAGCAAAAGACTAAATAATACGCTTCCAAAGTATCTAACTGGAGACAAAGTCCAGTAATCAAATAGAAGTTCAAAACAAAGTCTAAGTCTCAAAACACATAAAAAAATAACTAAGCAAGGTTCTCCGCTGGGGCCTCTTCTGGAGCTAAGGCCAGGTCCTCAAAATCAGTGCCATAATATGCAACACATAGCATTTCCTCCTCAAAAATTATGCCTACAACGTTATCCTGTCAGGACGGGAGCAAGTACAACCTCTACAACTAAAGTACTGAATATATAATGAAAGAGATGTACGACAAGAAACATGGTGTGATAAGTCTATAAAATAGGAAATACTGGAAACATGGAATCATGGTACAACTGGGATTACAGTATCATAGTAACACAGGAAATATGGTATTTCATAGTCTATCATGGCAAGGACACATATGTCATATAGACAGATGTATATGTAATATTTAAAACTGTAGCAGGTACGTGATCGTCAATAGGTGTACAATGTGCATGAGGCACATGTAAATAAAATGTACTTCCGTACAAGTAAGCAAACAATAGATGTACATACGTATAGATACAGCTGGTGCGCCTATGATAAGGTATATATATAAAATGTCAACCTTGCTCGGTACGTACGTACGGGAGAAGGGGGCATGATCACGTACTCAATTATCAGTTTTTCCATAACCCATATTCTATCATGTGAGAGATACGAGAACAGTAAAAACATGTGAGAGATACTGGGAGTAGTATAAGCATGGCAGGTACTGGGAGCAGTATAAAATATGTGAATACTCCGAGTAGTATAAAGCATAGTGAAACACGTACTGAGAACCAGTAAGAAGCATGTGAAGGTATAAGAACTGTCCTAAGCATGACAGGTACTGAAAGTAATACAACATGTGAAGATTTAACTTGCTACCTCAAGGATCAGTATTTTTAACAGGGTTAATACATGTTCTAGCATTAAAAGACAGTAAATGAGTTTGTAGATGTACTTGCCTCGAGAAAAGCAATAATACTAGTACGAAGATATAGATGCCTGGTGTCCTGTCAATAATGATATACAAACTCAGTTCTAAGCTATGTTCAATATTACACTAGTGGTGTGACACGACTCCTAACTGGATACTAGCCAAGTGGGGACCTAGCATAAAAGTCTAATGTGGGGTGACACAATACCGAAACTAACTTCCTAGGGTCTTTACACTAGTGCGGGGTGAGGTCCAATACGTCTTTAACTCAAAATAACACAAAATATTAAAAGTCGTAATTACTCAATAAATAAATCAAACTGTACACCGAGTTCCAATAATTTTTGAGATAGATAAAAAGCTCAATTATACATAAAATAAAGTATGAAAATGATCCTTGTTAATTATAGAAATTTATACTAATTTTTTTGGAATTTATAAACCTTCATAAATAATTATTAAAAATCAGCAAACATAAATATACTAAAAATGAGTTCTGTTTTCCTATTTTTATAAAATACCAAATGCACTTAATAAATACTGGAAAAAATATAGTAAATTAGCTAAATTAACATATATTTAAATACATTTTTTCCCCAATTTTACAGAAATTAAAATATATATAAAAATTCAAAAACAGAAAGTAACAATTTCTGGAAAAATAATTAATTACAAATTAAGGATAATACATAAGCAGAATCTACAAACATCATCGAATGATAAAATAAATATTACCAACGTGTCCAGAATGGTCAAATTAGCTAGAATAGTCTACCCATAAGTCCAATTTGGACACAGGAGCAAAATAGTAATTTTGGGTCAAAATCATGTCCGTCGTTAGACACACTTTGTACCAAAAAATGTGTCAGGATAGAAGTCTACAAAATCTAGCAAATTATATGTCCACAAATCCAGAATGATGATACGAACCCAACGGTATGTCCGAAATAGGATTTCGATGTGCCGATCTCAAAATGATACGTTGACGCGGACACTTGGAATCCGGTTTGCACCGAAATACGTGCTGAAGCAAATGTCTTTAAAACTCAGTAAATTATATGTTAACACGTCCAGAATGACGATACGAACTCAACGGTATATCCGAAATTGGATTCCGATGAGTCGATCTCAAAATGACCCGTTGACTCGAAAAGTGGGACCCGCTTTGCACCGAAATACGTGCCAGGGCCCACGTTCTCCAAATCAAGCAAACTTTATATGAAAACATGGCCAGAACGATGCCACGAGTCTATGGTGGTGTCAGAAATTGAATCCGGAGTCCCGGGTTCAAAATAGAATTTAACAAGTGCAAATTAAAGAATTCGAACGGCCAACTTTGGCGTCGAATTCGACCAAGCAAACGTACTTATAATGAAACGAAACTTAAAGGAGGCAGAAAGAGGGTTATACCAGCTGCACACAAGAACAGGTAGCACACAAAACGGACTTGCGACGACAAAGATACGAACCCGCGAAGTTGGCATCACGAAATATCCAAAAACAGTTCAATTTAAAACGTCAACTTGGTGGCCAGTTTTGAGATATCAAACGACGAAATTAACGGACGAAAATTGAGGAGAGTGAAGTGCTATATACCGAGATTGCGACGGAGTAAAAAGTTCGTCGATCCAACAGTCGAATCTCTCGAAAAATGTGCATGAAGTTGCTACAACGGGACGCCATTTCCGAGTTCAAAACTCGTGCGCGCCGACGGGATTCCGTTCAAAACGCACGAATAGGCTATTCGGCGTGTCGGAGAAGCGGGCGGTGGACACGGAGTGGCTCGCTGGAGGTGCGCGCGCATCAGGGGGTGGCCACGACAGCCGTACGGCGGCACGGCGGCGCACGACGGTGGCCCGTGCGCGCGCACGTGCGCGTCGCTGCTGCTGCATTCTGCTGCCGCTTGCTGCATGTCGTGCTGGCCGCAGGGGAGGGGACGTACTGACCTGGCGCACGCGCTGTGTCGGCAGTCGCCGGTGGTGGCGGAGGCCTGCCGGCCGTCGCACGGGGGTGGAGGTGGTGAGAGGTGGTGGTGACTGTCACGCCCCGACCCGGAATCACCCGAATCATCGTCCTCGCAGGGGGTGTGATGCCGCATGAGCCTGGTGTTGCGCTCATGCAAGGCAAGATGACAAGTTCTCAAATGGTTATCTTTTGATTTCGATATTAACAACGAAAGAAAAACAAGGTATACGAAACAATTCTCTTTATTGATATCCGAAATTGAGATTTACAAAGGACTTTCGATAGCCTAACAATATATGCCAGATTGGCTACAACACTCAGGTTCTCTCTTTCCCATAAAGGATTACACCGTTTCATACATCATGCCTTCTATATCTCGGCCGCATCAATCCAGTTGCGTAGTCCGAGCGTCAATGCGATCGCACGCTTCAATGCGCTTCGGCATTCCAAGCCTCAACACGTTCAAGCAACGCTTTGCCGCGAGCAATCCATTCCCTGCACCCTGCATGAAGCTGGTAGGAGATCAGTACGTTCGTCCTCGCATGTACTGAAGCAAAGATCTTCTTTCCAAACCGACATTATAGTATTTATGTTTATCATGCAACTTAGCTTATGATCTTGCTATGTTCTCCTTAGGGTCAATTTTATGGCATCTTTGAAAGCGTAAAGCATGTTATCATAGCAGCATGTTATCAAATTGAATAGGCAAGCAAACAAGCAATCTCGTGTTTGATTCGTGGCGCGACTTCTTACCAAGTCGACGCACTCGCCCTTGCACCGACGCAAGGTGAATACGCCACATTCCTTCCCTGTCATGTTATATGTGCATCTCTAAGCATGATCTATATGCGGGACACATATGCGCCTACACTTTCAACCCATCGTTCCTTAACTATATGAGGGCCGTTGGCGTATCTGTCACGACCCGTTACCCAAATTGTTGGGCCGGGCCGAGCCATGTCCAGCCTACGCTTGGTCAAAGCGTTGTAAGCTGTTCTAAGAATAGACAATAAAGAATCTAAGCAGCTAACAGTTCTAAAACCATATTTAAAGTTCATCACAACACAGCATCTATAAGCGAAGGTAAATAAGCACAGACTTAATAATACATAACCAAAGTATCTAACTGGAGACAAAGTCCAGTATCCAAATATAAGAACAGACAAAGTCTAAGTCTACTAAACACATGAAAGATAACTAAGGAAGGTTCCCCGCTGGGGCCTCTTCTGGAGCTGAGGCCAGGTCCTCAATACAGTACCATAATATGTAACACATAGCGTTTCCTTCTCGAAAAGTATACCTACAACGTTATCCTGTCAGGACGGGAGCAAGTACAACCTCTACAACTAAAGTACTGAACATATAATGAAAGAGATGTACAACAAAAAACATGGTGTGATTAGTCTATAAAATAGGAAATACTAGAAACATGGCCTCATGGTACAACTGGGATCACAATATCATAGTAACACAGGGAACATGGCATATCTGAAATCATGGTATATCTCATAATCTATCATGGCAAGGATACATATGTCATAGAGACAGATGTATATGTAATGTTTAAAACTGTAGCAGGTACGTGATCGTCAATAGGTGTATAATGTGCAGGGGCACATAATGAAATATACTTCCGTACAAGTGTAAAGGCGATAGATGTACATACGCATAAATACAGCTTTGAGATAAAGGCCTACGACGCAGTAACCTATAAAATAAAAATTTGCTCGGTACTGTAGAGGGGGCATGATCACGTACTCAACTATCAGTTTCCCCATAACCCATATTCTAACATGTGAGATATACGAGAACAGTAAAAACATGTGAGAGATACTGGGATCGGTATAAAGCACGGTAGGTACTAATAGCAGTAAAACAGGTGAAAGTACTGAGAGCAGTAAAACATGTGAATACTCGGACAGATATAAGCATAGTGAAACATGTACGGGGAACCAGTAAGAAGCATGTGAAGATATGATAACTGTCCTAAGCATGGTAGGGACTAAATTAATGTAACATGTGAAGATTTAACTTGCTACCTCGGTTAATACATGTTCTAGCATTAAAAGACAGTAAATGAGTTTGTAGATGTACTTGCCTCGAGCAAAACAAGAATACTAGTACGAAGATATAGATGCCTGGTGTCCTGTCAATAATGATATACAAACTCAGTTCTAAGCTATGTTCAATATTACACTAGTGGCGTGACACGACTCCTAACTGGACACTAACTAAGTGGAGACCTAGCATAAAAGTCTAATATGGAGTGACACTATATCCAGACTAATTTTCTAGGGTCTTTACACTAGTGCGGGGTGAGGTCCAATATGACTAATACACAAAACAACATAAAAAGTTGCAAGTCGTAATTATTCAATAATTAAATCTACTGTACACTATGTTCCAATAATTTTTGAGATAGACAAAAAGCTTAAATATATATAAAATAAAGTACCAAAATGATCCTTGATAATTATAGAAATTTATACTAATTTTTCTGGAATTTATAAACCCACATAAATATTTATTAAAAATCAGCAAACTTAAATATACTGAAAATGAGTTCTGTTTCCCCATTTTTATAAAATACCAAAAGTACTTATTAAATGCTGAAAAAATTATAATAAATTATCTAAATTAACATAGTATTTAAATACAATTTTTCTAAGATTTTTACAGCAATTAAAATATATATAAAAATTCAAAACCAGAAAGTAACAATATCTAGAAAAATAATTAATTATAAATTAAGGATGATACATAAGCAAAAATCTACAGATGTTGTCGGATGATAAAATAAATATCACCAATGTGTCCAGAACGGTCAAATCAGCTAGGATAGCCTACCCATTGTTTTCCATAAATAAATTCTCTTTATTTATTGTGTTTCTGGGAAAATTACAACTGTGGGAATCTGATCTAGAAGACGATCACTTTATCCCTTGGACTATGCGAAGAAGAAAAGCTCTCAAAATTTTGACAGTAGATAACTATGTATCTGTACAATGAATAAAAAAAAGAACTCTATTTATAGAGTAAAAAATAAAACTGAAAAGATAACTGTCTTCACAGCCTGTGCTTAGTTGAAAATCACGCAGGATTTAACATACGCAAGGTTGTGAGAAGTTACTGGACGTGGCCTGTAACTGTTGGACACATGGCGATCATGCATGAGTCGTGTGCAAGTTACAGGACACGCAGGCGAGAGATCAGTGGCATGGCTGCCACGTACTCCAATTTGATGAAATCTACGCAGACTTTGTTGAAGACGAAATCCACGCAGACTCGGAGTAGAAAGCTTTAAAATCCACGCAAAATTGGGGCAGGAAGCTTCAAGATCCACGCAGACTCGAGGCAAAAAGCTTCAAAATCCACGCAGACTGGAGGAAGAAAACTTCAGAATCCACGCAAACTTGAGATGAAGATCTCACAATACACGCAGACTTGAGATAAGACTGCCAGCTGTCTCGATTTGGCGTGCCTCGACTGACACAAAATCTCTGACAGTGATTACTTTTGTCAGTCGCATTAAATGACAAGAAGCTCTTTTGGTACGCCAACTTGACGAAGGCTGAGTCTTGTTGAAGAAGATTTCGAAAATCACGCAATAGTCGGCTGTGATCTCTCGAGTTTCGTGCATACGTGGCATACGAAGAGACATTCTTCGACTGTCGTGCTGTCAGTCATGATGAAATTTTTGACAAATGATGAGCTGTCACCCAGCGTGACTTTTTTAATATTGTCCTGATCAACTCAGCGTGACTTTTGGACCTTGTTCTGATCAACTCAGCATAACTTTTGACTCTATCCTGATCAACTCAGCGTGACTGTCATTTATAAGGCCTACAAAACCCCCTTCAAAGTTTTCGAAAAAAATGATAAATAATTTCGAAATACTTTGAAAACGAGATGATAAAATGAAATCAGTCACGCTGAGATGACTTAAAATTTTTTTTTTTGGAAGTCGAAAAGACTTCGAAGTTCTTTGAAAACATCCAAATGAACTTATTAAATGTCATGATGACTCCTCATTTTTCGAGACTGATTGCATCCAATTTATGGTGGAATATGAACCGCCGGCGAGCTCTGTTATATAAACAGGGAGAGGATTCATTTTTAATCTTCATCTTACGTCAACATGACACCAAAGAAAGAAGCTGAAGAAGAAGAAGCCATGAGGATGGCCACTTGTAAGTTCCTTGTAGGTTCCAACAAGGAGATCCTCGGCTCTTTTGCTGATCACGTCTTCGAGAAGGACGGCAGTAGACCACGTCTAAATGTAGAAAAGGATGATAATGATTTTCCTTAATATCATGTACCATCATTCATGATTAAAATAAAATAAAAATTTTATTTCTAAACATGAATTTGTCTGATGATTACAAGCATTTACATTTATACATGGTACTTTTTAAGGAATTTACCATTAATAGGCATCAAAACTTTTCGACCATCCAATTCTGAGAGTTGATAAGCTCCATTTGAGAAAACTCTGCTCACAATATAGGGTCCTTCCCACTTTGCGTCAAATTTGCCTTTGCTCATATGAGTCATAGTTATAGGACGTCTGACTGTTAGAACGAGTTCTCTTTTCTGATACGCTCGAACTCTGACTTTCTTATTAAAAGCTCTTGAGATTCTAGTTTGATAGAATTCAATATTCTGTTGAGCAGATAATCGCTTTTCATCCAGAGCTTCTAATTCCTGAAATCGAAGACGATCATTATTTTCGGCAGTGAGTTCATTAGCGATTGCTATCCTTAAAGAAGGAATTTGAATCTCTAATGGAAGAACAGCTTCGCAACCATACACCAGAGAGAAGGGTGTACATTTAGTAGCATTACGAACTGTAGTGCGATAAGCCCACAAACATTCACCGAGCTTCTCACTCCAATTACGTTTGTTAGTAGAGACAAACTTCTTTAGGAGTTTGATGATAGTTTTGTTAAAAGCTTCTGCTAATCCGTTAGCTGCTGGATTATACGCGGTAGAAGCCACATTATTGATCCGGTGATCATCACAGAATCGAATAAACTTCTGACTGACGAACTGTGGTCCGTTATCATGAATAATGCGTCGAAGAACACCAAATCTGTAGATGACATGATGCTTAATAAAGCTGATGACATTGGACGTCTTAACTTCAGATAAAGGAATGGCTTCGGCCCATTTGGAGAAGTAATCGGTTATTGCAAGAATAAACCGATGACCCTTGGATGACGGTGGATTGATCGGGCCGATAATGTCCATGCCCCAAGCTTCGAAAGGCCATGACGCTGCCGTTGGATGTAGAAACTCTGAGGGTTGATGAATAAAATCTGTATGGATTTGACAAGCTTTACACTTCTTTGTATATTCGATGGCGTCTGATACCATAGTGGGCCAATAATAACCCATACGTCGAATACGGTCTTGAAGTTTTGGTCCAGGCTGATGTGCTCCACAAATTCTATCATGTGCTTCGCGAATAATTTGTTGAGCCTCGTCACCGACAACACATCGAAGAAGTAAACCATCATAAGCTCGACGATATAAGGTTTTTGTTGTATGATTGTAATAGAATCTGAGTGATCGTTGTCTGATAGATGTTGCCTCACTCGGATCATCCGAAAGAATATCATACAATATGAAATCTAAGAAAGGAAGTCTCCAATTTTTATCCGTATTTTGATTCTCGGCCGAGTTACTAAAGATAAATTCCATGCTGGAATCAGATGAAGATGACAAAAATTTACGACTAAATCTAAATCCTCTTGTTGTGTTGACGTCATGAGATGTTGATTCTTCAATATCAATTGGAAGCCCTAGAGTTAGGTTATTTTCCAGATGAAATAATTCTCGATTGCGAACAATAATTATTTGTTGCCGTCTAATCGGAATAGCTAACACCGCCGCAAGATTAGCTAGAACATCAGCTTCCGTGTTACATGCTCGCCTAACATGTTCAATGAAGAATTCTTCAAACGAAGAAGCCATAGATATAGCTGATCTATGATAAGGAACCAGATCTTGATGGCGAACCTCATAAGTCCCCCTTATCTGATTGACAATGAGTTTAGAGTCTCCGTATGCCTCCAAATGTTGAATATTCATATGCTTAGCGAGTTGAAGACCAATGAGCAATGCATTGTACTCAGCTACATTGTTTGAACATGGTTGATCAAGAGAATAAGCTCGTTGGATAGCAAGACCTTATGGCGATACAAGAACAATTCCAACTCCAGCGACAATATCACCATTAGGACCTATCCTTGAAGCTCCATCAAAGAATAGACGCCAAGTAGGATCTTCTTCAGCAATTTGGTTTGAATCTAAGACCTCATCTGGAATTTGGTCATAGAGTTTTGAATTTTCTGGAATTGAATGAGCAGCCAAAAAATCGGCTAAAGCTTGTCCTTTGACTGATTTCTGAGGAATATAATGCATGTCATACTGAGCTAGTAGGATTCCCCAGTTAGCTAATCGAGAATTTAAAACACTGGGTTTCTTCATCATGATCCGTATAGGATTGATCCTGGAGATGACATGAATAGTCTGGTCAATGATATAATGTCGTGTCTTCTGAACAGCGAACATCAAGGCTAGACATTCTTTTTCGACCGATGAATATCGAGGTTCAGCTCCGGTCATAGTATGACTGAGATAGTAGATGGCTTGTTCATGGCCATTTCGATTCTTTTGAGCAAGTAATGCACCCAATGAATGACTCATTGCTCGAGTATATAGGAGAAATGGAATTCCTGAAACGGGAGGTACCAATATTGGAGGACTCATCAGATATTGTTTTATATCATCGAATGCTTTCTGACATTCATCATTCCAGACAAAAGAGACACCTTTCTTCATAAGTTTGTTGAATGGTCTGCAGCGTCCTGACAAATTAGAGATGAATCTCCTGATATAAGCGATCCTTCCTTGAAATCCTCGTAGCTCTTTTAAGGTGCGTGGAGGATGCATCTCTTGGATGGCTTTGATCTTCTCGGGATCCACGTGTATACCTTTAGAGGTAATGACGAAGCCAAGAAATTTACCACTAGAGACACCTAAGAAGGACTTAGTAGGGTTCATCTTTAATTGATGCTTACGCATTAGATCAAAAATAGTCTTCAAATCTTGGATATGATCCTCCTTTTGTCGACTTTTGACTGCAATATCATCAACGTAGCATTCGACTATTTTCCGCAGATGTTCACGAAATATAGTGCTCATAGCTCGTTGATAAGTTGCTCCTGCATTCTTGAGACCGAATGGCATAAATGTATAACAATATGTACCAATCGGCGTTCTGAAAGAAGTGTGCTTCTCGTCGTCTGGAAATATTTTAATCTGATTGTATCCAGAATACTCGTCCATGAATGACATCCGTTCAAACCCACAGATATTATCGATTATGACATCAGTGATTGGTAGAGGGAATTCGTCTTTAGGACATACCGCATTGAGATCGCGGAAGTCTATGCAAACTCTGATCTTGCCAGTCTTTTTAAGGACAGGAACTATGTTAGCCACCCAATCGGGATGTTGTTCCTCTCTAATAAACCCGGAGGCCATGAGTTTATTAACTTCAGCTTCAATTGCATCCATAATGTCTGGACGAAATCGTCGCTGTTATTGTTTGACCGGTTTAGCACGGCAAGATATTGAGCTTGTGAGTTGCAATTTGTGGATCAAGCCTTGGCATATCCTCATAACTCTAAGCGAAGACGTCGATGTAATCACGAATAAGTTTGATCATGTCTTGCTTATCAGTTTCTGAAAGACGTTCACTGATGAATATTGGTTTGGGGGATCCCTCTTCACCAACATCTATTTGAACAAGTTTATCTTCAGTCGGAGGTTCTTTTTGCTCGAAACGGAACTCCTATTGATTATCCAACCTTTGGGCCCATTGTTCTGATTCAGGTGAGATTTTAAACTCTTCTTCGTCTTTATCACTTTCTTCAGAACGGTCAATGGAAACCATGTTGGAAGACAGAATATTGCACTAGAAATTACCGATACTCGTATCGGAATCCCAAGAAGTGGTACTAGAAGAATCAGATCTCTTATCTTCGTCAGATTCAGGATCTTCATGGATAGTATTGATAAAAGGAGTAGGAGCAATATAGCCCAATCCGCATTTCGTCCTCCCATATTTCAGAGGAGGAATACGAACAGGCATTTTTCTTCCTTTTCCACTATTGAGGCCAGTCCTGAAGTCATAGCCCATATTTTTGATGATGTCTTTAGATTGCTGACTATAGCGACGTAGTTGTAATCTTCCAGTATCATCGTTTTTGTCATCATCTTCTAAATCAGAAGGACTTTGGGGCCCTTTGTAAAAGAGTATTAGAATGTCTCCTGGCTTTCTGCTGGAAACTAGAAAGTATGAAGATTGTATAGGTTCTAGAGATATATCTGTATGAACAGTCTGTACAACTCCTATGGTTATTGTGCTCAAGTCATCTAACAAATGTAAATAACTATGAACATAATTACGCACATCAGCGTACTGCAAAGATGGAGACTTTTCATTAAATGTAAAAGCAGCAATATTTATATTGGGAGAAGGCTGAGCCTTAGAGATTTTAGCCAAGTCAATGACTAAAGGGGAAGAAGAAGAATGAGAAGAAGCTTTGTTTCGATTAAGATCGATAACAAATGGCTCAGAAGAGGTGAGCTCCCTTGAAGCTTGAGATGGAAGAGTAATCCGCCCTCCAACTGGAATTAGCAGAGTATCCTGTGAAGATGCAGGAATTGTAGTACACCCACTAACAGGAATGATCATTGTATCTTGAGTAGATGACTGAGGCAACGGAGAGATCCGTCCACTCACTGGAATGATGAAAGAACCTTCTCCAGAGGGTTTGGGAGATTGTTGCTGAGTAGCTCGACCTTTAACAGGGATTATTAAAGTCTCACTTTGTGAATCTTCTTTCTCCATAGCTTGTATGACCCTTGTATACTCTTTTTTGTACATTCGGGAATCATTGAAATAAGCTTCAACCCCATGGAAGGGATTTATATCAGCAACTTCTTTTTGTACTCTTCTATTGCTATCAATGTACTTAAAACACTGATGAAGAGTAGAAGGCACCACATTATTTTCATGAAGAAAGGGCCTCCCAAGAAGAAGATTATAGGATCCCACGATCTCAATCACATAGAAAGTGACTTTGGATCTGAAATCGCCTATCTGAAGCTTCAGATGAATCTTTTCCAAAGGCTCGCTTCGGCTTTGATTGAATCCCAAGATGGTAGTAACCGTCTTAGAGAGCTTGTGAAGAGGGATTTTTAGTTCATCCAACAGACTCTTTGGCATTATGCTTATAGCAGACCCTGGGTCAATGAGGATACGATCTATCTTCATCGTATCGATATAACCAGTGTAGTAGAGAGGCCGATCATGTCGATTATCCTCCAATAGCATGTCGTCTTGTGTAAAGGTGATATTTGGGATAATCTCCAATACACTGTTGCAATGTAAGCAAGTGGCAGGTTCTGCATCTGGCTTCTTCAATTGTGCAAGACAAGAGTCTGCTTGAAGAAGTGCTTCACTTAACGTCTCCCGAGTTTCTTTAGAAAGATGTAGAAGTTCAAAGAGGGACATTCTAGCTGGAGTATTAGCAAGTTGAGCTAGAATGTCGAAGTTGTAAGGCTTCTGAAGCCCAAGAGGAGGGGACTTCTTGATTGGTTTATCAAACCGAGCCTGTTGTTTGCCTTTCTTCAGAACTGTGGATTTAGGAGGAATAGGTTCAACTGGTGTAGTTGAAGGAACAGGTGCAGTACATGATTCTTTTTCAGGAGGAACATTAGGAGCATCTTTATCAGCTGGAGGGATATCAGGAGTATCCTCAGGATTCTTGGAATAATCCTTTAGATAAGGTTTCCCTGTTCGAGTAGCAAGTGCTTCTTCCTTCTCTTTTGGCTCTGTGTCAGAGCTAGATCCAAGAGAAATCATATGACATGACTTAATCTTTCCAGCCTTCTTGGACTTTCGAGAAGTAGTCTTTTGAGGAAAAGGAGATTCAAAATCTGCCACTAGATCATGATGAATCCACATGATTTCTCCAGTTTCCAAAGTGATTGGCACTAATCCTTCAGATTGTGGAGGAGGAATATTCACTATCTCAAGAGTTGCCTTGGAAATAGGAACAATCCCACTTTCAAGGAGTTGAGGAGGGAAATCTCCGAATTGCATAGAGACGACGTTGGAGGTGACAGTCTTCTCTTTTGGAGTAAGGGAGATAGCTCCAGATTTAATCATTTCTTGGATCTTTTCTTTCAGTACATAACATGTACGAATTGTGTGACCCAACATTCTGTGATATGGACAGTATTTGGGATGATCTGTCTTACCAGCTTCATCAGGTTTCTTGATTTCAGGTAATTGTATTTTATTACCTTTCAGCAGACATTCAAAGATACCAAGGACATCGTCATCATCGAAAGAGTATTTTTCTTTGGGGCGAGGTGTTCTTGGTTATTGAGTTGTAGAGGTAGGAGAAGTTTGAACAGTTGATGCATCTTTGCTCTGAAGATTAACTTCAAGAGTTTCTTTTCCTTTGCGAGCATTATTTTTATTGTTAGTACCTTGACCTGTTTCTTTGGGAGTCATCTGCACTCCTAAACCTTTGAAGGTTTCAGCACTAATTTCTGTAGCCTTGGCAATAACTATGAAGGAAGGCCAATCTTGAAATTGACTAGATCCTGTCCACATGCTGATGATTGGCAACAAGTTTGATTTGCATGTGTCGATGGTGACAGCATCAGGAGTTCCAAGAGGCATCTTCAGAGCTTTTCTTCGAAACCGTTCAATGTAATCCTCTGTAGTTTCATTATTTTTCTGCTTGATTCTAATAAGAGCAGACATAGTCATGTCATTGAGCCCTTCATAGAACCGTTCAAGAAACATCTGTTTGAAACCGGCAAATGAGGTAATGCACCCATCTGGGAGACTTCTATACCATTCATAAGCCGTTCCCTTGAGACATCCAACAAACACCCGAGTAAGGAGGGCGTCGCTTGGTTGCAACTGGTCAGTCATCACTTCAAAGTGATTAATAAACTGACTTGGAGAAGTGGTTCCATCATAGAATGAGATAGTAGGAGGCTTGTATTTAGGAGGATACGATACTTGCTTCCATTCTATCGGATAAGGTTGTTTGATGCCTAACCTTTGTAAACCATCTTTCTGTTTAAATGCCTCGAATTGAGTTTTGAGATTCCTCAATTCTTCATTAACAACTCCAGAAGATTGTGGAGTTGTAACTTGTAGAGAATAGTTAGGAGGAACAACATTGTAAGTACTACCCCCAGCTCCAGAGAGACTAGGATTTGGTTGAGTTGGTCCAGGAGTATTGGATTGTACTGCTGGAGGAACTTGTACTGGACTTATATCAGTGTCAGTTGGTACGACATCTGATACAGTCTGTCGATTCTGCAACTGAGCTGTCATGAGTTCATACATCGACTTTATAATATCAGCCATAGACTTCATTTGCTATTCCAAAGAAGCAATTCTTTGGTCCTGAGGAGTCACCGAAGAGGAAGGTTCATTGTTCAATTCAGTATTCCCATCCACCATATATGTAGTGACTGTACGAGGGATTATTGATGAATTAGTGGATGTTGTATGCTCTGAATCACTGCTTCGTGCATCAAAATCATTTAAAGGAGAACTACCCCCAGTAGGAAGAGGTGGGAAATTAGATTCTCCCAGAAATTCAGAATCATCTTCAGAGATCAAATTTCTTTGACTAGAAGCTAAGACTCTTGCTCTGGTGTTTCTATATACTCCATCTGGACTATCAGCTCTACCCCCAGCATCCCGAGAGGTCATGTTGACAGAAGCAAACAAAGGCTCATCTTCATCAGGCATAGGTTCACACTGAATCCGATTGAAGACAGATTGTCGTTTAGTTTGACATCTGCATTGCATTGTAACTCTTGGCTGGAAGTCACATTCATGATCAACATGGTCATGAGCCATTGATTGACATCTGCATTGAATTATGACTCTTGGCTGGAAGTCACACTCAGCATGATCTTTTGACACAGAATTACTCCTTCTCTTCTGTTGAAGATATTCTCGTAAATCTGTTTGTGAAGATTGAGGAGTATATTTCCTGTTCTTGGTTCTTGATGGCTCTTGATTATATAAAGAATGATTAATATGAGCCATATAGTTTCTAGCATACTCTGCATCTGGATCTTTTATCCTTGTTTCCAACTGATGTGGTTTCTTAACACCAGAAGTGCTAAGTTTTGTTCTTAGATCAATTGGAGGTGACACATTAGTTTTGGAAACTTGGAGTTTTCCTTCCATTGATCTAGATATTTGCAGAGAAGGAAAAATAGAACCATCCCTTGGATTAGGAGTTGGTAACAAACCCTCTTTTATGGACAAATTCTGTGCCCAATTTGAAGAAGTCATAGAAGAAGACATTACAACATGTTTCTTCTTAGACTCATTCAAGGTTTGAGACATAGAATGTCCAGAAGGAAGAGTAGTCAAAAGACCATCTCCTTTTTTTTGACAAACAAAATTGTCAATCAAAGCTGTTCCTGAAGTAAAAACTACAGGAGCAGAAGGAACAACTAAAGAGTTATTCCTTTTCGAAGGGACTTTGTGTGGAAGACCACCCCCAGTTCTAGTAGAACTTGGCAAAGAAGAAGAGATAGCTAAAGAGCTATTCTTCTTAGATGAAATACACGCTGAAACAGACTTGGTTAAAGAACCAGTACTGTTAGCGTGACTTTTAACTTTGGAAGTACAAACTGGAACAGACTTGGCTAAGGAACCAGTACTGTCAGCGTGACTTTTAGGGGTGAAATTGCACGCTGGAGCAGATTTGGCTAAGGAGCCAGTACTGTCAGCGTAACTTTTGATTTTGGAAATACACACTGGAACATATTTGGCTAAGGAGCCAGTACTGTCAGCGTGATTTTTGGTTTTAGAGAAACACGCTGGAACAGATTTGGCTAAGGAGCCAGTACTGTCAGCGTGACTTTTAGAGTTGAATTTGCACGCTGGAACAGACTTGGCTAAGGAGCCAGTGCTGTCAGCATGACTTTTGAATGCTGTCATCTTCGAGCGCACAAGAGTGTGCGTGCTTGCAGTAGAGTTCTTGCCAGTGTTAGGAGTAGACACTGTGACAGAGACTTCACCATTGACTACCAACTGATTCTTAGGGACATAGACAGAGTGTTCCTTCGACTTGGTAGTGATGATGGAGGCTGAAGTAGACTTGCCACTCTTAGCCCGCTGCATTTCTTCATAGGCGAGTTGATCGAATTGGATCGTCATCACCTTCTTCGTCAAGCCGATTGACGAAGTGTCGCATTGAGTTGTTGCCATCTCAGAAGAGGAGATGGTTTTCTCCAGCAGAGTCGCCAATTTGTTTTCCATAAATAAATTCTCTTTATTTATTGTGTTTCTGGGAAAATTACAACTGTGGGAATCTGATCTAGAAGACGATCACTTTATCCCTTGGACTATGCGAAGAAGAAAAGCTCTCAAAATTTTGACAGTAGATAACTATGTATCTGTACAATGAATGAGAAAAAGAACTCTATTTATAGAGTCAAAAATAAAACTGAAAAGATAACTGTCTTCACAGCCTGTGCTTAGTTGAAAATCACGCAGGATATAACATACGCAAGGTTGTGAGAAGTTACTGGACGTGGCCTGTAACTGTTGGACACATGGCGATCATGCATGAGTCGTGTGCAAGTTACAGGACATGCAGGCGAGAGATCAGTGGCATGGCTGCCACGTACTCCAATTTGATGAAATCCACGCAGACTTTGTTGAAGACGAAATCCACGCAGACTCGGAGTAGAAAGCTTCAAAATTCATGCAAACTTGGGACATGAAGCTTCAGGATCCACGCAGACTCGAGGCAAAAAGCTTCAAAATCCACGCAGATTGGAGGAAGAAAACTTCAGAATCCACGCAAACTTGAGATGGAGATCTCACAATACACGCAGACTTGAGATAAGACTGCCAGCTGTCTCGATTTGGCGTGCCTTGACTGACACAAAATCTCTGACAGTGATTACTTTTGTCAGTCGCATTAAATGACAAGAAGCTCTTTGGTACGCCAACTTGACGAAGGCTGAGTCTTGTTGAAGAAGATTTCGAAAATCATGCAATAGTCGGTTGTGATCTCTCGAGTTCCGTGCATACGTGGCATACGAAGAGACATTCTTCGACTGTCGTGCTATCAGTCATGATGAAATTTCTGATAAATGATGAGCTCTCACCCAGCGTGACTTTTTTAATATTGTCCTGATCAACTCAGCGTGACTTTTGGACCTTGTTCTGATCAACTCAGCGTAACTTTTGACTCTGTCCTGATCAACTCAGCGTGACTGTCATTTATAAGGCCTACACCCATAAGTCCAATTTAGACACAGGGGCAAAACCGTAATTTTGGGTCAAAATGATGTCCGCCGTTGGACACACTTTGCACCGAAAAGCGTGTCGGGATAGAAGTCTACAAAACCTAGCAAATTATATGTCCACGAATCCAGAATAATGATACGAACCCAACGGTATATCCGAAATGGGATTCCGATGTACCGATCTCAAAATGATACGTTGACGCGACACTTGGTATCCGGTTTGCACGGAAATGCGTGCCGGAGCAAATGTCTTCAAAACTCAGCAAATTATATGTCAACGAGTCCAGAATGACGATACGAACTCAACGGTATATCCAGAATGGGATTCCGATGAGCCGATCTCAAAATGACCCGTTGACTCAAAAAGTGGGACCCGTTTTGCACCGAAATACGTACCAGGGCTCACGTTCTCCAAATCAAGCAAACTTTATATAAAAATATGCCAGAACGACGCCACGAGTCTACTGGTGGTGTCAGAAATTGAATCCGGAGTCCCGGGTTCAAAAATTGAATTTTACAAGTACAATTTAAAGAATTCGGAGGCCAATTTTGGCGTCGAATTCAACCGACCAAACGTGCTTAAAATGAAACGAAATCTAAAGGAGGCAGGAAGAGGGTTATACCAGCTGCGTACAGGAACTGGTAGCGCGCCAAACGGAGCTACGACGACGAAGATACGAACCCGCGAAGTTGGCATCACGAAACTGTCCAAAAATAGTTCAATTTAAAATGTCAACTTGGTGGCCAGTTTTGAGGTATCAAACGACAAAATTAACGGACGAAAATTGACAGGAGTGAAGATGAATATACCGAGATTGCGACGGAGCAAAAAGTTCACCGATCCAACGGTCGGATCTCCCAGAAAATACGTACGAACTTGCTGCGACGGAGCGCCATTTTCGAGTTCAAAACTCGCGCGTCACGACGGGATTTCGTGCGAAATGCACGAATAGACCATGCGTCGCGCCGGGGAAGCGGGCGGTGGCCTGGGGGAGTTCGTCGGGGGGTCGCGCCGGTGGGGGGTCCTCGCGGTGGTGGGCCGGCCACGAGGTGGCTCACGGCCATGCGGCAGCGCCGGTGGCAGCTGCTGCTGCCGCCCATGCTACTGTTGCAGCTGCGGCTGCTGTTACGCTCGCTACGTACGCGCGCGCGGTAGCTGCGACAGCATGGCGGCGGGGGAAGACTCGCCGGCCACGAAGTGGCGCGCGACGCAGCCGTGGTGGCGGAGGCGTAGTTGATGGAGGTGGTGGTAGAGATGGTTAATGATGGTGGAGATGGATGATGACAATGGTGGTGGTAGTGAGTATGATGGTGATGATGATGGTGGAGTGGAGGAGGAGGAAGGAGGAGGAAGGTGGTCGTGCGGAGCTCCGGCCAGGGGCACGGCGAGGGTGGTGGTGTTTGAAGTGGTGTTGGTGGTGGTTTTAGCTTGAAGGGAAAAAAGAAGTTTAAGAAGAAGAAGGAGTTGAAGAAGTAGGGGGGAGGTTTGCAGCATGGGGGAGGGAATATTATGGAGAGAGGGAGGTGAGAGAGGGGTGAGGGGGCTGTCGGCTGAAGCTTGGGGTTGGGGGGTTGCATGCATGTGTAAGGAGAGAGAGAGATATTGTGTGTGAGTGTGTATAAAGAGAGTGAGAGAGGGAGTGTGTAAGAATAGAGAGAGAGAGAGAGGAGATATTATTTGAAAGGGGGAGAGAGAGAGGTCGGCCACACAAGGAGGGGGGGTGTGAGCTGGTGTGTGGGGATGGGGAAGTGTTGTGTAGGTGTAAAGTGAGGGAGAGATGTTTATATATATATATATATATATATATATATATATATATATATATATATATATAAAGAGAGATAGAGAGATATTTTTAAATAGAAAAAAAAAAGAAAAGTTAAGTGGGGTACTTGGACAGTCATGAGAGGACAACAGGGAGCTTGGGTTCGGGTTCGGTCGAACCGGGTTGAGTCAAAATCGGACCGGGTGCAATAATGGAATTAAAATTGAGATTTATAATCATGGATAAATATACAACATGCGGGGACTCCAATAAATGGGACACAAGCGTCATGTCGGTAGTAGGCTTCATGTGGGCCACATCCATACTTTGGGTCGACTAGGTTGGATCGATGTCGGGTCCCGAAATTAAATTGGAAAATAAATCAGGTTTTACGGTAGATAATTAATTGGCCTAAATTGACCCAAAAATTGTGCGAAGGAAATGGAGCACAAAATGGAGTGTCTGAGTGGGACACGAAGGTCATGGGTGAAGAGCGTCTCGAGTAGATCATTCATAAGAAGTTGGTTCTGAGAAAACGACTGGTCTCATGCTCCTAAATTAAAAGTCACGGTAACGTGTAAACGACGATCAAAAATAAAAGTGGAAATAATTATTCAATGATTAATTGGTCTAAGTTGACCCGAAGTTACGCGATACAAAAAGAGCACAAGGAAACGAGTTCAAGTGGGACAGGATATATCAAAACGAAGATAGTCTTGTCTACTTCAAAACTCGTGAAGAGAGTTTACAGAGATTGGTATTCCTGACGCTTCAGAAGTCGAAGTCACGGAAAGGTACATTAATAATCTAAACCATTAAATAAATAATATATTTATCGAAAATAATTCATTCAAAAAAATAAAAATAAACCCTGAAATTCAGGGGGCTTACATCCTACCCACCTTACAAAAATTTCGTCCTCGAAATTAAAAATCATCCAACCGGTCAAACTATAACATGTAGCTGCTCTGGCTACGATACTCAATCTGCTATCCTTGTAATCATCTCTTATGTTTCTCCTACAATCTTTTTGGTTCAGGTTCAATCAAAGTCCTTCTATCATAAACTACGTCGTATATCCTTTAGAATCTTCCATACTAACATGAACATTTATGTATACCCTAAACTATAGATCATTCTCTGGGTATGTCTATAAGCCAACAATGCTTGATCATTAACCATATTTTCAACCTCAATTGTAAATACTTGATTCCCTTATCGCATCCTAAGTATCCTTATTCTATCAATCCACAGTTCCCTTGCATCATTTGTCGTCAATCTTTTCCTACAGTTTCTTCTTGAAATTATACGTTCAATTCTTATCCTTGGCGTGGAGCCCTTTTCTTTTTACTCAACAAGTCCTCCGAATACAATCCTCGATTTTAAACTCCCGATTTATTAATTACCAATGTACATATGTCTTTATCTTATTCCTTGTCTTTTAACTGATATCTTTTCGATCTCGTATGCAATATTATATCCCATTCTAACTCATTATATACCATTCCACATATCGATCTACCCTTTAATCACATGTAATTAGCTAGAGGTAACCAACCAAAATTCTACAAATGCTAAATCCTCAAACTGCTAAGCACAAGATCCTAATCCTCAATCCATAGTCACAATAATATACTATCTCATTTCTCCATCTTAGATACCCTATCATCAAGTCATACTATCAATGCAATCGTTCTTAATGGTTTCCAAGTCTACTATAGTCAGTCGCTTATACTTGTCCTATAAGCTTAATCTAACCAATCCCTAGGAAAAGTACTTATCATAATCACACCATACATTTATAGTTATACTACAGGATCAGTCAACAAGGTTTGGCTATTTCGGTCGTCTATCAAATAGAAGGTAACAAGGCCTAAGACTAGGTCAAGCAATCCATAACAGTGTCCAAACAATTTAAAGGGTCAAGCAAGACAGGAAAGTTTATCGAAAAATCTTCAAGAATGGTACGAAGACAACGAGATGCATAACGAGAAGAATTATCCAAGAGGTTAACGAAAAAGAGTTTAGTCAAGTCATAGAAAAGATGGAACACAATATAATTATGTCCAAAAAGATAACATGAAAACAATCCTGTTGGAGAATCCTAGAAAACCTATAATCCTAGTTGTAGATGTAGATAGAACAGAGTTAATCAAGACGGGGAAGAATGATAATAAGAATTTATTCTTGCTCATTCGGTCATAACAAGGTAAACCAAGTTAAGATACGATCTGATAACCATACACGTCTTCCTGAAATCATGTTGCCAGAATTTTTGCCACACCAGTAAGCTTTTATGCAATAAACGAGGGAGTCCATAACTAAGGTGTATACCTTATCGTCATATCATCTAGATTTTTTACCACGCCAACCGGTATGGCTGCAAGAAAATCTAAATTCTATGAATAGGATAGTATATCCAAAATCAGGCTCTATATTTTTGTCATACCAGCTAATATGGCTACGATAAATTCTAAACTCCATAACTAAAGCAGACGTTTACCTTATCAGGATATATCATAATTCGATCCACAAAATTTATCACGATACAAGATCAAAGTCAACAACGAAAATCAAAAATCGATTTCAACAACAAATTAAGGAATAGCAAATGGAAACAGTTGAAAACAGATTTCGAGATAAGATTAGAGTGAGATCCTCAGGGGTCATCCCAAGGGTACAAACTTGGTCTAAATTGACCCATTAAAATACAAACAAGAGGCTAATTATAGCTAACGGTCCTATGCTGTGATGAGTTCTCCTATGTTGCAATCCTAGTAATCCTCTAGGTGTTCTAAATGTTTATCCCTAGTGTTAACAAGTTGTCCTAGATCCTAATTGCAGGCATGCTTGGTACAATAACGTAACCAAACAACTTAAGTCGAGACCTGCATGGGCCGCCAAAAAAACATATCACGACCCGTTACCCAAATTGTTGGGCCGGGCCGAGCCATGTCCAGCCTACGCTTGGTCAAAGCGTAGTAAGCTGTTCTAAGAATAGACAACAAAGAATCTAAGCAGCTAACAGTTCTAAAACCATATTTAAAGTTCATCACAACACAACATCTATAAGCGAAGGTAAATAAGCACAGACTTAATAATACATAACCAAAGTATCTAACTGGAGACAAAGTCCAGTATCTAAATATAAGAACAGACAAAGTCTAAGTCTACTAAACACATGAAAGATAACTAAGGAAGGTTCCCCGCTGGGGCCTCTTCTGGAGCTAAGGCCAGGTCCTCAATGCAGTACCATAATATGTAACACATAGCGTTTCCTTCTCGAAAAGTATACCTACAACGTTATTCTGTCAGGACGGGAGCAAGTACAACCTCTACAACTAAAGTACTGAACATATAATGAAAGAGATGTACAACAAGAAACATGGTGTGATTAGTCTATAAAACAGGAAATACTGAAAACATGGCCTCATGGTACAACTGGGATCACAATATCATAGTAACACAGAGAACATGGCATATCTGGAATCATGGTATATCTCATAATCTATCATTGCAAGGATACATATGTCATAGAGACAGATGTATATGTAATGTTTAAAACTGTAGCAGGTACGTGATCGTCAATAGGTGTACAATATGCAGGGGCACATAATGAAATGTACTTCCATACAAGTGTAAAGGCGATAGATGTACATACGCACAAATACAGCTTTGAGATAAAGGCCTACGGCGCAGTAACATATAAAATGAAACTTTGCTCGGTACTGTAGATGGGGCATGATCACGTACTCAACTATCAGTTTCCCCATAACCCATATTCTAACATGTGAGATATACGAGAACAGTAAAAACATGTGAGAGATACTGGGATCGGTATAAAGCACGGTAGGTACTAATAGTAGTAAAACAGGTGAAAGTACTGAGAGCAGTAAAACATGTGAATACTCGGGCAGATATAAGCATAGTAAAACATGTACGGGGAACCAGTAAGAAGCATGTGAAGATATGATAACTGTCCTAAGCATGGTAGGGACTAAATTAATGTAACATGTGAAGATTTAACTTGCTACCTCGGTTAATACATGTTCTAGCATTAAAAGACAGTAAATGAGTTTGTAGATGTACTTGTCTCGAGCAAAGCAAGAATACTAGTACGAAGATATAGATGCCTGGTGTCCTGTCAATAATGATATACAAACTCAGTTCTAAGCTATGTTCAATATTACACTAGTGGCGTGACACGACTCCTAACTGGACACTAACTAAGTGGGGACCTAGCATAAAAGTCTAATGTGGAGTGGCACTATATCCAGACTAATTTTCTAGGGTCTTTACACTAGTGCGGGGTGAGGTCCAATACGACTAATACACAAAACAACATAAAAAGTTGCAAGTCGTAATTATTCAATAATTAAATCTACTGTACACTATGTTCCAATAATTTTTGAGATAAACAAAAAGCTTAAATATATGTAAAATAAAGTACCAAAATGATCCTTGATAATTATAGAAATTTATACTAATTTTTCTGGAATTTATAAACCCTCATAAATATTTATTAAAAATCAGCAAACTTAAATATACTGAAAATGAGTTCTGTTTCCCCATTTTTATAAAATACCAAAAGTACTTATTAAATGCTGAAAAATTATAATAAATTATCTAAATTAACATAGTATTTAAATACAATTTTTCTAAGATTTTTACAGCAATTAAAATATATATAAAAATTTAAAACCAGAAAGTAACAATATCTAGAAAAATAATTAATTATAAATTAAGGATGATACATAAGCAAAAATCTACAGATGTTGTCGGATGATAAAATAAATATCACCAACGTGTCCAGAACGGTCAAATCAGCTAGGATAGCCTACCCATAAGTCCAATTTAGATACAGGGGCAAAACCGTAATTTCAGGTCAAAAAGATGTCCGCCGTTGGACACACTTTGCACCGAAAAGCATGTCGGGATAGAAGTCTACAAAACCTAGAAAATTATATGTCCACGAATATAGAATGAAGATACGAACCCAACGGTATATCCAAAATAGGATTCCGATGTGCTGATCTCAAAATGATACGTTGACGCGACACTTGGTATCCGGTTTGCCCGAAAATGCGTGCCGGAGCAAATGTCTTCAAAACTCAGCAAATTATATGTCAACGAGTCCAGAATGACGATACAAACTCAACGGTATATCCAGAATGGGATTCCGATGAGCCGATCTCAAAGTGACCCATTGACTCGAAAAGTGGGACCCGTTTTGCACCGAAATACGTGCCAGGGCTCACGTTCTCCAAATCAAGCAAATTTTATATGAAAACATGCTAGAATGATGCCACGAGTCTACTAGTGGTGTCAGAAATTGAATCCGGAGTCCCGGGTTCAAAAATGGAATTTTACAAGTGCAATTTAAAGAATTCGGACGGCCAACTTTGGCGTCGAATTCAACCGACCAAACGTGCTTAAAATGAAACGAAATCTAAAGGAGGCAGGAAGAGGGTTATACCAGCTGCGCCCAGGAACTAGTAGCACACCAAACGGAGCTGCGACAACGAAGATACGAACCCGCAAAGTTGGCATCACAAAACTGTCCAAAAACAGTTCAATTTAAAACGTCAACTTGGTGGCCAGTTTTGAGGTATCAAACGACAAAATTAACGGACAAAAATTGACAGGAGTGAAGATGGATATACCGAGATTGCGACGGAGCAAAAATTTCATCGATCCAACGGTCGGATCTCCCAAAAAACGTGTACGAACTTGCTGCGACGGAGCGCCATTTTCGAGTTCAAAACTCGCGCGTCACGACGGGATTTCGTGCGAAATGCACGAATAGCCCATGCGTCGTGCTGGGGAAGCGGGCGGTGGCCTGGAGGAGTTCGTCGGAGGGTCGCGCCGGTGGGGGGGTCCTCGCGGTGGTGGGCCGGCCACGAGGTGGCTCACGGCCACGCGGCAGCGCCGGTGGCAGCTGCTGCTGCCGCCCATGCTACTGTTGCAGCTGCGGCTGCTGTTGCGCTCGCTGCGTATGCGCGCGCGCACGGTGGCTGCGGCGGCACGGCGGCGGAGGAAGACTCGCCGGCCACGAAGTGGCGCGCGGCGCAGCCATGGTGGCGGAGGCGTAGTTGATGGAGGTGGTGGTGGAGATGGTTAATGATGGTGGAGATGGATGATGACAATGGTGGTGGTAGTGAGTATGATGGTGATGATGATGGTGAAGTGGAGGAGGAGGAAGGAGGAGGAAGGTGGTCGTGCGGAGCTCCGGCCAGGGGCACGGCGAGGGTGGTGGTGTTTGAAGTGGTGGTGGTGGTGGTTTTAGCTTGAAGGGGAAAAAGAAGTTTAAGAAGAAGAAGGAGTTGAAGAAGTAGGGGGGAGGTTTGCAGCATGGGGGAGGGAATATTATGGAGAGAGGGAGGTGAGAGAGGGGTGAGGGGGCTGTCGGCTGAAGCTTGGGGTGGGGGGGTTGCATGCATGTGTAAGGAGAGAGAGATATTGTGTGTGAGTGTGTATAAAGAGAGTGAGAGAGGGAGTGTGTAAGAATAGAGAGAGAGAGAGGAGATATTATTTGAAAGGGGGAGAGAGAGAGGTCGGCCACACAAGAAGGGGGGTGTGAGCTGGTGCGTGGGGATGGGGAAGTGTTGTGTAGGTGTAAAGTGAGGGAGAGATGTTTATATATATAATATATATATATAATATATATATATATATATATATATATATATATATATATATATATATATATATAAAGAGAGATAGAGAGATATTTTTAAATAGGAAAAAAAAGGAAAGTTAAGTGGGGTACTTGGACAGTCATGAGAGGACAACAGGGAGCTTGGGTTCGGGTTCGGTCGAACCGGGTTGAGTCAAAATCGGACCGGGTGCAATAATGGAATTAGAATTGAGATTTATAATCATGGATAAATATACAACATGCGGGGACTCCAATAAATGGGATACAAGCGTCATGTGGGTAGTAGGCTTCATGTGGGCCACGTCCATACTTTGGGTCGACTAGGTTGGATCGATGTCGGGTCCTGAAATTAAATTGGAAAATAAATCAGGTTTCACGGTAGATAATTAATTGGCCTAAATTGACCCAAAAATTGTGCGAAGGAAATGGAGCACAAAATGGAGTGTCTGAGTGGGACACGAAGGTCATGGATGAAGAGCGTCTCGAGTAGATCATTCATGAGAAGTTGGTTCTGAGAAAATGACTGGTCTCGTGCTCCTAAATTAAAAGTCACGGTAACGTGTAAACGACGATCAAAAATAAAAGTGGAAATAATTATTCAATAATTAATTGGTCTAAGTTGACCCGAAGTTGCGCGATACAAAAAGAGCACAAGGGAACGAGTTCAAGTGGGACAGGATATATCAAAACGAAGATAGTCTTGTCTACTTCAAAACTCGTGAAGAGAGTTTACAGAGATTGGTATCCCTGACGCTCCAGAAGTCGAAGTCACGGAAAGGTATATTAATAATCTAAACTATTAAATAAATAATATATTTATCGAAAACAATTCATTCAGAAAAATAAAAATAAACCCTGAAATTCAGGAGGCTTACAGTATCCGCGCCGGAATGGCCTAAAGGATTTCCTTTTTTCTCTCCTTCTTTTCTCAATATTTGTCGGGCTGCCCGGCGTTTCACGGGTTGGGTTGCAGTCCCAACAACCGAAACGTTACCGCTGCATACCATCATTTGTGGCTTTTTCTATCTTGTTTAAGGATGTGCGCCTACAAAGATTATTCGATTCCCTCCTAGGCCAAGCGGTTCCGGGGCACTCCGGCATTTAACCGTTTGGGGGAAACACCCGTGCACGGAAGATATCACATTTTATCTCTCATCCATTCCATTAGACCATGCAACGCCCTTATCATTTAAGCAATCAAATTCAAACAACCAAACATAGTCTTGAGTTCGAGACTCAGACTTTATCATCTCGCATCTCTTTCGTTAACTTTCTGTGTTCTTACATTTCATACTTCGTTTCAATGATTCAATGGCATCGTGCCTCAACTCAATGCTCGTCAACCGAATGACCCGAAGGTCTCAAACACCTTTCGAGGTACCATGTCATATCCGACAGTTCTGCCACATTCATGCCACAACTGTATTCTTTCACAACGAAGCCATCTTTTATTATCCCGTGCACGTAGACACGTTTCGACCGTATTCCCATGTTCTATAACTTAGCGTTCAATGTTCGGGGCTTGCGCGCTAAGGCGCTCGCCTATTGTCTTTCAATGTCCTAGCCTTCTAACTCGTGCGCGAAGCACGGTATAGTTCGTGCACTAAGGCACTCGCCGAGTACAGTTATCCCATGTTCTTACGGCTTGCACACCGAGGCGCTCGCCTTTGCGATATTCGATGTTCCATAGCGACTCGTGCATATGATGCATATTTCATTTCAATTGTTCTAACTTAGTGTTCGACACACACTATGATTTATCTCCATTCGAACCACGCCCGTGGCGTCGATAGGTTAACTTAGCATACAATGATATCTTTGACTTATCGAATGAAGGAGTAAAAAGAAGTCAATCCTCCCACCTTGAGTCGATACACCTTTGTCGTTTTGTCGAGCCGATGCGGCTCGATTTTATAACTCCGTTGCACGGCCACTCTCCTGACTTAGCCATTCGAGCACTTCGTACTTCATTGAATCATATGTCCGATTTGCCTTAGCGTGACCAAGTCTCAGCCCGTCGTAAGGCGACGATTTGATTTCGCGGACCCCTTACTAAATATCGCAAAAGATTGACCTCTAATATTTTTGCGTCAAAGTATAACCTGCACACGAAACCAATAAAATCAATACTTGTATCGATTCGGACTTGCGCCTTGGTCGATTCGATTTCGTAGAATCTTCGAGCCAATTCAACGCACTCATCCTTCGGGGCAAAGCGGCACTTCGCATCAATTCAACTCGATGCATTCTTTCGGGGCAAGGCAACTCTTCGCATCGACTTAGTTCGATGCGTTGCTCGGGACAACGTAACTCTCGTATCGATTCGCATCGATACATTTCTTTCGGTCAACGCAACTCGCTGAGTCAATGTCTCAGCGTAATGCACCGTACGGAGCGGGACATTACAGAATATACCCCTCAAAACAAGGTTCGTCCTCGAACCAAAACCAACACTCCGACTAAGTATTTTATAGATCGTTTCACGATCTCGTCCCACCAACGTTGTTCAGTTTCACACTATCTCGCAAGCTTTTCATTAACATTTCATAGTCTTCCCAGCAGTTCGATTTGAATTTTGTATAAAACTCGATTTGGATTCATACCTATATTCAAGGCGTCCCGAAGATATATGTATTTTGACCAATTCCAGTGGTAGCAAATTGGAACAAAGCTGACAGGTAAATTTTAATCCTATGCTTGCTATCTCGTACTCTCTATCGGACTTATCCTTAGCATAAGTTCTCGTAATTTTATTGCATATGCATATTGATACACACGCGATTATCCAACAGAAGTCAAGGCACACAATACGATTCAAAATCGCATTTCTTATTTCGTATGTTTCATCGGAACTATCAATTCTATGCATCGCGTCGAGCCGTCGCGCATCTGATCGCAACGATCCTTCGCAACGCCTTGCGTTCGACGTCGCTACCCAACTTTTTCTGAAGTTTGACTATGCAACTTATCTCGATACGATTTTCTTTATTGACTTGCAAACGCATCAACATTCAGGACTACGTCCGCTAGGTTACTTACATAGTCCCCGTGCTTAACTTCTTCCGACGCAACTTTAAATTGACATTGCACAAAGGCCACAATCTATCTGACACGAAAGTTTACATCAAGGCGACGGTGCTCAAGGCAACGATCGCCTTGACACGAAGTCTCTACGATGCATCTTACATCCGATTTCCTAACGAGTAGGAATTTACTAGCCAAATTCCTAACTTATCCGTCTCGCACATCGAATATAAGTTTCGATTCACGCAAGCTCAATTGTAAGGTGAATCTGAATCTAACGACATGACTTGTAAGTCATTCCCTTATCATTTCTCTCTCGTGCATAGCATATTTCTCGCAATCGTCTATCCGAATCACCAAATCCGTTGGTGAATTCTAGTTCGACCGTGGACCAACATAACCATTCAAGTATTCATCCAACAAATACTTAAAATCTAACTATATCATTCTCAATCGAAAGCTGTTTCACCTAGACTTATCGTCGACATGCACCGTGTTATATTTGTTATCGGTGCAATCTCATATGTGATATCGCATGGGTCATCTTACGGTCTGCAGCATTCAATTTGATTTGGCGGTCAAGTCTTCTAGGGTCAGCTGTCCTGAAGCTACGCTCGATAATTGTGGATCATTAACGAAGGACAGTTTACTACGAACCATGCTATATCTTATTTCGGAGCCAAATCACGTTCCGACAATTCTACGCGACTACCCAATTTCGGACAAAATCATTTCTATCGGCGCAACTGATGCACAACTATCCTCCGAGTCAAGTCATGTACTACCGTCGATGATTTTGCAATTTATGAAATATCTACTCGTATCGAGTTCGAGCCTATCTTATTCGCGGGTCGACACACGAGATGTTATACGCATCGAGCAATCGTCGATGACTTATAGTCTCGTCTTGATCAATCACAAAATTCATGATCAACCAGTTCGTTCCTTCTCGTATCGTTATTTACAAAACTTTGATAGCGCAAGGCGCACTCCATTTTGTATTCTCACATCGTGCTTACGTTTCCTTGCATATCGATCTTGATACGTCGTATCAATTTCGATAGCGTAAGGGTCAACTTTGAATCCGTTTCAACGTCGACAACTTGCATTGCATATGTCCAAGTTCGCAACAAACTTTTCTATACACATTAACTCGTTTTTTCGATTCGCCGCATCCCGCTATACTTTGATCGCGTAACTGAGTTACCGATTATCCAATATCGAACCCTCAAGTCATACGATCTCGCCCTCTAAGTTTTGCGTATTTTTCAGTCATACTCAATGAGTTTTGCCTTAAGGTAACCAACTATTTCATATGCACGATTACTCACGTCAACCAACTCTTCACCGAAGTCGTACATCGTGCGATTCGATTACAATTCGTATCGCCTAACATTTCTATCGAAATCGCAAGTTGCACGATTCGATTCATCTCGCCCAACACTTCTACCGAGATCGCAAGTCGTGGATTCGATTCGCCTAGCCAAACATTTCTATCGAGATCGCAAGTCGTATAATTCGATTCGCCTCGCCCAATATTTCTATCGAGATCGCAAGTCGTGCGACTCTTTTATAAGCTCGAGTTTTCCTTTCCCGTCGATCTGATTATTGCGTCAAGGCATAATCGTTCCGCTAGTCTCGGTCGTCCGACCGACTTATCATTTTCGTCCGACGTATCATTCATTGATACGAGCCTCGCCTTATCGTCTCAACCAATTTTCGAAGAACACTTGCATCAACATTCCGTCATACAAATTTCCAATCGAGTCTCGGTACTCTCCCGTCCGTTACGGACAAACCTTTCACAATTCTCACAACGCGTCGATGCAATTTATCGCATAAGTGGTATACCCTATACCACTCGGTATCGAGTCATTCATCGCCTACGTGGTATGGCATATACCACTCGAAAATTAAGCCATTTCCCTCGTACTATACTTAGTATAAACCGACAATCTCTTCCGACTCACGATTTCTGCAGTGATCGTGCTTGATCACAACCGTAACTTTGATTAAATCACATCCGACATAACTCGGTCAATGTTCTCGTTTGCCAACATAAGTTTGGTGTGCAACCGAACGATTCGTTCTATCGATTTATGATTTCAATTCTTTCCTTACGTTGCATCTCGTGCAACAATTTATTTAGATATGCGTTGCACCCTGTGCAACAAATTTTACTTCTGATATGTGTTGTACATCGTGCTACGATTTATTTCCGATAAATCATTTTACTTGTACAACGATTTATTTCTAATTTTTTTGTACTTCGTGCAACGATTAATTTGATATGCGTTGCACCACGTGCAATGATTTTACTTCCAACACGCGTTGCACATCGTGCAACGATTTATTTCCGACTTTCCAAGTCAATGCTCAATCCGTTTAACACATTCGATATTGGCCTATCACTTATCACTTTCATTTTAACGCATATTCACATTAACCCGTTGCACATCGTGCATCATTTTATTTCTCATTCAACATGTTACATTGTAACAGTATCTTAAATCGTATTTCACAATTTGTTGCACTTGCAGTAACTAACATTTTTACGGCTCGTTGCATTCAATACAATATACCCTTTGTGACTTTCTTAGCAATCATCATGAAATTTCCAAAACACATGCGGCAAAATTTTACGATTTGTATTAGACTTATTGTATGGAACATCTAGTGCGGCATCGAGTAGAGTCAAGAGTGATTTCAAGTGGTGGTGGGCAACTTTTAGAATTGTAATGAAGCGAGCGTCCAGAGGAAATTGAGCCTAGAGCTCTGATACCAATTTGTCACGCCCCGACTCGGAATCACCCGAATCATCGTCCTCATAGGGGGCGTGATGCCGCACGAGCCTGGTGTTGCGCTCGTGCAAGGCAAGATGACAAGTTCTCAAATGGTTATCTTTTGATTTTGATATTAACAACGAAAGGAAAACAAAGTATATGAAACAATTCTCTTTATTGATATCCGAAACTGAGATTTACAAAGGGCTTTCGATAGCCTAACAATATATGCCAGATTGGCTACAACACTCAGGTTCTTTCTTGCCCACAAAGGATTACACCGTTCCATACATCATGCCTTCTATATCTCGGCCGCATCAATCCAGTTGTGTAGTCCGAGCATCAATGCGATCGCACGCTTCAATGCGCATCGGCATTCCAAGTCTCAACACGTTCAAGCAACGCTTTGCCGCGAGCAATCCATTTCCTGCACCCTGTATGAAGCTGGTGGGGGATCAGTACGTTCGTCCTCGCATGTACTGAAGCAAAGATCTTCTTTCCAAACCGACATTATAGTATTTATATTTATCATGATCTTGCTATGTTCTCCTTAGGGTCAATTTTATGGCATCTTTGAAAGCGTAAAGCATGTTATCATAGCAGCATGTTATCAAATTGAATAGGCAAGCAAACAAGCAATCTCGTGTTTGATTCGTGGCGCGACTTCTTACCAAGTCGACGCACTCGCCCTTGCACCGACGCAAGGTGAATACGCCACATTCCTTCCCTGTCATGTTATATGTGCATCTCCAAGCAGGATCTATATACGGGACGCATACGCGCCTACACTTTCAACCCATCATTCCTTAACTATATGAGGGCCGTTGGCGTATCCGCGCCGGAATGGACTAAATGAGTTCCTTTCTTTTCTCTCCTTCTTTTTTCAATATTTGTCGGGCTACCCGACATTTCACGAGTTGGGTTGCAGTCCCAACAACCGAAACGTTCCCGCTGCATACCATCCTTTGTGGCTTTTTCCATCTTGTTTAAGGATGTGTACCTACAAAGATTATTCGATTCCCTCATAGGCCAAGCGGTTCCGGGGCGCTCCGGAATTTAACTGTTTGGGGGAAACACCCGTGCACGAGAGATATCACATTTTATCTCTCGTCCATTCCATTCGACCATGCAACGCCCTTATCATTCAAGCAATCAAATTCAAACAACCAAACATAGTCTTGAGTTCGAGACTCAGACTTTATCATCTCGCGTCTCTTTCGTTAACTTTATGTGTTCTTATATTTCATACTTCGTTTCAATGATTCAATGGCATCGTACCTCAACTCAATGCTCGTCAACCGAACGACCCGAAGGTCTCAAACACCTTTTGAGGCACCATGTCATATCCAACAGTTCTGCCATATTCATACCACAACTGTATTCTTTCACAACGAAGCTATCTTTTATTATTCCGTACACGTAGGCACGTTTCGACCGTATTCCCATGTTCTATAACTTAGCGTTCAATGTTCGGTGCTTGTGCGCTAAGGCGCTCACCTATTGTCTTTCAATGTTCTAGCCTTTTAACTCGTGCGCGAAGCACGGTATGGTTCGTGCACTCAGGCACTCGTCGAGTACAGTTATCCCATGTTCTTACGGCTTGCACACCGAGGCGCTCGCCTTTGCGATATCCGATGTTCCTTAGCGACTCGTGCATATGATGCACGTTTTATTTCAATTGTTCTAACTTAGTGTTCGACACACACTATAATTTATCTCCGTTCGAACCACGCCCGTGGCGTCGATAGGTTAACTTAGCATACAATAATATCTTTGACTTATCGAATGAAAGAGTAAAAAGAACTCAATCCTCCACCTTGAGTCGATATGCCTTTGTCGTTTTGCCGAGCCGATGCGGCTCGATTTCATAACTCCGTTGCATGGCCACTCTTCTGACTTAGCCATTCGAGCACTTCGTGCTTCATTGAATCATATGTCCGATTTGCCTTAGCGTGCCCAAGTCTCAGCCCGTCGCAAGGCGACGATTTGATTTCGCGGACCCCTTACTAAATATCGCAAAAGATCGACCTCTAATATTTTTGCGTCAAAGTATAACCTGCACACGGAACCAACTAAAATCAATACTTGTATCGATTCGGACTTGCGCCTTGGTCCATTCGATTTCTTAGAATCTTCGAGCCGATTCAACGCACTCATCCTTCGGGGCAACGCGGCACTTCGCATCAATTCAACTCGATGCATTCTTTCGGGACAAGGCAACTCTTTGCATCGACTTAGTTCGATGCGTTGCTCGGGACAACGTAACTCTTGTATCGATTTGCATCGATATATTTCTTTCGGTCAACGCGACTCGCTGAGTCAATGTCTCAACGTAATGCACCGTGCGGAGCGGGGCATTACAGTGACGATAGCAATGGTGATGGTGGTGAACTTGATGATGTTGTGATGTGGATGATGAAGAAGAGGAAGAGAAGAAGATGGAGGTTGTGGCTGTAGTAGTGGTGGTCGGCCATGGGGAGGAGTGGGGGCTATGGTTTGTTTGGAAGGAGAGAGGAAGAGTGTTTTTGTATGTGTGTGTGTATAAATAATAGAAAGAGTGAGAGAGAGAGAGAGTGTGTGTGTATAAATATAATAGAAAGAGAGTGAGATTAGAGAGAGAGAGAGTTTAGATATTTGAAGAGAGAGGGGGGGTGAAGTCGGCCACTGTTGGGGGGGGGGTTATGTGTGTGTATAGGTATAAAGTGAGGGAGAGAGAGTTGTATACATATATATATATATATATATATATATATATATATATATATATATATATATATATATATATATATATATATATATATATATATATATACATGAGATATTTAAGATATTAATAAAGTAGAGAGAGGAAGAGATATTTTTAAAATAGGAGAAATAGAAAAATTATGTGGGGTGTTTGGGTAGCCATGAAAGGGCAACATGGATCTTGGGTTCGGGTTCGGTCGAGCCGGGTCGGGTCAAAATCGGACAGGGGGCAATATTCGAATTTAAATATGTATTTATGATCACGGGTAAATAAATAATATGTGGGGACTCTAATAAATAGGACACAAGTTTCATGCGGGTAGTAGGCTTCATGTGGGCAATGTCCATACTTTGGGTCGACTAGGTTGAATCAATGTCGGGTCCCAAAATTAAATTGGAAATTAAATCAGGTTTTACGGTAGATAATTAATCGGCCTAAATTGACACAAAAATTATGCGAAGAAAATGAAGCACAAAATGGAGTGTCTGAGTGGGACACGAAGGTCATGGGTGAAGAGCATCTCGAGTAGATCATTCATGAGAAGTTGGTTCTGAAATAACGACTGGTCTGGTGTTCCTAAATTAAAAGTCACGGTAACGTGCAAACGATGATCAAAGATAAAAGTGGGAATAATTATTCAACGATTAATTGGTCTAAATTGACCCGAAGTTGCGCGATACAAAAAGAGCACAAGGGAACGAGTTTAAGTGGGACATGATATATCAAAATAAAGATAATCTTGTCTACTACAAAACCTGTAAAGAGAGTTTACAGAGATTGGCATCCCTGACGCTCCAGAAGTCAAAGTCACGAGAAGGTATATTAATGATCAAAATAATTAAATAATAATATATTTATCAAAATAATTTATTCAGAAAATTTAAAATAAACCCTGAAATTCATGAGGCTTACACTAGTGCAGTTCATAGATAAAGGTATCTTCATAATTGCATTGGCCTCCATTGGAGGGAAATAGGATGTTCAACAAGTTAACTTTCCATGAAAAAGTTTCTCTGTTAATAAGTTCACTCACTTTGTTTATCTAATAGCTACTAGAACTGAAGCCTTGTACTCGATGACTTGGTATTGTTGGTACCCAAGGGTCATCCCAGATATTGATGCTAGTACCATCACCTACTGACCAAATCACATTATTCAACAGATGTTCCCTGCTACTGAGGATACTGGACCATACACAAGAGGAAGAGCTCGACGGGGTCGCTGTCCAGAAGGAATTCAAATGGAGGTAATTGTTGTTCAGTAAAGAAGCCCAGATGGAACTACGATCAGTGAGGAATCTCCATGCAAGTTTTAGTATCAAAGACATGTTTGTAACATATGGATCTCTAATGCCAAGACCTCCCTGAAATTTTGGTTTTGTGAAGTTTCTCCAAGCAGTAAAATAAATTTTTTTCTTGTCTGTAGAACCCCACCAAAAATTGCACTGATCTTTCACAAGATTTTTGGTAACCTTTTTTAGAATGTAGTAGGAAGATAGGTAATAGGTTGGGAGAGAAGCTAGAGTAGACTTTATAAGTGTAGTCCTACCAGCATTGGATAAACATTTCCTACTCCATCCTTGAAGTTTCGAGGAGCTAGAATTCAATAGAGCTGAAAATATAGAGGCCATGTTTTTAGATTTGAGGATGAGATGGCCAAGATATTTGTCACTAGACCTCATATGTTGGACCCCCAGAAAATTGATATACAATTTTTGCATTATAGGATCAGTTTTATTGGAAAAAAGAATAGAGGATTTTTCATAATTGATGCGTTGGCCAGACCAACATTCAAAGGTTTTGAGGATTAGCATCACTTGATTGATGTTATGTAATGAACTGTGACCAAAAGTAAAGAGGTCATCTGCAAATGCAAGGTGGGAGTATGTATTTGGTGAATGATGAAGAATGTGATGGAACTGGGGATTCCCAGGACCCTTCCTTTGGTGTGCGTATTGATCGATAGAAAGTTAAACAAATCTAATACGTGTTCTAACCCTTCATAGGCAGAAACTAGGATTCACGAGTTATACCTGCGGCGGAAAGGAGACAAGTAATTCATGGCAATCTCGAGCGGACGACCCCAAGATCTTCTGCACGTATTCCTTCTCGAGTTGGACGTCGTGTGGACGACGATCTCCCAACCTTTTATTCTCATTTGCAGCCCTCTCTCTCTCTCTCTCTCCTTACGTGAATCACGAATTTAGAGAAAATTTCAGATTTCTGATCAGTAATATGGCGGCCAAAGAATAGAGGATATATATAGGCTACGGCAGGGACCATGAGGAGAAATTAGGGTTAGGCCTCCTAACGGATCTGGATATCCCGTGTTCAGCCCGAACACACAATCCAGGCCCATTAACAATAGCTCGGTCCACTAATGAGCTATTGTTGCACTACCTCCCTAATCCCAAATTATGTTTGTGGGCTCCTTTTATTATATGCTCGTTTGGCTCCCCATGTTAAGATATCGTATGTCCGTCGATCAAATTAAGTTACTGACAACTATATTGATTCGACATCTTTTATCCTTAAGTAGTACCGCTCAACTTTATTTGTCATGTCGGATATAATCCACCTGCAGGGTTTATATGACAATCCTTATGAGCTCCTTAAGGGGACATCATCAACCCGATGTATCAGGACATGGATTCTATTTATAATCAACAGCTCATCATACATACAATGTTATTACCCAATTCATAGAGGTTGTTGATCCATAATGAATCTCACTCTTTTATGAGTCAAAATAATGCACACTGTATATACATGTCCGTTATTATATCCGGGTTAAGAGCACAAGCATCCATAATAACAGAGGTGTTTGTTCTCTTATGTAGTCAGTACAAAGAGAACAACCTCAAGTGGTCCTGTTCAATACACACAAAGTGTACTAGTGTAAACCTATAGTCAAGATAGACTAATACCAGATTACACTACAACCTTTCCAATAGATTGTCCAAGTCCATCTAGGTTGTGAACTATTTCTATACTCCATAGGGAACTGATAATATGATCTTCTATGTGACACCACACACCATATTATCTACAATATAGAATATCAGACATTTGCATTAACACTTGCAACAAATACAATATGCAAACATTTGCCCATATGATTCTTATTCAAAATTTAAGAAAATAAGGTTACTAAAAAAGTGATGCTTTTAGTATATAACCCTAACAGAATGATACTATCATATAATGAATTTCGAACCATAACAGTGAATAGTGTAGAGAGTATTTTCATACACATGATAAACATGTAGAGAGAAAGAGGACATCCCTGACGAATACCCCAAGAAGGAATGAATGTATTTGTTGGTTCACCATTGAGTAAAATAGCAAATGAAGTAGTAGAGACGCACTTCATAATAAGGTCATGAGATTTTCCTAAAAATACCAAAACCATGAAGGGATTAACTTATGATGTTCCAGCCTAACCTATCATAGGCTTTGGACATATCAACTTTGAATGCAAAAGCACTTTTATTAGTGGAAAATCTGGATATTGAGTGAATAATCTCCTGAGCCATAATAACATTATCCCCAATGTATCGACCAGATACGAAAGCATTTTGATAAGGACTAATCAAGTAATTCAGATGGGATCTCAGCCTGTTTGCACTGATTTTAGAGAGAATTTTATAAATAACATTGCATAAAGATATTGGTCGAAAGTCCATAGGCTTAGAGGGAAATTTAACTTTGGGAATCAAAGCAATGTAGGTATGATTGATTTGAGATGGCATGATACTGGAAATGAAGAAGTTTTGAACTAGAGAAGTTACCTCTGGACCAATTAAATCCCAACAATTGTGGTAAAAAATAGCAGAGTAACCATCTGGACCAGGTGCCTTGTGAGGATTCATACTGTTGATGACTTCTCTGATTTCATTTTTGAGTGGTACACAGCTAAGGAGGTCATTATCAGCATCTGAAATATGTGGAAGTTCTGCCAGGATATGCTCAAGTACTGGGACAGTATCTATTGCATGGAAAATAGATTTAAAATGTTCAACAAATGCATCTGATATTCCTTGATGATCTGAGATTTGATTGCCATCTTCCATTGTAACATAATGAACGAGATTTTTTTTTGTTTTCTCATAGTTGCAGAGAGATGAAAGAAACGTGTATTTTTATCACCCTCTTTTAACCATGAGATATTGGATCTCTGCTTCCAATAAAGCTCCTTCTGTAGATGAAGTTTGTTTAAAGTAATTTGTGTTTCTCTTTCATCAGAATAAGATTTATCAGTAGGCGGTTGAGATTGAACAAAAAGAAGGCGCTTTTCGAGATACCTGATATCTCTATCCATCTTTCCCAATCTATCTTTTCCCCAATGATGTAATTGTGGAAGCACAGTTTGAAGCTTGTTTTGTAATTCAGGAGACTTTATTTTATTCCAGGAATCCAAGAATACCTCTTTGAAGTCCGGTTCCAACATCCAAGCTGCCTCGAATCGTTGTGTGGTTCTCCTCCTTTGTGATGTGGTGTTTAGTAATAGCAAGAGAGGATTATGATCACTGTTAATGCAAGGGAGATGGAAGAGTCCAGCCAAAGGATAAAGAGATTGCCACTGATTATCAACCATTGCTCTGCCCAGTCTTTTAGCCACGAAATATTGTGGTTTCCTTCGATTATTCCAAGTGTAAGCTGGGCCACAATATCCTATATCCATAGCCCCTATTTTATTGAACCAATTAATGAAAGGCTTGTGGTGATTGTAGTTGAATTTGTTGCCTCCAATTTTCTCCTCTGTATTTAGAATACTGTTGCAGTCTCCAATGCAAACCCATGGAACTGTGATAGAAGTAATAATATTTTCCATGTGATACCAAAATACACTTCGATCTGATGCAGGGGGGGTCCATAGATACAAATGAGATGCCAAGGTTGGGTGTAGTTATGAAGGTGGAGGGTTGTGTGAATGTGATTGGAGGATGATGAAATTAGCTGAAGTTGTATTTCAAGGTTCCAACATAGTAACAAACCTCCTGAAAAACTATTGGATGATACTGAACTGAATTGAGAATAACCCAGAGTCATAGCTATATCATGAGCTGATGTTGACGAGCATCTAGTTTCTGATAGAAACAAAATTTTAGGTTTAGATGCACGAAGGAACACCTTGAGAGTACGAATTGTAGGGTCGTTCCTCAATCTCCTACAATTCCAAGATAGAATCATTCCTGAGGAGGCTATTGTAGGCCAGCCGCGCCTGAATCTTCAGTGTAGGAAAGAAGTAGACGTTTACTTGGTCTACTTAAATGAGAATCTTCATCAATTCCCATGATACTTGATCTGGATCTTTTGGAGTTGGTGATTGGATTTGTTATTGAATGAATAGGAACATCACTAGTATGGGTATCAGAAAATGAAGAAGATTGAGGGATGAGGGCTTTCAACAGAGAAGAAAAAGAAGGTTCACAATTCTTTGTCATGGAGGATATATGTGGTTTTTAGGCTTATGTGGAGGAACATTCAGTTTTTGATGTTTGGTAGATGATATGGAAGGTTGATAATGATGATTCAATAAGGAGTGACTGGTATTAGTAATGATTGAATCATTAGCAAGAAATGGAGAACCACCATTATACTTATCTGAGGTTTTATTTCCAGTAACCACAGCATCTAACTAATTTTTATTAGGAACAATGAGTATGGTTGTAGTAACTGGACTTGAAGCAGTTATTGGTTCCACAACAGTTGTCGAAATTGGAGGTGTAGTGGGGAGTTGTGGATTCGGTTCCTTGTTCGATGAATCATGGAGGTCACCTGTAACCGTCGTCGGAGTAGCGACGGAAAGAACAGAATCAATACAAGGGAGGATTGGTGTGAAACTCATAACTTTAGTTTACAATTATTCTAATTTTAATGGTTAAATAAATTTTCTAGAATAATGTTGGATGTAAATAATTAATTAAATTGATAATAATTATTTAAGTGTAAATTATTAAACATGAATTTTTTGTTTGTCAGCCAGACCCGAACCTGATAATGAACCCAATTGGTACTCAAAAATATTTTTAAACAAAAGTATTAAATTTAAAAAAAAAATTTATTATACATTATATTTTTCTAAAAATGAATTTATATTTGGCCAAAGTAAATTGCTATGTTTTTAAACAAAAGCCATTTTATTAGCCCAGCCCAAACTTTCTTTCTAAACCCAAGTTTTTTTCCTTCATGCCTATAAAACCCATTAATGGGTATAAACCCATTAAGCTTTTGTAACTTAAGCTTGCTGTAATCATTCATTTCCTTTAGGAATGAAGTGAATTTCGGTTTGGTTGTGCTGGAGGAATAAGTACCATTCATTTAATCCCTTAGTCCATTTATTTGTAATGAATAATATTCATTAGCATGGTGGGTTGCTGAAGAAGCCTTCTTCTTCTTCTTCCCAACCAAAACCAACGTTGGTCCCTTGGTCTCCCCAACCGCTCGGCCCTTCCCCTCCTTGGCCGCCGAAATTTTGGAGGGAGGAGACTCTCCATCTCCCTCAAATGGGTAACCCCCATCCCTTATTTCCTATTTAAACCCCATGTTCTTCAATTTTTCCCCACACCAAAGTTTTTTCCCCAAAGTTCGCCCTAAATCCCTAGACCTCCGGTGAGTTTTTCGACCAACCACCCTTCCCGGAGTTCCCGTGACCGCAGCCATCTTTCCCGGCGCGATCCCCGACCGGCGCCCACTTCCAGCGGCCTCCCGCGCGGCCCACTCCGGCCGTCCGATCGCCGGCGTTCGCCCCCATTCGCCCCTGGTTGCTTCTCGGTGCTGACCTGTGTGGCCGTGTGCTCTGTCGGATTCCGTTCCCGAGCAGTTCGGTTCCGAGTTCCATTTCGGGATTTTCGTTGCACCTTCGGTTTGGGTACACTCTGAACTAATTTTATTTACTGTCTGTGATGATATTGGTCCAACCCAATTCCTGTGGGAATTTGGGATTTCGGTTTCGTTCCGTTCTATTTTTGGTTTCGGAATTTTCCGACAGTTTCGGAATTTCTTTCAGTAGATTTTTTCCTCTTCAGGAAAATATTGCTGTGGATTTTCTGTGGGTTTTTTCGATGATTTCGGGATTTCCGTTTCATTCTCGGGTTTCCGAAAATTTGCGGGATAATTTGAAAATCTGATGGTGGTTCTGTTCTCTGATTCAGAGTTCCGAATTTATACATATATATATACTGGGTTCTTTGCTATAAGAATAAAGTTTTGGAAAATGGTAGGAAGTTTTCCTTTAAAGTTCTGTTGTAGTTCTGGTTTATACTTGTGATGGAAATATTTTTCTCTTGGAGGGATGGTTCTGTTGGGTTGATTTGTTGGGTTCCTTAGTACTATTTGGTTATTCGGTTACATATAAATGCTGGATTGGTTTTGGAAAAGTATTTCTATATGGATGGTTATATAAATATCGGGTTTGGAATTAATTTGCAGGTTAACGGAAGCACTCCCAGTTTTTGGGTTGACCGAAAATAGAGGGAGTGCTGCCAAAATTTTTGGAAATTTATTAAATGATTATTAAAATGATTTTTCGGATTAAATATTATTTAAATAATATTTTGGGCGACGACCTTAACGGTCACTGGGCCCCAACGCAATGCAAACGCACCGGTTCGACCGGACGTTGAGGCAGAGCAGTTGAAAATGAAGTTTGGACCAGAGTCTGAGACTCGAAATCAATTTAATTTAATTTATTAGTTGTAGGATAATTTATAAAGACTAACCAAATGTTTTCTCTTATTTAAATTTATGTAAATGGTCTGTAAGGGCATAAGCCCATTCATTCCTGTTGGTGTATAAAGTTTGTAATAGCTTAGTACTTTTTTATTTTATTTGTTTTCTAGTTTATTGGTTGACGTAAAACACGTAAAACAATAAATAAATATTTATTTTATTATAGAAAATAAAATAATTTTCTCACAATAAATAACTAGGAAAAGTACAAGTTTGTAATTCAACAAATTCACAACTTTCTCATTAAAAGAAAAACCTAAATTTTATATATATATTACAAAAAAATACAAGTTTTGCGAAACAGTCGAAAAGAAACAAATTTTCTCAAATAAATGTTAACATGATTTAGTTCATTCGCAAATTGATTTATAGAAACTATCTCGATAAGCGTGTAATTTAGTAACAACATAAAACTGGACTAGGACCAATTCTAGAGATTGTAACTAGCACACTTAGAATGGTTCAATTTTCTGATGCTGAGTCAGGATTCTCAATTGTAGGATTTCAAGGACGGTACTAGTCTCCATCAACAATCCTTTTTCCAGTCATAATCCAAGGCAAGTACGGTTGTGGTTAATTACAGTTTAATTAATATTAGAATTTTGCATGTTAAATACACAATTGTTACACGTACTCTCTCCTAGAGTTACATATTGAATCATTGCATCGGGATAATGGGGAGTAGCGTAGTTATCTATTATCAAAGCCCAATAGTTAATGAATGTGCGAGCTTACCCCTCTTCACACGGGGTTAGGCCGGACCGTATCAATAGGATACAATTGAATCATCCTAAACCGATCATAGATACTGCATACTCAATCACATTGTTTACTTCATAATTGAAAATTGTTGTTTCGAAATTATTTAATATTGCAAGTTTCTAATCATTATGCAAATTGTTATTTTCATAATTGTACTTGCTCCTTTCCTGACTGGATACCCCACCCCCAATAGGTTCTATTGATGAATCCGAGCTTCTGATTAATACTTACTATGACCCGGAGCTGTACCCTGCTGTGCTCCCAGAGGAGGTTCCTGATGATGATGATGACACTTCTGCTTAGTTGGAGTTTTAGTTTATCTTTTAAATAAAAGAATAATGTTATGTTAAAATTGTGGACAAGCTTTGTAATGAACAAGTTTTATTTTATCGTTTAAATAAATGTTGTGGTAATTATTAGTATCAATTGTTGTTGATTGTACCTGCATATGGATTACAGCTTACTGCCGCCGTCTCAACAACGGTGCAGGCTGGGCATGATCCGAGTCGACCCAAGAAATTGGGATCGGGTCATGACATGTTTTTAGTGGTGGCCCATGCAGGTTCTCTAACAACAACTTAGGAAAACCTAGGAAACAGTTAGAACACTAGAACATCAAATTGCCACAATATAGGACCGATATATACATACATATTATTATTAAATATTTTTGTTTGACTATAGATAGGCTACCTTGCTTATGTTTTTATCCTAAAACTTCCAGAGAATGACCACTGACAATACCAACCCTGCTGGCGATAGGATGTCAACACCTGACCACACCCCACCTCCCCAATCAAGTCCGGATCCTACACCTCGACAGCTGGCTGACCGTCCCCACAATACAACAATGGATCCATCATCTTCTCGGACGGAGATGCAACCCCCAGTAGTTACGCCTACTCCAGCTGCCCCACCGTTACCTGTGGACCCCACTGACCTCATCAGTCTGCTAAGAGGAGTGCTAGAAGCTCAGAGAACTCAAGCTGAAGCTCATCGCGAGCAGACGGCCATTATGAAGGAAGGCATGGAGAATGCCCACAATGTGGCAATGGCTGCATTGGAAAGAGGAGAAGCAGCTCAACAGGAACCAAGGCCTGCCAAGGTAAACATAAATTTAAAAGATTAATTTATGAAATAATAAGGCCATTTAATTAATGGAAATCATATTGCCAAGGTGGGCGATATTGAGAGCTTTAAGAAGCAGAACCCTCGACCTTTCAAGGGTACCGAGGGAATTGTCTATGCTGATGAATGGCTTGACAATATGGAGCGTCTTCTGAGCGTCGCTCGACTTCCAGAAGACCTCAAGGCCGAAGCAGTGGGACTTCAACTGCAGAATGTAGCTAGCACCTGGTATCGGAATGAACCCCGACTCCAGGATAGACAGGTTGACTGGGACACTTTCAAGAAGTTGTTCCAGAGGAAATTCTTCCCAACTTCTGAGATGCGGGAGATGGAGCGACAATTCCAGAACTTGAAGCAGGGCAATATGACTGTGGGAGAGTATGCGGCAGAATTCGGCCAGCTCAGCCGATTTGCCAAGAACATGGTGGCTGATCCTGCTGATCGTGCTGAACGATTCAAGTATGGACTTCGAGAGGAGATTCGCACTTATGTGATCTCTGGCGGAGCTAAGACTTATGAGAAGATTCTGGAGAGAGCACAAGATATAGAGAAGAGCCAACCTGCCCGTTCAAAGAGAGATTATCCTGGAACTAGCAACTTCCAGGGAAATCAGAAGAAGCCCAACAACAACAACAACAGGCCTCAGCATCATCAGCAAGCAAGGAATAATGATGTAGCACCCCAGAAGCAGATCCCTATCTGTAGCTATTACAAAAGGCCAGGTCATCAGGTGAACATCTGTCGGAAGAGGCTTGGACAATGTCTGATCTGTGGGTCTACCACCCACCAAGTGAAGGACTGCCCCTCAGCGACCAATAGAGCTGGAGAAAATAAACAGAGGGGACCTCTGCCCACTCAGCAGCAACAATTTGGGCAGCATCAACAGAGGACTGGGCGAGCTTTTGCCCTAACTGCAGAGGAACCAGAGCAGGAGCAGGAACCTAATGCGGATGTCATATCAGGTTACATCTATGTACATTCTCATCCTGCATTAGTTTTATTCGACTCTGGTGCAACACACAGTTTCATAGCAACAAAGTTTATCTCTGCACACCACATAGTTATGGGCCTTAGCAAGAGGATTTGTAGGGTTATGACTGGAGGTGGACCCCTACCTATAACAGAAACCTGTAATTGCCCCATTTCAATATCTGGCCATAAGTTTGTAGCACCTTTACTGGTAATGCCCTTGCCCAACTATGACATAGTCCTTGGAATGGACTGGTTGAGCAAGCAGCATGCGCTGATAGATTGTCACAGAGGATGTGTAATCTTCAGCCCACCTGGAGGGCCAGAGTTTGAAGTCTCTAGAGCTCCGGAGGTTATGAAGAGTATTGTCTACTCTATTACTGAAGAACCTGGACCACCCCATCCTATCATAGCGGAATTCATTGATGTTTTCCCTGATAGTCTTCCTGGGCTACCCCCAGATCGGGACATAGAATTCACTATTGATCTAGTCCCTGGCTCTTCCCCGATTTCTAAGGGATGTTATAGAGTCAACCCGAAGGAGGCCAAAGAGATGAAGGAGCAGATCAACGAACTGAAGTCTCTGGGATTCATTCGAGACGGGGCTTCACCCTGGGGAGCACCTGTTTTGTTTGTGCCCAAGAAGGATGGAACGGTGAGGATGTGCATCGACTACCGGGCGCTGAACAATGTCACAATCAAGAACAAGTACCCTCTGCCCCGGATCGATGACTTATTTGACCAGTTGAGTGGAGCCAAGATGTTTTCCAAGATTGATCTCAGGTCTGGCTATCATCAGATCAAGGTCAGGAAGGAAGACATTCCCAAAACGGCATTCAACACCAAGTATGGGCAGTTTGAATTCTTGGTCATGCCGTTTGGTTTGACGAATGCTCCTGCGGTGTTCATGAACCTTATGAACAAGGTTTTCCATGAATACTTAGACCAGTTTGTCGTCGTCTTCATTGATGACATACTGATCTATTCAAAGACGAAGGAGGAGCACGAAGAGCACCTCAGAAAAGTTCTGGAAACTTTGAGGAAAGAGAAGCTGTACGGTAAGCTATCCAAGTGTGAATTCTTTCTAGACAAAGTGGATTTTCTTGGCCATGTTGTCACAGGAGAAGGAATTTCTGTGGATCCTAAGAAGATAGCTGCTGTGGAGAAGTGGCCTACCCCAAGCTCAGTTGTTGACATCAGAAGTTTCTTGGGCTTGGCGGGCTACTATCGAAAGTTCGTAAAGGATTTTGCTAGAATTGCTGAACCAATGACCAAGTTGACTCGGAAGAATGAGGAGTTCATCTGGACGGAGGACTGTCAAGCAGCGTTCGAGGAGTTGAAGAGGAGGCTCACCACTGCACCAATCCTTGCGCTACCCGCAGGATCTGGTGGTTTCACAATCTATAGTGACGCCTCAGGCAAAGGACTGGGTTGTGTTCTTCAACAACATGGGAAAGTGATTGCTTATGCATCTAGGCAATTACGGACTCATGAAAAGAACTATCCCACTCATGATCTGGAGCTTGCTGCAGTGATCTTTGCGTTGAAGCTTTGGAAACATTATCTCTATGGAGAGAGAGTGGAAATATACACAGATCATAAAAGTCTGAAGTATGTTTTCACTCAGAAAGAGTTAAACATGAGGCAAAGGAGATGGCTGGAGTTAATGAAGGATTTTGACATCGACTTGCAATACCACCCGGGTAAGGCTAATGTGGTCGCTGATGCACTTAGTCGATACCCAGTGGCGATGTTCTTAACCAAGGAGAGGCACCTGTTGGAGGACATTGAGAAGCTTGAACTGGAGATTGTACTGCTTGGACGGAAGGAATTGGATGCTGATTCTGTATTGATGAAGTTGCAAGTGAGCTCGTACCTGATGGACAAGGTCAAGAAGACGCAGTTTCAAGACGAGGCACTTTGCAAGCTGAGAGATCAAGTGTTAGCAGGAACACTGGAGGGTTTCTCAATCGCCAGCGATGGAGCCCTGAAGAATGGTACGAGGCTTTGCGTACCGTCTGGCGAACTGAGGAACGAGTTGATAAAGGAAGCGCATCAGTCTCAATATTCCATACATCCTGGAGCCAATAAGATGTATCGGGATATGCGCACTATTGTCTGGTGGAGTGGAATGAAGAAAGATGTCACCAGGTATGTTGCTAGATGCTTGATTTGTCAACAAGTGAAGGCTAGTAGACAGAGACCTGCAGGACTTCTACAACCGCTGGACATTCCAGAATGGAAGTGGGAGCACATCACGATGGATTTCGTGTCAGGACTGCCTCGTTCCCAAGGAGGGAAGGATGCCATCTGGGTAATTGTGGACCGACTAACCAAGTCAGCTCACTTTATCCCCTTCAAAGTTGGTTTATCCACTGAGAAGTTGGCAGCATTGTACATGCGGCACATCTACCGGATTCATGGCGTACCGGTAAGTATTGTTTCTGACCGAGACACTCGTTTTACCTCACATTTTTGGAAGAGCTTGCATGACAGCTTGGGGACTCAGTTGAAGTTCAGCACGGCTTATCATCCTCAGACTGATGGGCAATCTGAGAGGACTATTCAGACACTTGAAGATATGCTGCGAGCTTGTGTCTTGTTGTTTGGAGGATCGTGGGAAGACCATCTGCACTTGGTAGAGTTTTCTTACAACAACAGCTACCAAGCCAGTATTGGTATGACCCCATTCGAAGCTCTTTATGGACGTCGTTGCCGTACACCACTGGCATGGGATGACGTTGGTGAAAGAGTACTGCTGGGTCCAGAGATGGTGACTGACGTAGCAGAGAAGGTGAAGATAATCAGAGACAAGCTCAGGATTGCTCAAGACAGACAGAAGCACTGGGCAGACAGCGGTCGTCGACCAATGGCATTTGAAGAAGGAGATAAGGTCTTCGTGAAGATTTCTCCTACCAGAGGGACAATCAGATTTGGTAGAGCTGGGAAGCTGAGTCCCAGATACATTGGCCCGTTCGAAATTCTGAGCCGGATTGGAGAAGTGGCGTATAGGTTAGCTCTACCAGCTAATCTAGAAGGCGTGCATAACGTCTTCCACGTTTCACAGCTCAGAGAGTATGTACCTGATGAGAACCACGTCTTAGACCATTCAGAGTTGGAGATCGGACCAAGCCTCACTATACCAGAGAAGCCAGTGGCAATCTTGGACCGAGGTGAGAAGAAGACCAGAACCACAGTGACTCCCATAGTTCGAGTGATGTGGAGGCATGATTCCCCAGGCGAATCTACCTGGGAGCGAGAGGATGAGATGCGGGAGAAGTACCCGTACTTGTTTGAGACCTGAGGTAATTTTCTCAACCTAACTCTTTAAATTTCGAGGACGAAATTTTCTAAGGAGGGAAGGTTGTGAAACTCATAACTTTAGTTTACAATTATTCTAATTTTAATGGTTAAATAAATTTTCTAGAATAATGTTGGATGTAAATAATTAATTAAATTGATAATAATTATTTAAGTGTAAATTATTAAACATGAATTTTTGGTTTGTCAGCCAGACCCGAACCTGATAATGAACCCAATTGGTACTCAAAAATATTTTTAAACAAAAGTATTAAATTTAAAAAAAAAAATTTATTATACATTGTATTTTTCTAAAAATGAATTTATATTTTGCCAAAGTAAATTGCTATGTTTTTAAACAAAAGCCATTTTATTAGCCCAGCCCAAACTTTCTTTCTAAACCCAAGTTTTTTTCCTTCATGCCTATAAAACCCATTAATGGGTATAAACCCATTAAGCTTTTGTAACTTAAGCTTGCTGTAATCATTCATTTCCTTTAGGAATGAAGTGAATTTCGGTTTGGTTGTGCTGGAGGAATAAGTACCATTCATTTAATCCCTTAGTCCATTTATTTGTAATGAATAATATTCATTAGCTTGGTGGGTTGCTGAAGAAGCCTTTTTCTTCTTCTTCCCAACCAAAACCAACGTTGGTCCCTTGGTCTCCCCAACCGCTCGGCCCTTCCCCTCCTTGGCCGCCGAAATTTTGGAGGGAGGAGACTCTCCATCTCCCTCAAATGGGTAACCCCCATCCCTTATTTCCTATTTAAACCCCATGTTCTTCAATTTTTCCCCACACCAAAGTTTTTTTCCCAAAGTTCTCCCTAAATCCCTAGACCTCCGGTGAGTTTTCCGACCAACCACCCTTCCCGGAGTTCCCGTGACCGCAGCCATCTTTCCCGGCGCGATCCCCGACCGGCGCCCACTTCCAGCGGCCTCCCGCGCGGCCCACTCCGGCCGTCCGATCGCCGGCGTTCGCCCCCATTCGCCCCTGGTTGCTTCTCGGTGCTGACCTGTGTGGCCGTGTGCTCTGTCGAATTCCGTTCCCGAGCAGTTCGGTTCCGAGTTCCATTTCGGGATTTTCGTTGCACCTTCGGTTTGGGTACACTCTGAACTAATTTTATTTACTGTCTGTGATGATATTGGTCCAACCCAATTCCTGTGGGAATTCGGGATTTCGGTTTCGTTCCGTTCTATTTTTGGTTTCGGAATTTTCCGACAGTTTCGGAATTTCTTTCAGTAGATTTTTTCCTCTTCAGGAAAATATTGCTGTGGATTTTCTGTGGGTTTTTTCGATGATTTCGGGATTTCCGTTTCATTCTCGGGTTTCCAAAAATTTGCGGGATAATTTGAAAATCTGATGGTGGTTCTGTTCTCTGATTCAGAGTTCCGGATTTATACATATATATATACTGGGTTCTTTGCTATAAGAATAAAGTTTTGGAAAATGGTAGGAAGTTTTCCTTTAAAGTTCTGTTGTAGTTCTGGTTTATACTTGTGATGGAAATATTTTTCTCTTGGAGGGATGGTTCTGTTGGGTTGATTTGTTGGGTTCCTTAGTACTATTTGGTTATTCGGTTACATATAAATGCTGGATTGGTTTTGGAAAAGTATTTCTATATGGATGGTTATATAAATATCGGGTTTGGAATTAATTTGCAGGTTAACGGAAGCACTCCCAGTTTTTGGGTTGACCGAAAATAGAGGGAGTGCTGCCGAAATTTTTGGGAAATTTATTAAATGATTATTAAAATGATTTTTCGGATTAAATATTATTTAAATAATATTTTGGGCGACGACCTTAACGGTCACTGGGCCCCAACGCAATGCAAACGCACCGGTTCGACCGGACGTTGAGGCAGAGCAGTTGAAAATGAAGTTTGGACCAGAGTCTGAGACTCGAAATCAATTTAATTTAATTTATTAGTTGTAGCGTAGTTATAGAAACAGTCGAAAAGAAACAAATTTTCTCAAATAAATGTTAGTTGTAGCGAAGTTGAAAATGAAGTTTGGACCAGAGTCTGAGCCTAAATTTTATATATATATTACAAAAAAATACAAGTTTTGCGAAACAGTCGGAAAGAAACAAATTTTCTCAAATAAATGTTAACATGATTTAGTTCATTCGCAAATTGATTTATAGAAACTATCTCGATAAGCGTGTAATTTAGTAACAACATAAAACTGGACTAGGACCAATTCTAGAGATTGTAACTAGCACACTTAGAATGGTTCAATTTTCTGATGCTGAGTCAGGATTCTCAATTGTAGGATTTCAAGGACGGTACTAGTCTCCATCAACAATCCTTTTTCCAGTCATAATCTAAGGCAAGTACGGTTGTGGTTAATTACAGTTTAATTAATATTAGAATTTTGCATGTTAAATACACAATTGTTACACGTACTCTCTCCTAGAGTTACATATTGAATCATTGCATCGGAATAATGGGGAGTAGCGTAGTTATCTATGATCAAAGCCCAATAGTTAATGAATGTGCGAGCTTACCCCTCTTCACACGGGGTTAGGCCGGACCGTATCAATAGGATACAATTGAATCATCCTAAACCGATCATAGATACTGCATACTCAATCACATTGTTTACTTCATAATTGAAAATTGTTGTTTCGAAATTATTTAATATTGCAAGTTTCTAATCATTATGCAAATTGTTATTTTCATAATTGTACTTGCTCCTTTCCTGACTGGATACCCCACCCCCAATAGGTTCTATTGATGAATCCGAGCTTCTGATTAATACTTACTATGACCCGGAGCTGTACCCTGCTGTGCTCCCAGAGGAGGTTCCTGATGATGATGATGACACTTCTGCTTAGTTGGAGTTTTAGTTTATCTTTTAAATAAAAGAATAATGTTATGTTAAAATTGTGGACAAGCTTTGTAATGAACAAGTTTTATTTTATCGTTTAAATAAATGTTGTGGCAATTATTAGTATCAATTGTTGTTGATTGTACCTGCATATGGATTACAGCTTACTGCCGCCGTCTCAACAACGGTGCAGGCTGGGCATGATCCGAGTCGACCCAAGAAATTGGGATCGGGTCGTGACAATTGGGATGATAGGGGAAATGAGGGATTCTATGGACATGGATGTAGGAAGGTTCGTTGAGGGATCCATGTTAGTATGATCAGGTATTGCAGTGGATGTATGCATTTGTGGATCAATGGGTATATTCAATAACTGTGAAGATATAGGAGATTGATGAGTAGTAGGTTTACCAAAGCAGTGATCAGTGGCTTCATCCTCATTTGGATTGGAGGTTGTAGGAAGAGTTTGAAATTTTGATTTACCTTTATTCTGGGCCAAGGATTTGAATCTATCTGCATGGTTCACCCAAATAGAAAGATCAAGACGCCTATCAAGAAGTTCTTGAAATTTGATCATCTGATCCTTGGACCAGTTGGGATCAATCATAGCTTCAAAATCTTTATGTACTGAACATTTCTTGATACTGTGACCAAGACAACCACAAAATTGGCAGAATTTGGGAAGCCTTTCATACTTTAGAGAGATCACACATTGAGTTTTGTTGCCCAGCGTAATTTTCAAGCTTCTAGGAATTGGCTTTGTGATGTCAATTTTGATCCTGATTCTGGCAAATAAATTCCATTTGCAAGAATCTTGAGCAGTTGGGGGATGTATTGTACCTAGCCGAGATGCTATAGGACTCACATAATCAATTGTGAGTAGATTTACTGGCAGCCCGTGAATTTGAATCCAGAAATCACTTTCTGAAAATTTGTAGTCGCTAGCTGGGAACTTTATTGGGGAGACATCTTTCGAGGATAAGCATGTGATGATTAATCTTCCATGGACCATTGTTGATGACATGCTCTAGATCCTCTGTTCTTTTAAACTTGGCAGAGAAGGACCCCCCCATGGTATTCTGAAATCTTTACTTTGCCTTGAACTTTCCATATTTTTGGTATTGTGGATGTGATAATATGAGGGGGATAAGTTTTGTGAGTAAAGATTTTGAAGAATAGATAGAGGTGCCAGTCTGCTTGAGGATTTGCGGATGATTGTTTGTGGATGGGTTCGGAATCAGAGGAGGTTGATGACAGGAGTGATGAAAGTTTGGAGATGATTTCTTTATAGGAAGGAGATGTGGGAGAATTCATGTTGGAGATGATGATGAGGGAGATGGAATGGAGAGCATCAGGGAATGAATGATGATTTCAAGGAAGAAGGAGATGATGATCTGTTCGGAGAAGAGCAGTTGATAATCGCCTTCGAGAGGAAGACGAAGTTGATTAGCAAATTTGACTTGCTAGTTTATATCAAGTTGAGAAATATTTGATTTTGGACTTTCAACCACGAAAAGTGAATGTGAATTCACGTACTTTCTTGTCTTCGAATATGGAATAAAAGATATTTAGTTTGGACTTAGGACAGGGAAGTGAGCAATAAAAAGTAAAATTATATATTATAATAATAAAAATTATTAATATCTATCAACATAAATAAATTATAAATAATAAAATATTTCTCCAACAGCTATTTCCAAACTCTCACTAACCAAACGACTCACACCATGTCCTCCTCCATCTCTCTCCCCTCCTCTCTCTCTCTCGTCTCCTCTCCTCTCCAACTTCCACCACCATCTTCCCTCCCGTCAAATCTCAAATGCCCCCATCTCAGTCCCTCTCTCAACAACATCAACAAGAGAAATAAAACAGACCTCTCGTGTAGGGGCGGATCCAGAAATTATAGCTAGGATGGACTGACAAAAATTTGGGTGGGCTGGAAGTAAATAAATACATATAAAAAAATTCCAAAGAAAATTTTATATGGAAAAAAAAATGTAAATATTTTTTTTTGGGGTGGGCTCCAGCCCACCCCACCCCACCCCTGGATCCGCCCCTGCTCTCGTGGGTCATCAACAAGAGAAAAAATTATAATATATATATATATATATATATATATATATATATATATATATATTATTATTATTATTATTATTATTATTATTATTATTTTTAACCTAGTGGTCGCATACATCTTACTTAACCACTAGGCTAGAGGTCATTTACTTAACCTCTAGCCTAGTGGTTAAGTAAGATGTATGCGACCACTAGGCTCTCTCTCTCTCTCTCTCTCTCTCTCTATATATATATATATATATATATATATATATATATATATATGTTGAGCTTTGTGCTTTTCACTCAAGCTTGCAATTCCTAAAGAGTTTTCCTCTGCAACTATACGTAAAAAAAAAACCTCCATCAACCTCTGCCCTCTCCAACAAATAAAATCAATTATCAAGTTAACCCTCTCTACATTATCAACTCTCAACCCAATAGAGTAACAAATTAGTTTTCGTCAAAGTTGACTCATACTCTTTAATCCCTTCCATAATATCCATGATAATCACCATGTCCTATCTATCTCAAAAAAAAAAAAAAAAAAATCAACATTTATTCTGAAAGAAAATCCCTAGGTAATCTGAAGGTCCCATCAACAGGATTATATTTCCACCTTCCACCAAAACGTAACCTCAAAATTTTCACATCTTGAAACGAGTTATAATTCCTTTAATTTTAATTACAACATCATGAATTAACAACAGCACCCAGAAGTATATATATATATATATAGGCTTCAGAAAAACTGTGGAAAGCACAAAAATACACAATAACTGAGTATTCATGGCATTGATGATTAAATTCCAAAAGACCAACTACACTATGAAAGACTTAAAAAAAAAAAAAAAACCCAAACAAACTCATCCTCAAGCTATGAAATGAAAATAGGCTCATTAAGCATACTAACACAGGTTTACTGAGAGGTTTCGACCTGCCATTTTACTAATTCGTTGAGAAAAACCTCAAAGAAATAATTTTGCGTTGCTACAAGTTTCTTCTCCGTTCGTAGATTTTACCTTGCGAATAACAATGATAAAAATCCTAGTTTTCTTCTTTCACTACACATTAATCTTTCGAAACCATAGCTTTCTTTGCGAAGAAAGTGAAGAAAGAAGAAAGGGTAGATGAGAATGTAATTATTGGCACAAGCAAATAGGAGGAGTGATTGGAAGAAGACATGAGCCAATAAAAGAGGACTACGTGACGGAAGCACATGGAGGGATGAGTATTTGGAAATATTTAAAAAAAAATGTAAATTTATTGAGGGGTAAAATGGTCCTAAAATGATAAATAAATGGCAAACTGACGGACAAATATATTTGATGTTAAAAAAGTGAAGCTCACCAAAAAAAAAAAAATTCGGTGGTTGCCACTAATTCATATATTTCAAAAGGGATGAAAGTCTAAATTACCCTTTATCTTTCACCCATTTAGGCAAATTAAAATTTGAACCAGAAAAAAAAAAAGGCCAACCCGACCATACTTTTTAATTGATGAGTTGAGTTGAGCTGTTGAGGTCCTTGTTAGCAATCATCCGAATAAACTCGTATTATACGCAAATTTTTTCGCATCTTTTATAAACGTATAATATTTGCGTACTTTTGACAGAACCAAATCAGTATGTAAATTTTAACCATGCTAAACGTGTTCTGTATAAATTATTGAAAAATTTTGCAAAAAAACTGAAAACCTATTTAATTAACCAAATTTGACAACATATTTAAGAATGTGAATTTTCTGACCTCAATATTTTCTTTTTTTGAATATTTGACCGAATTTTTGAACGTATTTTATTTGTATTGAGCCGATTTATACTCGTACTTTTGCCATTCCGAATTTTTTCCGTTTGCCGAATTGCTAACAAGGGTTGAGGTGAGCCTTGACCTAAATCTATTTGCTACTAAAATAAAAGAATTGGCCCCTTGGATTGGTTGTTACCAGACATTCTGGTAGGAAAGTAGTTTGTGATATATTTGTTAGTTAATTAAACATATGTTACATATTTAGAAAAACATGAGTTTATGTAGCTTAAACAGTTAGATTTATGCCAAAATTTTGAATAACTTAAGTCTTGTAAAGTGCTATTTAGAGAGAAAAAAAAAATATTATGAAAGATATGCTAAATTCACTTGGTCTAGAAAAAAATATCGTTACTTTATAGAATTTTAGTCCATCATTTATTAATCGAAAATTAATCGACTGACCCATGAGCCTAGGTGTTTAACAGGATTGATCAATTTCAGAATTTTAGGTCATATTCGATGGTATAGATAGTATAAGCGACTAAGTTGATTAGGTTTTTCAACTTGGTCGTATAATCGACATTATACAGCCCTATGTAGCAGTTCGACGTAGTACCTTTTATGTTATAGTAGTCAATTGGCAGTTTTTGCAACAAACCATTTGCTACAAATGTATATGTCTTTATTGTTTAACTATAACATATTTGAACCCGTCGTAAAAGGTGAATACATCATCCGAATTAGTGATAAACAAAAACGTAGCTAATGTCCCAAAAAACACTTTGTACATCTAGCGATGTATGTTTTCCATTATTTCAAAGGAATGTCAATGCGTCCTCATTTGTCACAATAAACAACGCTCTATCTACGAGTCGCTAACTATGTCACAGATAGGAACATACGTCGCTGAAGCCGTCACTATTCAAATTATTTGGGTAGTGCGTTGTCAACAAAAATACGAATAATTTCAAACTCGTATATCTAACTTATAAATGCACGCATATATTAATATTTTAATATGGAAAATGTAATTGTCAAAAGTAAATTTTTTTACAATGTCCACTAATTTTAAAATGGGCCACCAAAATTATCCTTCATTTACAAGAAAAGTTATAAATTTTTTCTTAAGAACTGTAATAATAATTTTGATAACCTATCTTGAAAATTCGGAGACATTATAAAAGTCTCATTGGTAATTGCAATTTCGTTTAACACATAATTTTTTTTTACTTTGATACATGTGTATTTTCACATGCATGTATATTTACTAATATATTTATATATAAATGTTGTTTAATTAATAAATACTTCTTCTTTTTTACTTTGATGTATGTACATTTACACCTATATAGTACTATATTTAACTAAAGCAGAGAAGGAAATGAAGAGCCCTACAATTTTAAAATATGTTTAGATATTTATATACATGCTATAATAGTGAATATATAAATTCATATCTTAAATTTTTTAAATGTATTTATACATGTATACTTATTGTATAATCTATTTTTGTTGTTGTTCACTCCAAAGAGCCTTAAGATAATTCCAAATCTACAACTATCAGCTTTATAAAGCTAATTCTTGCGGCAACTTGGATTTGTTGGTGGGGGTTGTTGGCTGTCGGATTTTCTCTCACAGAAATGATAGTACAGCTCAGTATCATTTATTTAGTACAAGTTGGCAAACGTGCAAAGTACCACTCCTCAAATATTATTATCTTAATATTGTTTCAAAACTTCCATTCTTAAGTTTATAGATTCTAATTTTTTTTTTTTTTAAATCGTGGGGATTCTTTATTCATCCATGCCAATCGGCTAAGTTATTTAAATCATCAGCCAGGGGCTAGTCAATACAAGTAGGTGGAACCGAAAAAGAATTAGCAATCTTGCTATGCAAGGTGAATCTCGCCAGTTCGTGTGCGACCTTGTTGCATTCCCTTCTAGTAAACAGGAAGGTTGGTTGGAAGTCAATCGGAATCTCCTCCCTGATGGTTCGGATAAGACCTCGAAGCCTCCATGGGATAAGATTGTCATCTCCATTGAAGATGCGAATTACTGATAGTGCATCGCCTTCAATGCTGATCCCTTCCATATTGATAGACTTGGCAAGTTGGATTCCAAGTTGTACTGCATGAATCTCAGCTAGCATACTGCAATCTGGTGAGGTAGGTGTGTTCGATAGCCACGAACATGCTTTAACGAAGTTTCCTCTTGAGTCTCTTGCTACAGCCGCGGCCGAGACAGCCGAAGATGATGTTGCGCCATCAATATTAATTTTGAGCTTGCCTTCCGGCTGAGGACGCCAAGAGATATTCATAGACTCAAAGTCTATGGGAGAGTCCCGTGCGGTCTCCAACAACGCTGGATCATCTTTTTCGTATGTGGTGAAGAGATTGATCGCTTGCTCGATGATACGAGGAATGCTTGGCGCAATGTGTCGAAAGACACAATCACCTCTTGTCTTCCAAATAGACCACAAGATGGCTGCTCCTGTCACGTCCCGATTCCGTAGAATCGATAGTCGTCCCCCGGACGTGATGTCGTGCGAACCTAAATTGCGTTCGCACAAGGCATAGTCATAAGGTTATCCGAAACACAACAACAAGAGAATGCGCAGAGTAAAATTGAACACACATTATAAAGGAGAAAACTTAAGCTTTATTGATAATGAACATCATTTTACAGACTCGATACAAGGGCACCGCGCGGGCTTTTTACAAACTGACTCCATTACAAAATGAACATCGACGAGATAGCCATTCCATACATTGCATCCCTTGATTACAACCAGCATTACAAAACCACCTGGGATGACGGGAAGTCGCTCCATCTGTCTTCTGGTCTTCAACAACGGAGTCTTCAAAAGGGCTTGGATCTAAGCTTCGACCGCCTGGACGAAGCTTCGAAACACACGAGCGTTGCCTCCCTTCACGCGGCACGCTCCTCCCGATTTATCGTACCTGTAGAGAGAGCGAGGATCAGTACAATCAACATGTACTGGCGAGTGGCTAATTAATTTCCAGGCTCTCATTGGTTTCAAGAATTTAGATAAAAATTTACACAACTTGCTTTTAGTGATCTTTCTAACCATCCTAGGCATTTTCATACGAAGCATTTTGACGAAACACAAAGCAAGTAAGTTACACCAAAATTTCCCCCGGCAGAGCGCGCCGTACAACAAAAAACTTACCATCACCTTCCCTGTTAGTTGATAACGATTTATATCAAGTGTTTGATGTGGAGGTCACTGGCATTAACTAGCCATCATGGACATAGCCTGGTAAACGGGACCCTTGCAACGCAAGTAGCGAGCTCCGATGCAAGTTCCCGTATTACCGCTTGCTTCATACCCAGCTCGGCTATAACCTGTTTTTTCCTAGGCCGAGTCGGTCCCGTGGTCCCGGGTTACCGCTCGAAAAAACCATCGCCCTTGTCGACAAGTTGTCCATGACCGTGGTAGGTTAACAAGGTATATTTTAGGGTACCGTTGGGGCTTGTTATGTAATCAATTCATTTACTTGGTTGTTTTGCAGGCCTAAAATAATTCTATCTCCTTTCTACACAACTCATCTTTTTCTCTTCTAACACATATGACTTGTATTCTTCAAGCAAATCATTCAAATTCGATATCATTATCCGAGTTCTCATTTTGAAATAGAGGGTCGAGATGAAGGAGGTCAGCCACTCACCTTGAGTTTTTGCTTGAGGCGAGAGACTGGTTGGCCGCACTAGACGTCGCCTACGCGATTACCTGAAATCGCACAAGCAACCGATTAGAACACTGTATTAGGCAAGAAGTTCGATAGAAAATGCAAGTTCGAAATGTAAGCCATAAAAACCATCAAAAATATTCACGAAAACGTATTAAGAAAACCAAAGCCAAAACCAACGCAAGCGGCGTGGAAAACAGAGCAACGGGAGGTCTCTCCTGACTCAGTTGCAGAGTCAATCCTCGAGGCGCTACCCGCTGAATATGGGACTTGGTTTCGAAGAAGCTATTCCATAACGTGGAATGGATCTTAATTCAACCGTTCCTGTTCGATCGATTCGATCGATCCCGACCTATCGGTTCCGACCGAGTCGATAGCAACAGTGTTCCTTTCTCGTGCACCCCGTGGACGGAGAACGGGGCACGATGTAGGGACGGGACACTACACCATAACCAACAAAGAAAAAATTTTATCCTCGAAACATAAGAACAGAACCTACCTTTATGAAAATAATGAAGAAAATTTTTCCTTCATCTCTGACTCGAGTTCCCATGTCGACTCTTTCGCCTCATGGTTCCTCCAGAGTACGTGAACAAGAGGGATCACTCGACTTCGTAGCAGCTTATCCTTGCGTTCTAAGATTTGAACTGGCTCTTCAACGTAGGATAAGTCGGACTTTAGCTCCAGCTGGCCAAAATCTACCACGTGGCTAGGGTCGTGCACGTACTTCTGCAGCTGAGAGACATGAAAGACATTATGCACACCTTCGAGCGCCGGCGGTAGGGGAATCTTATAGGCCACTGGGGCGACCCGTTCGAGTATTTCAAATGGCCCAACGAATCTCGGACTCAGCTTTTCCTTCGCACCGAACCGAGTAACTCCTCGCATGGGCGACACCTTCAGGAACACGTGATCGCCCACCTGGAACTCAAGCGGTCTTTGATGGGTGTCGACATAGCTCCTTTGTCGACTCTGTACAATCTTCAGCCTTTCCCGAATTAGCTTGACCTTTTTCACAGTCTGTTCCACCAGCTCCGGGCCGAGTATCTGTCGTTCCTCGACTTTATCCCAGCAAATGGGCGATCTGTACTTTCGGCCGTACAAAGCTTCATATGGTGCCATTTGGATGCTGGACTGGTATCTATTGTTGTATACAAATTCCGTCAGCGGCAGGTGAACGTCCCAACTTGATTTGAAGTCAATTGTGTAGAGTCGTAGCATGTCTTCGAGAATCTGATTAACGCGCTCTGTTTGGCCATCGGTCTGAGGATGGTAAGCTGAGCTGAACTGCAACTTGGTACCCAGTACCGACTGAAGGCTACTCCAGAATCGCGACATGAACCGTGAATCCCGATCAGAGACGATGGATACTGGAACTCCGTGCAGCCGTACTATCTCGTCAAGATAAATCTGCGATAGGCGATCAACGCTCCAAGTAACTTTGATGGCAATAAAGTGCGCTGACTTGGTTAATCGATCGACGATGACCCAGATGGCGTCGTTCCCCCATGGTGTCTTCGGCAGGCCAACAATAAAGTCCATAGTGACGTGATCCCATTTCCACTCTGGAATAGCAAGGTTCTGCATCTCTCCGTCCGGTCGCTGATGCTCATCTTTCACCTGCTAACAGGCCATGCATTGTGACACAAAGAGCGCCACATCTCTCTTCATTCCGTGTCACCAGAAGGTCGTACGGAGGTCCTTATACATCTTGGTACTGCCTAGATGTAAGGTATATTTCGCATAATGTGCCTCCGACATTATCTTCTTTCGTAGTTCTGAATCATCCGGAACACATAATCGGCCATTCAATCTCAGCACGCCGGTCTTATCTTTCGCAAAGTCGGTCGCACTACCTGTTGAAATTTGCTCACACATTTTTTTTAGGTACAGATCATCCTTCTGAGCGGTCATGATCTTTTTCAGCAAACTCGGCTCTAACTGCAGCTGCGCCAACCGTACATCCCTGAATCGAACTCGAAGGTCGATACCCATTTCTTTTAGATCTTGTAGTAGTCTACGGTTGATGGATAGCGAAGCAAGATATTTTCGATTCAGAGCGTCCGCCACAATATTTTCCTTGCCCGGAGTGTAGTCGATCGTCAAGTCATAGTCTTTGATCAGTTCGAGCCAGCGCCTCTGTCATAATTCAATTCCTTCTGGGTGAAGAGATACTTAAGGCTCTTGTGGTCGGTATAGATCGCGTACGCCACGCCATATAGATAGTGATGCCATAATTTCAATGCGAACACAATCGCCGCTAACTCCAAGTCGTGCGTAGGATAGTTCTTCTCGTGCGGCTTTAATTGTCTGGAGGCGAAGGATATCACCTTGTTTCGCTGCATAAGCACACGTTCCAAGCCCTGGCCTGAAGCATCACCAAATATCTAAAAACCCTCTGGCCCATCCGGAAGTGCGAGTATAGGTGCCGAAATTAGTCACTGTTTTAGCTCCTGGAAGGAAGCTTCACAGTCATCCGACCACTCATACACGACTCCCTTTTGAGTGAGGCGAGTCAATGGCGATGCAATCTTCATGAAGTCTTTCACGAAGCGTCGATAGTATCCCGCCAAACCAAGAAAGCTTCGAATCTCACTAGCAGACGCAGCCGCTTCCAATCAGCAACAACTTCCACTTTCTTCGGATCGACTGCAATGCCTTCGGATGAAGTAATATGACCATGAAAGGATACGCTGCTTAGCCAAAATTCATACTTACTCTGCTTTGCATAAAACTTATTCTCTCAAAATGTCTGGAGCACGGCCCGTAGATATTCTGTATGCTGTGCCCTGTCCTTCGAGTAGACGAGAATATCGTCAATAAAGACTACCACAAATTTATGAAGAAAGGATCGAAATACCCGATTCATTAGATCCATAAAGGCAGCAGGGGCGTTCGTCAGGCCGAATGGCATCACCCGGAACTCGTAGTGGCCGTACCGAGTGCGAAAGGCTGACTTTTGCACGTCGTCTGACTTGATCTTGAGTTGATGATAGCCCGAACGGAGATCAATCTTCGAAAATACCGAGGCACCTTGCAGCTGGTCGAATAAGTCGTCTATGCGGGGCAATGGGTACTTGTTCCGGATGGTGGCCTTGTTCAGCTCTCGGTAATCGACGCATAGACGCATGGACCCATCCTTTTTCTTCACGAACAATACGGACGCTCCCCACGGTGAAATACTAGGCCGAATAAATCTTCTGTCGAGTAACTCTTGTAACTGGACCTTGAGTTCCTTTAGCTCAGCGGAGGCTATTCTGTACGGGGCCTTAGAAATCGGTCGAGTATCGAGGAATGTATCGATGCTGAACTCGATTTTTCGGTCGGAGGGCATGCCAGGTAGCTCATCCGAGAACACATCTAGGAATTCTGCCACAACTTTGGTCTGACCCGTGTTTGCACCATCCTGTCGCATGTCTCGGACGGACGCTAAATAGCCTTCGTACCCAGAATGCAGCATCCTTCGAGCAGAAATTGTCGAGATCAGCATGCAGGTCGACGACGTCTCACCACACGAAAAGCAGAATTCAGGCACTCCTGGTATGCGAAAGGTGACCGTCTTTTCGACGTAGTCTATGGTTGCGTTGCATGGCCCGAGCCAATCCATTTCCAGAATGATGTCAAAGTTCTTCATGTCTAGAACTATCACGTCAAGACAGATCTTTTGACCGCTGATACAAATAATCCCGTAGGCGTAGGCTAAGTTTGTGAGTATTGGTGTGCCCGAAGGTGCACTTACGCTAAGGTCGAGATCTAATGATATTACAGAAAATTTGGGCTCAACGGCAAAGTCTGCCGATATAAAACTATACGAAGTATCTGAATCAAATAACACACGAGCAGGCACATTATTGAAATTTTGTATACCTGGCACTACTGTATCTGATACAAGTGCTTCATCTTGAGTTATGGCGTAGACGCGGCCCTGAGTGTTGGGGCGACGGTCTTGGCCATTTTGCTGTGCGGGTTGATGGGCTCGAGGCGCTGGAACTTGTTTCCCTGGACGGTGCTGTTGGGGCACCATTGGACGGTGCCGTTGGGGCGCCGTTGGATTCGGCCTTTTGGCTGGACAATCAGCACAAACGTGGCCCTTCTTGCCACAGTTCCAGCATCCATCTTCTGGTATCCGACAATCGACGATAGTGTGACCAGACTGGCGACAACGGATACAGGAAGGCCATAGATTACGCCCTTGATATCCGCCTTGTTGCTTATTGTTTGGACGTTTGGTCATATTGTTTCCTCCAACGTGGCTAGGGCGTTTGTGATTGTATGTATGCACAGCGCCGGTAGCACCTGGAGGGTATTCGCGTTTAAGGCGGAGGGCGTGGTTGAGAGACTCCTCCATCGTTTTGTATTGCGGAACAGACACATGGGCGTAAATGGATGATCGTAGACCCATTTCAAACCGTCGAGCACGACTCGCCAGGGAGGGCAGGAATTCTCCAGCAAATTTGGCTAACTTATTGAACTCTGCTGCATACTGCAGCACTGTCATATTCCCTTGCCTTAGCTGCATAAATTCATTTTCCTTCTCTTGTCGAACGGCTTCAGGGAGGTACTCGATCTCGAATGCCTCCCGGAAGGTGGTCCAAGAAATTGCAGTTGTCTCGTTGTCGCATCTGATCGCTCGCTTTTGTACGACCCACTAGTCGTACGCGTTCAATCGGAGTAGAAGTTGAGCGCATGCGACTTTCTTGGACTCTTCGACAACCAGAAGCTCGAATTTATCTTCCAACTCCTCCAACCAGTCGATCGCCTTGTAGGGATCTTCTGTGCCGTTGAAGGAAGTACGGTAGCTTTTCGTGAATTTTGACACGTTGAAGTTGGAACTTCTCGGTGCTGCAGGTGTAGGCTCGGGTACCTCCGGTTCGACTTCACTTTGTCTGGCCGCAGGCTCGGTTACGGCATGGGTTGTCGTGGAGTTGTTGTTGTTGGCCACAACTGTCTGAACAATCTGCTGAAGAGTATCAAGCTGCTTCTGCTGTAACTTGAATTGTGCATCGAATCGGGCCTCGAACTGAGTCTGGCGTGCCTTCGTCTGCCATCGATGTTGCTCATTCAGACGTTGACTCTCCTGAGCTTGTTGTTGTTGTTGCGCTTCCAGCATACGCAATATTCTTTCCATGGCGTCGTTAGAGGGTCCGGGCCTCGAGCTACTCGAGCCGCTCGAAGCACTTTCTTCGTACGCCGCCACGTTCACCGCTGTTTGCCATTAAAATCTTTTACAATTTCAATACAAATAGAACAGTGTTACAATGTAGGCCTTAGATGTAGTCCTAGGAGTACACTTTTGTTTATTTGGGTCCTTTGTGTCGATGGAGCGAGTGATAATGCGTTAACTCCGTTGATGATCTGACGACGGTTCTCTGTTCTCTGAAGGTCTGAGTTGCTCTGGGTGCTGGAGCTTACGGAGAGGGAGAAGACGTTGAGTGTCTGTATCTGTCTCTCTGTGTGTGTGCTCGTAGGTCCGTAGCCATTTGTCAGAAGAAAATTATCCCTCTATTTATAGTCTGCAGGCTGGCTGCTCATGCACGCATATGTATGATGCACCGGTTTGTGGGGATGTCACATGGTGATTGCTGATGGAGGCGCATGGACGATGCGCTCTGATTGAGGAGTTGAACCCTTCATGTTGCCTTTGTGGGCTGCGGTCGAGCTGACACGTAGCAATGGAGAGGATCTTTCAGTTGCTGAGATCTTGGATGATTAGTACCATTTCTTAGGCTGAATCGAGTCAAAGGACACGTGTCGCAGGTCCAAGGCTCGGAGATCTCGGATTTGGTGGGGAGGGATCTGATAGGTACGCCTGAGATTGGGCGCATGAGGAGACTTTGGCTTGTTGTAACACCCAGTTTTCCAGATGAGGATAATTTTAAAATTTTGTAATTATAATTATTATTTATTGATAATTATTTCATATTATAATTTTTGGTGTTTTTAATCATTTTTAAACTATTTAAAATTATGACTTGTGATTTTGACATTTTACTATTGTTTGGTTTTAATTTTGAGGATAATTTTAAAATTTTGTATTTTTGAAATATTTTTGAAATTTATTTTATTATTTATGATATTGTTTTGGGATTATTTGAGTCGGGTTCGAATTTCAGCTCAATCCGACTTGAAACGGGGACCCGGGGGTAGTGTTGACTTTAGTGGACCCACACATTAGTTAGCCATGGCCCACATGATAGAAAAATTTTAATTAGAGGTTAGACTAATTATTATGGATAAGGTTAGTGTGATTAGAGACTTTAGAATGACTAATTTAGCCCCAACCAATTAGCCCTTTCCTAATACTAATAGAATAGGTTAGTGGAGGCATTTTGGACCTTACCATAATAGGACAAATAGCCCCATATGGCCAGCCACTTTGGGAGAGGATAGGCTCAAGTTCATTTTATTATTCTCATCCACACTCTCTCTCTTGTTCTTCCCCAAATTTCTAGAGAGCAATCCCTAGCAATTTCTCCACCAAATTCTTCCATTTTGCTACCAAATCTTCTTCTTTCCTTCTCCATTCTAGCTAAGGAGGAAGCTACCCAAGTTTGGGAGGATTCAGAGCTCGTTCGTATCCTTTTGGAATCTCTACGTGTCGGTGTCGCTCCGGGAAGGCTTTTCTTCGATTCGATCTACCGGGAGGTATAAATCCCTTCTCCTTTTCATTTCCTCATGCATATAGGTCTATTTTGAATCCATAGGAATGACCCCCATGGTTGTATCTCCATTTGTGTCCATTTCGTGTCCATTTGGAGGTCATAGGAGTGTCCTTTGTGTTGTGGTTGTGTCCATGTGGGAAAATCCCAAATTTGGACACACTATGTGTTGTTGTTATGTATGAATGAATTATTACATGTTTAATCTCATATTTTTGTATTGGAGATGTGTTCTATAATGTCTCATATATATATATATTAGTGTAGAGAGTGAGTTCTTGCTATATTATGTTATAAACTTGTGTTCTTTTGTCTCAAACTACCCAAATTCGTCATAATTTTTATCCACGTTTTTAGTAGCAATAGCAACTTAGAAATATCATAACTTTTAGCTTAAAACTCCGATTTATCTTCCGTTTTTTTTAAAAAGAACCGTATCGAAGTTAGCTTTCCAAATATATATTTTAATAAGCCAAATTCTTTTTGTAACTTTCTGTAGAATTATTTGAGTGTCAGCTGTACGAAAGACGAACGTATTTCGGTATTTTCGCGATTTCGGGAGCTTCCGGACACGAAAATGCGATCCGTTTGAAGTTTCAAAAAGCTAACATGAAGTACTACAACATACTTTAATCTTAGAATTTAGGGAATGCCCAATTGGTACAGTATTGGTTTTAAGTAAAAGAGTGACTATACGATATATGCATTTTGTGTAACCTATGAGCCTATGTAGTATGGATATTAAATGAATATAGAGTATGTAATGCATGATATGTTAGATGAATGAAATGATATATATATGATGTATATCCTATTTATATTAATATATATATATGGTTGAATGCAAGCATGTAGGAATGCAATTAATGTAATATATGTAAGCAATGCATAAATGCATGAATGAAAGAATGATATACAATGCATGCATGAAAGTATATAATGAATGCTAGATATAAATGCAAGGTATATATGTAATAATAGATATGAATGCATAATGTATAAATATTGTAAATACAATATCAGATTTCATATGTAGACATAGAACCAATGCATAGCTGATATTTAGATTGAATGTTAGTTCATTTTAGGTTGTTCGAACACTGAACTGTCCATGTAAGCATATATACCTTCCTTTTCCTATTGCCAAGCCAATTTCAGTTTTTAATATAGTGGAATTTCTATGAATGTAATGTTAACCTTCAACCCCTTAATTCAAAATGTTAGTTAATTTCAGTATTAGACAATGCATGAGCTGTATGCATATGGGATGTTGGCTTAATGGCAGATTTCAGATAACATGGTTCATTTTATGTGGTTAGTTACACCAGTTTATGGGATAACTCACTTTATTTTATATGTAAACGTGGAACTAAACTGAGAATGAACTTCACCCTCTGCACAAGGTCACCCCACTCTATATCAACCACCATGCCATGTAACCCTTCTCTAAATGATTGTTATAATATATAGATTTATGTAAAGTATAGATGCATGTTAGTTATAACTTAAATAGTCTCTACTCTAATGTATATAGATGTATACTTGTAGCCATGTATGTTAAGTATAATACATGTATACTGTAGACGGGTTAGCTTTGTGCCATGTGTAGTGTTAACTCATAACTAGTGTTGATTTCTCTTTTCATGTACACACACACACAGGTTTCACACCCTCAAGTGACACTCTCATGTCACATGACACACACACACATACACTTGAACACATGCACTTTCATTCTCCTTTTTCCCTATGGATATGTGTACACACACACATATATATACATATGTGCATGTTAGCCTCACATTTTTAATGTATCCTACAAATATATGAGTGCACTATATTATATTAGATACATTTATGGACATGTGTGTATATATGTGAGATGAATATATAGGTATCCTATATATTATAATATGTGGGTATATTATATTTTAGATATATATATTGTTATGTATATGATATGTGAAATATGTGTGATGTGGACTATAGGGCATAGGGCCTATGTGTATGATATGAATACACCAATGTTGTGTGTTGATAGTCTAGTATGACTTGTGATTGGTGTATGATTGCTAGACTAGGCATGGTTAGGCCTAGTGAGACTTGTTAGACTTGTTTGGCTTAGGCTTGACCTAGTTTGACCAGTCTAGTTGACTAGAGTTGACCGAGAGTTGACTTTGGTCTAGTTTGACCTAGACAGCATGCAGATGTATTGTAGATTATATTTATCATCTCCTGTATACATCTTGACTTGTGTTGCTCTAAATAGGAGTCAGGTACCTCATCTCGGACGGTACATTTACTTCAGACATTCAGATACGAGGCGAGTACATTCTCTGACCATTTCATACTTGTCTGGATTTACATTCTTGCTCTAGATTACTGTACTTGATGCTGACACGATTGTTATCACGGATTGGTACTATATGGATCTTCTTTTGAGATGTTATCCCCTTGTATTCACTAAATACATATTGTGATGTGCGTTTCACTTACATATTGTATTTATTGAATACCCATATCCTTGTATACTCATTGTGCATATTGTACTCTCATTATCACATGAGTCCCAGGAATAGGCCATTGTACACTATTGTATAACATTGTACAACTATTGTATAATGTTGTACATCTATTGTATAATATTGTACATCTATTGTATAACATTGTACACTATTGTGCAAGATAACGTAACTGGAGTGGATCCTTGTGTATTGATTGGGGAGGGAGAGTAGAATTGGTTATGTAATCAAATCCTATTGTACAAGATTGTATAACTATTGTATATGTCTATTGTACACCCACGTACAATGGAGTTACCATTGTATTTTCCTAGATCGTTTACATAACCATATTGTACTCTAAATCACAGTAGGCTTACAGTTCTTACTTATCATATATAGATATTTCCCATTATCAAATCTCTGATGTTTTCATATACATTCTTCTTTCAGCGTTTTATGTACCTTACTCTATTGCATGCTTTATATTTTCTAACATGATATGAACTGCGTGAGATGTTTTGTGCTCGCTCCCGTCCTGACTGGACCTGTTGAAAATTTTACAGAGGATGATGAGGAACCCTGCACCCTTACTTGGAGTTTGCCTAGTTGACACTCGCGACCTGGACCCCTGGGGAGGTTCAGGCAGCTGCTCAGGATGATACCTTGTATAGTGTAGATAGCTTAGATTGTCCTTTCTATTCATGTTTAGCTGTTGTCTTATTTTTAGAGTTGTATATTTTAGAGATGTTGAGACTTTGTTATTTCTTTCTGCTGTACCTCAGTTGAGGATTTCTTATCTATTTTCCATTATGCTACATTCTACCTTAGATTGTGATTGAGTTGTACCTCTGTGTTGGCCTCCTTATGGAGAGTATTCATATTATGTTAGTTATAGTTCATGACCTAGAACAGCGTTCTACCGCCGACACTGCGACGTAGGCTGGGCGTTGTTACGCTCTCGTACCCTCACAGTGGGTGCGGGTCGTGACACGTTTTTAGTGGTGGCCCATGCAGGTCGAGTTTATGTAGTGGTATTCGAACTAGAGTATCACTACAGCCTGCAGTAGGATTAGGATATATTTGGAGGTACTCAATCACATTAGGAAAAACTCTTAATCCGATTCCTTTTGTCTAAAATTGTTGCTTATTGACTTCCCTTGAATATAAATTGTTCTCCTTTGAATTTTTGCTTCATTCTCAGAAATTGCTTCTTGTTTTGATCTGTCTTCATGATGGTTATGAAGACACGTTCTTATCGCTTCGGTTCGGGGAATACTATCGAGAGGCTGGCCACCTCTCGTCCTGTTCATCAGGGCCTCGAGACCGCAGCTTCTGTTGTGCCGACTCAGGTTGGCGTTTCTGCTACATTGGAGGTGCACCTCCGTCTGTACAGAGACTTTTCCCTTTATTTCTGGTTTCTCTCAGCAGCAGCAATTCATGCAGCATCAGCAGCAAAGATTTGTGCAGTATCAGCATCAGGCTGGAGGAAACTAGCAGGACGAGCTATCGTCAGGACAGTCTAGGATGCACAGACCGTTGAAGATCTTGCTGCAAGTTCCGTTCTTCTCAATTCTATTCCCGCAATTGTCTTTTATAATTACCTTGAAATCCGATTCCATCTGTTCCTTGTTGATTGATTAATTTTGTCATGTTACTATTTTGTTGTGTTTGTTTTTTTCTTCTGAGAAAATCATATGGGCTAGGTCGTCTAAATCATGGGATCTAGAATCCTCGATAGTCGTGTTAGTTGGCATAGTGAGGATATGTAGTCAGATTTTGGATGTATTCTCGGGTATGGAAATTTAAGGTTTTCGCCGTCGCATGCGGCAGTACGAAAATTTTAAATACCATGAACCTAGAGGTATGTACCTTAGTCAAGGACTCTATGATTATCGTAGCCTTGCTCACTAGCATGATGAAGACTCTGGACAACATGATTTTGGACAGACGCATATGATTAACAGATTGTATCTTGAGAAGGTTTAAACATCATACCCTTTTGATTGTTATAAATGACTTAGGAGTAGGGATATTTAGTTTTGTAGAGCTTATTCATAGGTAGTTCCTTTATAGTATAATGGTATGATGACTTGTAGAGTGTCTGTACCCTAGAGGTGATAGTTAGCATTGGTGTTAGAATAGTAACCTATTGCAGATAATTCTCCTGTTATCTATAATACCAACCAGTTACACATAGGATGTTAGTATGCCTTACATCCTTGATGATTATTACTACTTTCCCTTACCTTTTCCAGTGAGGCACCCATGACCAGAGCCTGCCTTTGAGTATAGTTGTAGTTTCACCTAAGACCGAGAGGTCTATTTACATAGATAGATTGCAGATGATATTGGCATATGGGATATAGGTTAGTTGGTATCTATAGGCCATTGTTGTATAGGGTTACAAACATGTTGTTTAGCCTATACTTGGTTCAGTTTTCCATTTTAGTTAAGTTCTCTTCGTGTTGAGTTCCTTTGTGTTGATCACCTTTATAGGCAGTGTGCAGAACCTTCACTAGATACCATGTCCCCTTGATTCAGACCATTCATCCTTAGCCTAGTTCTAAGCATTGTTTCAGAGCCTTATAAGTTTAGTCTGCCTTAACCCTTGGTTGATCAGTCATGTATATATATATAGATGATATATATGTGATGGGTTGTTGTTCTTGAGCATATATATATATGTGTTATTTGGTATTCATGAGCTTAGCTTGTAGGTATTTAGTTATTGGTGACTTGATAGGATTGGGAAGTTAAGAGCTAGTCTATTATAGAGTTTCTCTTTTGATAAATTCTAGTTGCCAACACCTAAATAGCTAGCATAGGTAAAATCCTAAGAAGTTGACCAGTTGATGACCAAGTACTTGGATGTTGAGAAATTGACTAGTGATTGACCCTTGACTATGTTTGACCTAGAAGGGGGTGCGATCATCTTAATTTCGCGGACGAAATTTTTATAAGGTGGGTAGGATTGTAACACCCAGTTTTCCAGATGAGGATAATTTTAAAATTTTGTAATTATAATTATTATTTATTGATAATTATTTCATATTATGATTTTTGGTGTTTTTTAATCATTTTTAAACTATTTAAAATTATGACTTGTGATTTTGACATTTTACTATTGTTTGGTTTTAATTTTGAGGAATTTGTTATCCCCAGTTTTCAGGAATAGGGGTATTTTTGTCATTTTGTATTTTTGAAATATTTTTGAAATTTATTTTATTATTTATGATATTGTTTTGGGATTATTTGAGTCGGGTTCGAATTTCAGCTCAATCTGACTTGAAACGGGAACCCGGGGGTAGTGTTGACTTTAGTGGACCCACACATTAGTTAGCCATGGCCCACATGATAGAAAAATTTTAATTAGAGGTTAGACTAATTATTATGGATAAGGTTAGTGTGATTAGAGACTTTAGAATGACTAATTTAGCCCCAACCAATTAGCCCTTTCCTAATACTAATAGAATAGGTTAGTGGAGGCATTTTGGACCTTACCATAATAGGACAAATAGTCCCATATGGCCAGCCACTTTGGGAGAGGATAGGCTCAAGTTTATTTCATTATTCTCATCCACACTCTCTCTCTTATTCTTCCCCAAATTTCTAGAGAGCAATCCCTAGCAATTTCTCCACCAAATTCTTCCATTTCGCCACCAAATCTTCTTCTTTCCTTCTCCATTCTAGCCAAGGAGGAAGCTACCCAAGTTTGGGAGGATTCAGAGCTCGTTCGTATCCTTTTGGAATCTCTACGTGTCGGTGTCGCTCCGGGAAGGCTTTTCTTCGATTCGATCTACCGGGAGGTATAAATCCCTTCTCCTATTCATTTCCTTATGCATATAGGTCTATTTTAAATCCATAGGAATGACCCCCATGGTTGTATCTCCATTTGTGTCCATTTCGTGTCCATTTGGAGGTCATAGGAGTGTCCTTTGTGTTGTGGTTGTGTCCATGTGGGAAAATCCCAAATTTGGACACACTATGTGTTGTTGTTATGTATGAATGAATTATTACATGTTTAATCTCATATTTTTGTATTGGAGATGTGTTCTATAGTGTCTCATATATATATATATTAGTGTAGAGAGTGAGTTCTTGCTATATTATGTTATATACTTGTGTTCTTTTGTCTCAAACTACCCAAATTCGTCATAAATTTTATCCACGTTTTTAGTAGCAATAGCAACTTAGAAATATCATAACTTTTAGATTAAAACTCCGATTTATCTCCCGTTTTTTTTAAAAAGAACCGTATTGAAGTTAGCTTTCCAAATATATATTTTAATAAGCCAAATTCTTTCTGTAACTTTCTGTAAAATTATTTGAGTGTCAGTTATACGAAAGACGAACGCGTTTCGGTATTTTTGCGATTTCGGGAGCTTCCGGACACGAAAATGCGATCCGTTTGAAGTTTCGAAAAGCTAACATGAAATACTACAACATACTTTAATCTTAGAATTTAAGGAATGCCCAATTGGTACAGTATTGATTTTAAGTAAAAGAGTGACTATACGATATATGCATTTTGTGTAACCTATGAGCCTATGTAGTATGGATATTAAATGAATATAGAGTATGTAATGCATGATATGTTAGATGAATAAAATGATATATATATAATATATATTCTCTTTACATTAATATATATATATATGGTTGAATGCAAGCATGTAGGAATGCAATTAATGTAATATATGTAAGCAATGCATAAATACATGAATGAAAGAATGATATACAATGCATGCATGAAAGTATATAATGAATGCTAGATATAAATGCAAGGTATATATATGTAATAATAGATATGAATGCATAATGTATAAATATTGTAAATACAATATCAGATTTCATATGTAGATATAGAACCAATGCATAGCTGATATTTAGATTGAATGTTAGTTCATTTTAGGTTGTTCGAACACTGAACTGTCCATGTAAGCATATATACCTTCCTTTTCCTATTGCCAAGCCAATTTCAGTTTTCAATATAGTGGAATGTCTATGAATGTAATGTTAACCTTCAACCCCTTAATTCAAAATATTAGTTAATTTCAGTATTAGACAATGCATGAGCTGTATGCATATGGGATGTTGGCTTAATGGCAGATTTCAGATGACATGGTTCATTTTATGTGGTTAGCTACACCAGTTTATGGGATAGCTCACTTTATTTTATATGTAAACGTGGAACTAAACTGAGAATGAACTTCACCCTCTGCACAAGGACACCCCACTCTATATCAACCACCATGCCATGTAACCCTTCTCTAAATGATTGCTATAATATATATAGATTTATGTAAAGTATAGATGCATGTTAGTTATAACTTAAATAGTCTCTACTCTAATGTATATAGATGTATACTTGTAGCCATGCATGTTAAGTATAATACATGTGTAATGTAGATGGGTTAGCTTTGTGCCATGTGTAGTGTAAACTCATAACTAGTGTTGATTTCTCTTTTCATGTACACACACACACACACAGGTTTCACACCCTCAAGTGACACTCTCATGTCACATGACACACACACACATACACTTGAACACATGCACTTTCATTCTCCTTTTTCCCTATGGATATGTGTACACACACACATATATATATATACATATGTGCATGTTAGCCTCACATTTTTAATGTATCCTACAATTATATGAGTGCACTATATTATATTAGATACATTTATGGACATGTGTGTATATATGTGAGATGAATATATAGGTATCCTATATATTATAATATGTGGGTGTATTATATTTTAGATATATATATTGTTATGTATATGATATGTGAAATATGTGTGATGTGGACTATAGGGCATAGGGCCTATGTGTATGATATGAATACACCAATGTTGTGTGTTGATAGTCTAGTATGACTTGTGATTGGTGTGTGATTGCTAGACTAGGCTTGGTTAGGCCTAGTGATACTTGTTAGACTTGTTTGGCTTAGGCTTGACCTAGTTTGACCAGTCTAGTTGACTAGAGTTGACCGAGAGTTGACTTTGGTCTAGTTTGACCTAAACAGCATGCAGATGCATTGTAGATTATATTTATCATCTCCTGTATACATCTTGACTTATGTTGCTCTAAATAGGAGTCAGGTACCTCATCTCGGACGGTACATTTACTTCAGACATTCAGATACGAGGCGAGTACATTCTCTGACCGTTTCATACTTGTCTGGATTTACATTCTTGCTCTAGATTACTGTACTTGATGCTGACACGATTGTTATCACGGATTGGTACTATATGGATCTTCTTTTGAGATGTTATCCCCTTGTATTCACTAAATACATATTGTGATGTGCGTTTCACTTACATATTGTATTTATTGAATACCCATATCCTTGTATACTCATTGTGCATATTGTACTCTTATTATCACATGAGTCCCAGGGATAGACCATTGTACACTATTGTATAACATTGTACAACTATTGTATAACGTTGTACATCTATTGTATAATATTGTACATCCATTGTATAACATTGTACACTATTGTGCAAGATAATGTAACTGGAGTGGATCCTTGTGTATTGATTGGGGAGGGGGAGTAGAATTGGTTATGTAATCAAATCCTATTGTACAAGATTATATAACTATTGTATATGTCTATTGTACACCCACGTACAATGGAGTTACCATTGCATTTTCCTAGACCGTTTACATAACCATATTGTACACTAAATCACAGTAGGCTTACAGTTCTTACTTATCATATATAGATATTTCCTATTATCAAATCTCTGCTGTTTTCATATACATTCTTCTTTCAGCGTTTCATGTACCTTACTCTATTATATGCTTTATATTTCCTAACATGATATGAACTGCGTGAGATGTTTTGTGCTCGCTCCCGTCCTGACTGGACCTGTTGAAAATTTTACAGAGGATGATGAGGAACCCTGCACCCTTACTTGGAGTTTGCCTAGTTGACACTCGCGACCTGGACCCCTGGGGAGGTTCAGACAGCTGCTCAGGATGATACCTTGTATAGTGTAGATAGCTTAGACTGTCCTTTCTTTTCATGTTTAGCTGTTGTCTTATTTTCAGAGTTGTATATTTTAGAGATGTTGAGACTTTGTTATTTCTTTCTGCTGTACCTTAGTTGAGGATTTCTTATCTATTTTCCATCATGCTACATTCTACCTTAGATTGTGATTGAGTTGTACCTCTGTGTTGGCCTCCTTATGGAGAGTATTCATATTATGTTAGTTATAGTTCATGACCTAGAACAGCGTTCTACCGCCGACACTGCGGCGTAGGCTGGGCATTGTTACGCTCTCGTACCCTCACAGTGGGTGCGGGTCGTGACACTTGTCACCTTTAGGAGTCACGAACCAGTCTGGGCGCACGGCTTTTGAGGCGCATGCGAGGCTTCAGGAGTGACTTTGACTTCTGTCTTTAGGGATCAGAAAAAAGTTTGAGGCGCATAGCTTTTGAGGCGCATGCAGAGATTTGGGCGCATGGCTGCGGAGGCACATGCGAAATGGTTGGGCGGCCACGTGGCTTGTAACCGTCGAAGGGAAGGGACGTTTCGTCTTCTGAAAAAGCTGTCAACTGTTCAGTCCTCGGGGACTGGATACTGTTGTGTCAGACTTCAGCATTTAATGTTCTTTGACGGGTGATGGGCTGTTGAGTGGGCGCGTTGATCTACGTTCCACTAGGCGCATGGGGACGCATGGGCGTATCCTTATAAGGCGTTTGGTGCTGGTGGACGCGTCAGTATGAGTCTGACCGGCGCATCCGTTTGCCTGACACGTCTTTATTGGCCCGACTGTTACGTTCTTCGAGTGCTTTAAATAGCCGTTTTTGACTTGGCCGAATTCGAAGTGTCGGGTTCATCACCATTAATGCAAATTCATTGTACGGGATTCGGAGAGCCCGCCACTTGGTGCATGAGTTTGATTTGCCCGACCTATAAATAGTGGCAAGGAGAGAGTTTGCTTCCCGTTCTTTCATGTCCTCCCGAAATAAATTTGTTTGCTCGAGCACATTCTGTTGACGAGATGTTCCCGAGGGTGAAGATGTGATGCATTGTCTTCATTAATGCACTTGCAGGTGACTGTTAAATCCAAAAGTCAGAGTCGAGGGCTTCTGAGGCAGGAGAAAGGTACCTATTGCATCCAAAGATCGGGATGCTCGAGCCTCGTCTCTATTATGCTGGAAGAGCCGCAGATCGGAATTGTGGTGCCACTACCAAAATACATGAATTTACCGACGGCCCTATCCGTCGGTATTCCGTCGCCAAAAATAAATACCGACGGATTACCGACGGATATTTTGGTAAAACAGCCGTCGGGAATAACCTCGTCGCTAAAACATATCCGTCGCTACTCCGTCGCTCAGCGACGACTTAGCGACGGAATACCGTCGGCTCATTTAAATATATATAGCGACGGATTACCGACTAGCTTTCGTCAAAACATGTATCAAGATATAGGTTTAGCGACGGAATACTCCGTCGCTAAAGAGTCGGCAAAACCGTATCAGTGATTTTCTGATACGCAATATCCGTCGCTAATCCGTCGTAAATTTGTCGGTAAAAGCGTATCAGCGACAAAACATCCGTCGCTAATAGCAAAATTTATGGACATCAAACAGAACTAGGTCGACGGACGTTCCGTCGCTAAACCGTCGCTCAATGTAAAATTCTCCAGGTAGCGACGAATATTGCGTCGCCAATCCGTCGATACATTAAAACTCCTACAGATAGCGACGGATGGTCCGTCGCCAATCCGTCGCTTTATTGAAATGCTCCAGGTAGCGACGGTTTTTTCCGTCGCTACTCCGTCGCTAAACTCAGTTTCTCCAGTTAGCGACGGACTATCCGTCGCTGAGTGGTCGCCAGTCCGTCGCTAACTTCTAATTTTTGAAAAAAAAATACTGAAAACAGACTCTTTCCTGTTTGTGCAACACATCCAACACAATATCAAACATGCAAAATATCCATATACAACACCATATATCCATATCCAACACGAATATCCAACGTATCCAATATCCAACACCATATATCCATATGCAAAATATCCATATCCGACACCAATATCCAACGTATCCAATATCCAACAAAATATTACCAACACAATATATCCAATATCCAACATTAAATTATCCAAACATAAAAAAAATATCCGAACATACAATGTATCCAAATGTCTACAAAAATTTCGGCAGCACCTCCTTTGTATATCAGATCATCGCTTATAACCCAGCGTAGGTATATATCCAAAAATCACATAGACGAAATATGCACATACGAATTTAATGCACACCAATTATCCAAGAAAAGACATCAATTATACTGAAGAGTAACCTAATATCCGTCGTTATACTGAAAATTTATCTTCAAGTGTGAGAACGGATGGCTCAGAATACACAACCCAAAATTCATTCTAGCATACATTAGTATGAATCATCTATGTTCTGTACATATGGTGTAGTATATGATCTTATCGTATATAGTATTTGAAGAACGTAACAGAATCAAGATGAACTCACATAATGTAATACTAAGACATCATCTACTACTATATAAGATATAGTGATAGGTTGTCGTATCATCATTGCCGATGGATGAGGGTTGGAAGACAGTCAACTTTATCTACGGCTACATAGTTTCTGCCTCGTCAGTCGAATGGCTGCAAGTACTATGTCCGGATCACCATGTCGTACCGTAGTTCAAATGGAGCTGGAATGGAGCCAAAATACAGTACTACTTCACCATGTCGTACCATTTTACTCTCTCTCTCTCTCCTTCCCCCTCCGGCGCTCTCACTCTCTCCGGCGCTCTCACACTACTAATTCCTATGTGTTTTAAGTGTGAGAACGGATGGCTCAGAACACAACCCAAGATTCATTCTAGCATACATTAGTGTGAATCATCTATATTCTGTATACATATCGTGTAGTATATGTTAACCTTATCGTATCTAGTATCTGAAGGACGTACGTAACAGAATCAAGATGAACTCACTAATGTAATACTAAGACATCATCTACTACTATATAAGATATAGTGATAGGTTGTCGTATCATCATTGCCGAGGGATGAGGGTCGGAGGACAGGCAACTTTATCTACGGCAACAAAGTTTCTGCCTCGCCAGTCGAATGGCTGCAGGAAATATCCGTCACCATGTCGTACCGTAGATTAATGCAATTAATGGAGCTGGAAATATCCGTCGCTAACCGGTAACTAGTCCGTCGCTAACTGAGATTGTCACATACACATATGTATATCACAGCTAGATGTATAGATATATACATCTATACAGAAGCACACAACTGATAGAACTCGCACTGTCCTTGAGACAGTGAACATATACACCATGAATCCAAATCCCATATATATTCACATTTACTAATCCAAACACCACCAAACTAATGGAACACCCAATATGGATAACACATTATTTAGCCAATATATAAACTCAGATGAATTTGAGAAGCAAAGCCACCCGCCGCCCCCGACCAAAGCCCGCCGTCCCAAGCCCGCCGCCCAGTAGTTCGGTTGCATATATATATGAAGAGTACTTATGGGTGTGCGTCGGTTGCAAATAGCCCCGACGCACCCGCCCCAAGCCCACCGCACCCGCCCCAAGCCAGCCGCTCAGAATACACAACCCAAAATTCATTCTAGCATACATTAGTGTGAATCATCTATGTTCTGTACATATGGTGTAGTATATGATCTTATCGTATATAGTATTTGAAGAACGTAACAGAATCAAGATGAACTCACATAATGTAATACTAAGACATCATCTACTACTATATAAGATATAGTGATAGGTTGTCGTATCATCATTGCCGAGGGATGAGGGTCGAAGGACAATCAACTTATCTACGGCTACATAGTTTCTGCCTCGTCAGTCGAATGGCTGCAGGGACTATATATGTCCTGATCACCATGTCGTACCGTAGATTAATGCAAATGGAGCTGGAAACAAAATACAGAAACCAAAAAACAAAATACAGAATCCAATCCCTGGGTTCGCCGAAAATACGAAACACAGAATCCAATCCCTGTATTTTAAGTGTGAGAACGGATGGCTCAGAAGACAACCCAACCGGAGAGGATACTCCGAGAGATCCATCTGGGCAGGACGTATACTCTGAGAGATCACCCTTACAGAAATGATATCAGTAGTGGGATCGAATGTTGGAGAAGATATTATCACAGTATACGTCCTCTCCTCCACGATGGCTCTAGACCCATCTGGTCGTCCCTGCTTCCATTCTTCTTGTTTGACTCTCTCAGCCACACATGATATCCAGCTCAAGTGTAGAGTAGGCAAAAAAGAAGGGGACAGGAATAGGAGGGGGAAGCAGCACACCGGCGGCATGACCCGGAGGAAGTACAGAGGTTTTCTTCAACGTACGTAGGAGAACTATAAGGATATATATAAACACAACATATCACCTTGTCAAAGACCCTAAATGTGACAACCATGTTACCGCGGTGTCGGAAGACTAACATGTCATAATTTTATAAGCCGTGTGTTTTGACATAATCCTCCCAACCGGATTTCAGTTCTATATAATAATACGAGATTACGACACAGGAGGAAAGAGTTGGGATGATTATGTCAAAACACACGGCTTAGAAAATTATGACATGTTAGTCTTCCGACACCGCGGTAACATGGTTGTTACATTAAGGGTCTTTGACAAGATGACATATTGTGAAAAGATATATCCTTATAGTTCTCCTACGTATGTTGAAGAAAACCTCTGTACTTCCTCCGAGTCATGCCGCCGGTGTGCTGCTTCCCCCTCCTATTCATGTCCCCTTCTTTTCCGCCTACTCTACATTTGAGCTGGATATCATGTGTGGCTGAGAGAGTCAAATAAGAAGAATGGAAGCAGGGACGAGCAGATGGGTCTAGAGCCATCGTGGAGGAGAGGACGTATACTGTGATAATATCTTCTCCAACATTCGATCCCACTACTGATATCATTTCTGTAAGGGTGATCTCTCAGAGTATACGTCCTACCCAGATGGATCTCTCGGAGTATCCTCTCCGGTTGGTTGTCGTATCATCATTGCCGAGGGATGAGGGTCGGAGGACAGTCCACTTTATCTACGGATACATAGTTTCTGCCTCGCCAGTCGAATGGCTGCAGGAACTATGTTACCGCGGTGTCGTAGTCCAATATAATCCAGAGATTGACACAGTTCTAATTCATATATGTAGTCCAATACAAATAGTCTAAAACAAAAACAACCCAATAAAAATAGTCCAATACAAATAAGTACTAATAGCTAATGCTTGCCACGCTGCTCACGTAAACGCTCAGTGATACTTTCACGCAACCACCTCCGAAAAGCGAGATTTTTGGTGCGAGGAGAGGCGTCGTCCCTTGCCAGGACTGCATCAAAAGCACTCTCGGCATTACTAGCTACCGGTGCTGGATGACTAGAACTCCCGGTCTCACTAGCAACCGGTGCCACTTCCTCTTCAACTGTAGGAGGAGCCACCTCAGCATTCACTGTTTTCTTTAAACGACGTGCTGCTCCTCGGGTCATGGGTGCCATCTGGTAAGTATATGTAACAGAATGTAAAAGAATGTAACAGCTCAAATTCAAAAACCAAAATCCCCATGCCAACATGAATCATAACATATAACTTAAACCCAGACATGACATAGGATTAAACCTAATGATTTAATCATCCTTAAATCAGTAAACACAAACAATGTACTAATTCTCAGTTTTTAGTCCAATGTAATTCGAAAGCCATCATCCCATGCCAAAAAAAACACTCCATACACAGAAAACAACAGATTTTTGATAAGTACTTATTTGTGTAGGGGTATCATCTGACTGCACACAAGGGATGATGAGCTGGGCAGGTGCAATATGGATGCAGTAAGCCACCCCAACAATGCCCGGCCCCCTTAACTAGGCTAGTTCTAGGTCAAATTAGGAGTCCAAGTCAACTCTGTCAAAACTAATCTTAATTAGGCTAAACTTCTACCTTAGCTAATCAAATATATATACTAGACTTCACGACGTGTGTCTGTGTGTATATATACATATATATATATATATATATATATATATATATATATATATATATATATATATATATATATATTAATAAATTACTTAAAATTATGCCTATATATATATATATATATATATATATGCATAATTTTAAGTAATTTATTAATATATATATATATATATATATATATATATATATATATATATATATATATATATATATATATATATATATATATATATATATATACAGGGCCGGCTTCAGGGGGAGGCAGGCCAGGCACCCGCCTAGGGCCTCCTCCCCCAAGGGGGCCCCATTTATATGTTGAATTTCTTTGGTTTTCCAGCGGCACCACAGTCCAATAAATATGGTGTTGGAGGAAGCCCATAATCAAAGCTGTAGGCTTGTAGCAAACAAAACCTAAAACAAAACCTAGAGAGAAAAATCAAAACCCACCGCCTTCTTCATCTCCTCTCTCTCCCGAGTCCCACGGAAAACCTCCTCAACTAAGCAGGTATTTTATCCTCCTCAAAGTTGTGAGTGTGATTGTTAATGAAAACTATCATGAGAATGTGATTGTGAATGATGATTTGTTGGATTTTGAATTTATAGAAATATTATAGAGGAATGAGGGCCTCATTTATGAGACTTGTTTGGGGCCTCCAAAAGTCTGGAGCCGGTGCTGTATATATATATATATATATATATATATATATATATATATGTCTGTGTGTTTGTGTATCCGTGTGTCTGTGTCCGTGTGTGTCCGTGTGTGTGTGTGTGTGTCTGTGTGTGTGTCTGTGTGTCCGTGTGTCCGTGTGTGTGTGTGTGTCCGTGTGTGTGTGTCCGTGGCCAGCCCCCGCCCCCATCGTACCCCCCAAACGCTGCCCGCCCCCTAGATCCCACCGCCCCCTCCACACCCCCCGCCCCCCGCGCACGGCCAGCCCCCCTCCGCAACCCCCCGCACCCCGCGGCCAGCCCCCGCGCGCCCCCATCCCTCCAACGCTTCCTGCCCCCTCCCACCGCCCCCTCCACACCCCCCGCCACCGCCGCCACCCGCCGCCCCCTGCAGTCGACGCCGCCCCCGCAGCCCCCGACGCCCCCGGCCCGCTGCACCCACGACCACCGCGCGTGCGCGAGAGAGAGAGAGAGAGCGAGAAAGAGAGAGAGAGAGAGAGAGAGAGAGAGAGGGAGAGGGAGAGGGGAATACCTTTGGGAGAGAGAGAGGAGAGGGGGTCGCCGATCACCGCTGCGGGAGAGAGAGGAGAGGGGGTTGCCGATCGATCACCGCGGGAGAGAGAGAAAGAGAGAGGAGAGAGAGTGAAATTTGGGGGGAATAAAAAAGTTCCCCCCGTCGTTTCAACTTAAGTCTGGAAAGTAAATTTAGCGACGGAGTAGCGACGGATTATTCCGTCGCTAATGCGTCAGTAAATCTCGCGCGGGTAGCGACGGATTATTCCGTCGCTAAGTCGTCAGTAAATCTCGTGCCAATATTTTAGGCTTTTGCCGCCAAAATATGCGACGTTCTAGCGACGGATATAAAACCGTCGCTACATGGCCGACTACCTATCGACGGCATAGCGACGGATATGGACATAAAAAAATAAAAAAAAATGTCCACTGCTTTCCATCGGTATTCCGTCACAAATCCGTCGGGGATCCGACGGTGATAGCGACGGAAAATGTCCGTCGCTAAATGACCGTCGCTAAAGTACTGTAATTTGGTAGTGTGCCCCGACTTTGGAGGCCCTTTCCACTGTCAGAGTGGGTGTTGCCCATTCTGGTTGTGTTGAAAGCCTCCTTTTGCCGTGGGTCAATTGCGGTGCTCTCCACTTCCTTTAGGCTTTAGAGAGCTCTTTTTCCAGCTAGGGGGTTGATTGTCCACCCACGTTCTGCTCAATAAATGCTTCATTAGTTAAAGCATTTGATCGAGTCGAGGTAAGACGCATATGCTGAGACTTCATGATGCACATAACTGAGACTCTTGAAGAGATGCGCCTGACTGAGATGTCGAAGAGATGTGCCTGACTGAGACGCTGAAGAGATGCGCCTGACTGAGACGCTGAAGGGCGGCACATAACTGAGCTGCTGAAGGGATGCACCTGGCTGAGACGCTGAAGTGATGCACCAAACTGAGACGCCGAAGAGATGCGCCTGTTTGAGAGCGCATGGCGAGATGCGCCCGTTTGAGAGCACATGGTGGTTGCTGCGCCTGACTGTAGACTTAGGGTCTTTTCTTTTTGTAGAAGTTCTCCTTTGTACAGCCTTTTTTAGACATATAATAGACTTTTATATGAAATAAAAATTTTCTTTTAATGTCTAAGATTTTTTCGTTTGCTGTGCCAAGTACTTCATCTAAACTTCCTGGCGCATGTAGTGTTAGGCGCATAGGATTTCTGGTTCTAAAATTCCATGCTTCTATAAGACCCCCTTCAAAGTTTCCAAAACTTTTTGTCAAGTTTTGGAATACTTTGAATAAGAAGCATGGTTGTGTCTTTAACGGGGCACATGACTGTTCGGGCACATGAGTACTCCGCGCATCAGTGATGTGGCACATGCTCTTCTAAGTTAATGCAAATGATAACGCTTCGAAGTAACCAAAAGGATTAATGATGATCTTTCTGGATTTATTTGCAGTTATCACTTTATGGAATCCGAGGCGGCGGCTGATGTCACTCCTCATCGGTTTCCGCGTATGCCTAAGCCTATAAATAGGCGTCTGATGGAGAGAGAGGGTTCTTCTCCACTTTGCTTTCTTCTTCTCTAGAGTTCTTCTTTCGAAAAATCCTAATCTTTTTCTTCCACGAGATGGCCCCCAAGACTCCTCGCGGTGGTGCTGGCCGAGGATAAGGCAAAAGAAAAGAACCTGTGGAGGCTGTTGTGGATGATGTCCCCCGGACGCTCGTCGACGTTCGGCTGGCGGTGACTGGTGGATTTCATCATTCTTTACCATATTTTTCTTTCGCATACGTCGACGCGCAAAGACCGTGAGTCCTAATGATGTGCTGAAGCTTTTCCGCCGACGTGCATGGATTTAGACCCTGATGATGCGCCGAAGCTTCCCTGCTGATGCGCATGGATTTAGACCCTGATGCGCCGAAGCTTTCCTGCTGACGCGCATGGGTTTAGACCCTGATGATGCGCCGAAGCTTCCCTACTGACGCGCATGGGTTTAGACCCTGATGATGCGCCGAAGCTTTACTGCTGACGCGCATGGGTTTAGACCCTGATGATGCACCGAAGCTTCACTGCTGACGCGCATGGGTTTAGACCCTGATGATGTGCTGAAGCTTCCCTGCTGACGCGTATGGGTTTAGACCCTGATGATGCGCTGAAGCTTTCCTGCTGAGGCGCACGGGTTTGGACCCTGATGATGCGCCGAAGCTTCTTTCCAGATGCGCCTGAGCCTTGGTCCAGCGTATGTGCTTCTGATGAGAGCGTAACTCAGAGTTTTTGTTGTTCTAATATATCTGAGTTTTTGACTTCTTTTTCTGACCTATAGTGTCGATGACTGTCCCGCTCTTGAATGAAGTGCTTCTGGACGCTACCCTCTGTGAGATGGGAGTAGATTATAACAAGGAGGTGATAAACCCCGCCCACGCTGCCATTATACTGGACCAGCCTCCCGAGAGAATGACCCAAATCTGGGAACAACAACATGGGTTCGTCCAACGGATGATGGGGCGTGGCATTTTGAAATCTACCATTTCTGATAATGTAACTTTCTTGAAGCCTGAGTTCCTGTTTGGGGACCGCCTTACTTCTACTGAAGCAAAGGTGTTAAAGATCAAGGAAGATTTGTTTTTTACAGCAAGAGGGGTGCACATGACTGTTAAGCAACTTGAGCGTCAATGGACTTTGACAGCTTTCTGTCTCTTTGCTTCCAAGAGGAGGACGTCTTGGGAGCTAACCCCGTCTCAGGGGGGAGCGGTGGCAGGCACCATCGCGATCGACGCTACCTCCAATCAGAGGGATACTTTGGTCGCCGCCCGGGCTGGGCCTTCTTTCACCTGGCGGACTCTGCGTCCTGGGAGCATTTACAGTGACGTCCCTAACAACACATTTGCTTTTGGCACTTCGACTTTTGCAAATCGTATGCTGTTATTGAAACAGTCGTACCCGAAAGGTGAATTTCGGATAGAGGGTTGGTGTCACTATGTTTCCAAGTGGGACAAACTAACACTCTGGGTTCTGACGCAGTTTTGAACCGAACTCCGAAAGATTGGGCTGACTGCTGCAATCTGTGCTACCCAGGCATGCATCGACATCAACAGACATATGTTCCTCGTACTTCTGGAGATGTTTAACACCCAGATCGGGACTTTCTTCACTCCGGTGGGGGAGCTGGGACTCGTACTTCATGAAATGTACGAGGTGTCAAGGTTCCCTTCGGGATCAGAACCTTATGAGGAATACTTCCCGACCAACGAGGAGTTCCAAGTCCTGGAGGACAAAGCGGAGGAGATGATGGCCGTCTTTAAGGAAGTGACGAGTCATCATTATTATATACAGAAGAGGGATAAGTGCGGGTCACAGTCTCATGTGACTGTTTGGAGAGATTATGTCTTTAAGTAAGATATGGAAGATCCCTCTCAGTTTACAACTCCGCGAGCGCTTTCCAGTTTCGTGATGCTCTCTTAAATGAGCAGGCTGAGTGAGAAGAGTCCACAGGAAAACGAGGACCGACAGTCGGACGAACGCTCCTATAGCTGTTTCTGGCACCTTACTCATCGGATGTCGTCTAAAGCAGTGTTGGCTGCGTATCTGATGATTTGGCTACGGGATTATGTCTTCTCGGGTGGGTCAAGTTCTGTGGAGAGGGTGACCCGGAACCTAATCCTGCCAGCTGTAAAGTTGGTTTTTGGCCGTTGCCTGGCTTTACTCCCCGCAATGGTGTGCAACCTGCTGCGAGGTTTACGAGAATTTACGGAAAATGTGGTTCATGAACGAGGTAGGAATGACAACTTTTCCCGTGCCGAACTGTCGTTTCATTACTTGATGGGGTGGTTAATTTTGCACCATTCTAATGTGATGAGCCCGGGCTCGGAAGAAGACCACAGGACCGGAGACGCATTCCTCCGTCGTTTCAATCGGAGGAGCTGGTTGCATACTGGTGTTCCAGTTTGTAAAAAAGTTTTATCCCACCTTCAGGGGTGGGAGATCACCAAAGTTGGTCCCGTCTTTTTGGGTTTTGAGGCCAACGAAGACTTAACGGATTCGGGTGAAGATGCCACCACTCTCCCTCCATGGGGATTCTGCTGGTTGTAAAGCATCCGGCCATCCCATCTGGTATATCGGAATAGAACCAGCGTTACCTGGAACCATATTTGTCGAGCCGATTTGTACGACAATTCGGCTATGCTCAGCTGATGTTGGAGAGCCCCGGTATTAACCTGGGGTATACTGGAAGTTTGCTGGACGGTGCACGAGCTTGGCATTACTACAATACTGGATGTACCAGAGCTCGCTTTACGCTGCCTGTTCAGAATCCGTGGCCGCCAATTCTTTTTTCGGCCGACAAATTTTACTGTGTCATGAACGCCGTGCCCCCGGATATGATCGGAAGACCAGTTTCATTGTCGGCACCCAATTAGAGGCGACTGGGAACCTGTTGGCGAAGGCTCGATCGTACCGCCCACCGGAGGCAGGTTATTGAGGCACCCCTACCGTATTCACAGGGGGTCAGGTAGAGCCTTCGGCTGATCAGCCGAAGAGATATGCTGATACAGAGGCTGGCTCTTCTGTGCCGAAGAGAGAAGAAGGCATTGTCACCCGGCATTGTCAACAGACTCAGGTCCTGTGGAGGTAAGGATGTCCCACATAGTCCGGTTAGTTCCACCATTTTTGTGATATATGCTTTCTTTTTGTAGGAGCCGCTGAAAAGGAGACCCCGAACTCCAAAATCGGGTGGCGGCAGACCAAAGGAGGTGGCGGGCACATCTGAAGAGCGCATTCCTCTGATCGTAATATCTTCCGTGGAGGAGAATCCTGACAATGTCGTTCCTGCGGAGATTTTAGCATCTCCAGATTATGTTGGAAGGGAAGCTGAGGTTGAAGCTGTTCCCGGAAGGGTTCAAGCTGCCGTTGGGACTTCTGACATTGAGGACCCAGTAGATAAGGGGCTTCCGGATGAGGAAGTGGAGTGGAGTTCGTCGACTTCTGATGACGTTGCCCCAGAGGTAAGTGAGCCTGTTGCAGGAACAACAGACATGATTGAAACAGAGGAGAGGACTGATTCCCCTCCTTGTCATGATGAGGGGAGGTCGGTTGTATCGTTGCCGAGCCCTACCCCAGACCCAGCAGCGGAGGCTGAGGTGGCTGCCGACCAGGAGGCAGCGACAGATTCTATCCCCACAGAGGGATCCGATGAGGAAGGTGAGACTTATCCGCCGAGCCTGACTCCAGGGGAGCCGAGTCAGGAAACAAGTGCTGATCTCGCTGCTTTGCCAGAGGGGGAAGGTCCCGTGGGGCCTGCTGACAGTGTGTTGGAGATGGAGGAGCTAGCTCCTGACGTTGGTGGTCCCTCCGAGCTTGGGAAGGGTAAGGGTTTGCTGGAACCCCCCATTGCTCCTTCCACCTTGGGTACGATATTGACGCCTCTCTCGGCTCCTTCCGCTCTTTTGGCTTCTCGGGCCAGTGGCGAAGTTCAAGCCCCTGTTGAGGGAGAGTCCGTTGATGCCGAGGTTTCAGCCTCGCAGATCGGAGCCGGCGGGTCTTCTTCTGGTCCGCCGTCTAGAGCAGCTCCTCCAACTCCTGCTATGACACCGTAAGTGCTGGCGGATACGGATGAGTACGTGAAGTTTATCGTTGAGGCGGTGTACAAGATGTTACAGAGGGGCGTATCGACGGTGATGAATGCCAATGGAAGTTTCGCGATGGCAAAAATCATAGCGCTCCCTCATATTGGTCTGATACGTTCCCACTAGGGCCATGATCATATGGCCGAGATTCTGGAGGCATCGGTGGCCGAGCTCGACCAGCTGCTTTCCGAGTTTCAGTGTATCCAGCGAAATGATCTCTCCGCCCTGATAGGTGCAGAAAAGGAGAAGTTGATCACTGAAACTGAGTCATCTTATCAGGCCATCGTGGCCCTCTGGGAACGCGAGGTGGCTGAAACTGAGGCTGCGGTGGAGAGGCTATCTCAGTCCACGCAGGAGAAGGTGGAGTTGCGAGCTTCGTTGGACGCTAGTATAGCGAAGGTTAATGCCAAGATTCGCCTCCTTGAAGACCAGCGGACCCAACTTTTGTTAGATGCTGATCGAGTCTAAGCTGAACATGTAGCATTTAAGGAGGAAGAAGCGGCTTTCATCCGCCAGGTTCTTTCCCTGGCCCAGCAGCGACAACAGTTGGACGAGAAGCATGAGAATGACACTTTTCCTGAGGCCATAGAAATGATGCGTGAAGAAGCCGAACGTCGAGTCCTGGCGATCGCAGAGACTCGGGCGGCAGCCTTGAAGCGTCGGATCGAAGAGCTTTCAGCCAATCCTGGTGATGCTTAGGGATTGTAGTCTCTCCTTTTTTGTTATTTTGTGTAATTTACAACTCCTGCTGGGGATGTAATTCTTTACTTTTAAATAAAAAATGAAGAGTTTTATGGTGTGTTCATTTTTGCTGTCATGAACTAGTGATTTGTGTGGACCTATTACCTTTTGCGTACCTTAGTTTTTAGGTACAGATAAAAATTTAAGATAACCGACATGTTTGCTCAGAGGTAATGTGGACGTAGCAAATATGGGGTTCAAATGATGAAGTCTTCCTAATCAGAGGTGTTATGGACGTGGTAGGAGTGACTCTGGGGGGATACGCGGAACTACTCAGAGGTAATATGGACATGGAAGTTCTGCGATCGATGTACGACAACGCGAGGGTTGTCTGAACGGGATGTTTACTCAGAGGTAATATGGACGTGGTAAACATGATAAGTAGCACAATCTTACGGAGCGTAGGATTTGGCTTTGTAGGGCGTAGAGGAGCAACTCAGAGGTAATGTGGACGTGGTTGTCCTTCTACTGGAGGATAGAACGCCACGGAACAGTTAGGTTCCGAAAGCGTAAGATTTTGTGGAAGGGAGGTGTACGTGAGCCCTGATGATAGGGTCCACAGACTCCCTTGTTGGATGGAGATAGAAGTACATGTCTGAAGGATGTCAAGAGTAGCACTTCTTTAGGAACTTGCCGTTGATGGGCATCATGAACAAGTCCCCGTTTGATCGGGCGAGACGGTAAGCACCATTTGAGTATACCGTCTCTATGATGAAAGGTCCCTCCCATTTGGGCTCGAACTTTCCTGGTATTTTATGTGTCAACACCATCGGCCTCCTGACTGCCAGAACCAGGTCATCTACTTGGAAAGTCCTCTGCTTGGCCTTCTTGTTGAAAGCCTGTGATATACGGGCTTGATAGAGTTCGATGCGCTGTTGAGCTAGGAGACGTTTTTCGTCAAGTGCCTCCAGTTCTTGTAGACGGCGACGTTGATTGTCTTCCTCTGTGAGTTGATTTGTGATCTCTACACGGAGTGAGGGTATATGGATCTCGAGAGGCAGTACCGCTTCACTTCCATAGACTAAGGTGAATGGTGTGTTGCCCGTCGGGGTCCGTACCGTTGTACGGTAGGCCCAAAGGCATTTACCGAGCTTTTCGTCCCAGTCGCGTTTGTTGGATGACACGACTTTTTTGAGTAGCCTGACGATAGTCTTGTTAAACACCTCAGCCAATCCGTTTGCAGCCGGATTGTAGGCGGTCGATGCTACGTTCTGGATGCGATTCTTGTCACAGAATCTGCTGAAAACATGGCTGATGAATTGTGGACCATTATCATGGATAATCCTTCGTGGTACCCCGAAATGGTAGATGACATGGTGCTTGATGAAGCTGACCACCCTAGAGCTCTTTACTTCTGCCAATGGAACTGCTTCTGCCCATTTAGAGAAGTAGTCGGTGATGGATAGGATGAAACGGTGTCTCCTCGATGAAGGAGGGGTGATCGGTCCTAAAATGTCCATGCCTCAAGCTTCGAAGGGCCAAGAGGCGACCGTAGGATGTAGTGGTTCCGACGGTGTATGGATGAAGTCGGCATGGAGCTGGCAAGCATGGCATTTTTTAGCATAGTCGACAGCGTCGGCTGCGATGGTTGGCCAGTAGTAACCCATGCATCGCAGTCGATCCTGCAACTTAGGCCCAGGTTGATGAGCCCTGCAAGTTCTATCGTGCGCTTCTCGAAGGGCTTCGGCTGCTTCCTCGTTGGATAAACATCGAAGGAGAAGTCCATCGTAGGAGCGTCGATACAACATTTTAGTAGCTGTATCGTAATAGAATCGAAGGGAACGCCTCATGACTGAGACAACTTCCTTTGGGTCTTCTGGAAGAATTTCGTAGACAGCGAAGTCGATGAACGGGAACCTCCAGTCTCGGACATTAACATCTGCACTTGTTGACATGGCATGGGCCATTTGTGAGCATAGGTTGTTTTTAGGACAGACTAAGTCTCGACCAACTACCGTGACGTAGTGCTGATTCCCGAGGGGTGCCGCCAACGAGACTGCGAGGCCAGCCAGAGCGTCGGCCTCCAGGTTTTGTAAACGGGGTACGTGTTCTATGAAGAACTTGGTAAAGGTTAAAATAATGTTCAATGCAACCTCATGGTAAGGAACCAGATCTTCATGGCGAACTTCGTATTGCCCTCTGATCTGGTTAACGATGAGTTTTGAGTTGCCGTAGGCTTCCAGATGATCCACCCCCATCTGTTTTGCCAGCTGGAGTCCCATGATGAGAGCGTTGTACTCGGCAACATTGTTGGAGCACGGCTTCGAAAGGGAGTAAGCACGCTGGACGACCAGCTGATCGGGGGAGACTAAGATTACCCCCACTCCGACGATGATTTGGCCTTTGGAGCCTGTTCTTGAAGCGCCATCGAAAAACATCTGCCAGACGGAGCTTTCTTCGGTGACATTCTTGGACCTCATCCGGGATGTCTTCATAGAGTCTGGAGGACTCTGGAATGGGGTACGCGACTAAAAATTCGGCTAGAGCTTGACCCCTGACGACTTTTTGTGGAACGAACACCATGTTGTATGGCGTCAACAGGATCGCCCATGTAGCTAGCCGGGAGTTCAATGATCCTGGCTTCGTCATGAAAAACCTGAGTAGATTGACTCGGAAGATGACATAAATTGTCTGGCACGAGACATAATGGCGAGTCTTCTGGATGGCGAACACCAAAGCCAGACACTCTTTTTCAATAGGGTTGTACCAGTGTTCAGCCCCGATCAGTGTCCTACTAAGGTAGTAGATAGCTTGCTCATAGCCCGCATCGCTGTTCTGAGCCAGCAGAGTGCCGAGAGAATGATCCATGGTACGGACGTAGAGAAGAAATGGTTTGTCGACGACAGATGCCACCAGGACGGACGGGCTTGTCAGGTAAGCATTGAAATCGTCGAAAGCTTGCTGGCATTCTTTTGTCCATATGTAGGAGACTCCCTCCTTCATGAGCTGGATGAAGGGTTGACATTTTCTGAAAAGGTTTGCTATAAACCTTCGGATATATGCAAGACGTCCTTACAGGCCTCGAAGTTCTCAAAGATTCTTCGGAGGGTCCATGTCAAGGATGGCCTTGGTCTTCTCGGGATCGACATGAATGCCTTTCGTCGTGATAAAGAAGCCCAGGAACTTTCTGCTAGAAATCCCGAGGAAGAATTTAGTGGGGTTCATCTTGAGTTGATGCGCTCGCATGAGATCGAAGAATGTCTTTAGGTCTTGTAGGTGATCACTTTTGAGACGGCTCTTGACAGCGATATCATCAACATAGCATTCGACTATTTTGCGAAAACGTTGACGAAATATGGTACTCATAGCTCGTTGGTATGTAGCACCAGCATTCTTCAAGCCAAAGGGCATCACTGTGTAGCAGAAAACCCCTTTCGGCGTCCTGAATGACGTGTGTTTTGCGTCATCGGGAAATATCTTGATCTGGTTGTAGCCCGAATACCCGTCCATGAAAGATATGCGTTCGAAGCCGCATGTATTGTCGATCATCACATCAGTAATCGGAAGCAGGAATTCGTCTTTCGGACAAGCAGCATTGAGATCTCTGAAGTCGATGCAGACCCGTATCTTCCCATTCTTTTTGGTGACATGGACGACATTGGCCATCCAATCCGGGTGTTGTTCTTCACGGGTAATCCCGCTGGTCAAGAGTTTGTCCACTTCTTGATCGATAGCATTCATGATATCAGGACGAAAACGTCGCTGTTGTTGCTTTATAGGCTTCGCATCAGTTAAGATGTTAAGCCTATGCATCGCGATCTGAGGATCAAGTCCCGACATATCTTCATAGCTCCAAGCAAAGACGTCGATATATTCTTTAGCCAATTGGACCAAAGATTCCCGGTCTTCTCCTTTTAGGCTTTTGCTGATGAAGATGGGTTTGGAAGAAGATCCATCCCCAAGGTCGATCTGTTCGACTTCGTCTTCGGTAGGGGGTTCGTGTAATTCAAAACGAGACTCCCACTGAGCTCCTAGGTGTTGAGCCCAAGGTTCTTCCTCGAAGAATTCTGACGTTTGGTCTTCGCCTTCATCTTCTTGAGATTGTACAGATGCCATGTTGGCTGATAGCACATTCTTGAAGACTGAGCCGATACTGGTATCAGAATCCCAAGTTGATGCTTCGGACGAATGAGAATGTTCTACTTCTTCGACCTCCGAACTCTCTGGAGTTATCGACGGCGTGACATAGCCTACCCCCCGTCGATTTTGATGATAGTAATCCTGCGGCTTTCCTTTAGGTGTTGGGAGCTGGAGAGGAAGACGCCGGCCCTTGCCGTAGTTCAAGCCTTCGTTTCTTTTCAGATCGTAACCCATCTTTTGGATGAGGTACTTTGCCTTGTCCGTGTACCGATAGACTTGTATTCTGCTGGTATATGGTTCTTGCTCGAGAGACGGGAGGTCTTGATGACGCTCGACTTTGCCGAAGATAATGGATTCTTCGTCTCGATTCTGTGGTGGGACTACAAAACAGACCCCTTGGGACGGAAATACTCGATTTACATGATTGACGGTCGTTATTTGTGTTTGCAACGATCGTAGAGCATTATCTAATGTATACATGGCATTCCAATGTGGAAGACTAGAATAATTAAAAGACACTCTATTATTGATGAAACACGAGATTTTATTCCGGGATTATATTGTCCAGAGAGGGTGCATCTACATCAGCAGATATATATTCCCCTAGCTCTTCATCTGTGAGTACTGGGGTTGGATCGGGAGAGTCCACCGCAGCTTTGACCTTGGGGTCTGAGAGGGCTATGTGGGCCTTCTCCGGCAGCTTGGATGAGACGGATGATTGCGGAGGCTTGCCTTTAAGACGCACCTTCAAAGGTGCCTCAACTGCGCCTTCAGTGATTGGTGCCTTCCCTTGTAGTTTTGCCATAAGGGGAGCCGATGTTTGGGACGGCTTTTCCTTGAGCCATATCTTCAAGGGAGATTCAGTAGGTATCCTACCTAGAGCAGTTGGTGCTTTTCCAGGTAGCTTGATGGTCATGGGAGGCGGCATCTGAGGCGGTTTCCCTTTGAGTCAAATTTGTAAAGGAGCGTCGGGAATCATCTCTGGCTCCATGTCCGGCTATGCTGCCACTTCTGCTTCATCGTCAGCATCATTGGCTTTCCCTTCGTTAGGCGATTTGTACAGGGTAGAATCAGTGAAGTAGGCTTCGACCCCCTTGAAAGGGTCAATGTTCGCGAACTCTGTCCGGATGATGTCGTTGGTGGACACTTACTTCATACATTGGTAGAGTGTGGATGGTACCACCATGTATTCATACAGCCACGGACGACCCAATAGGAGGTTGTAGTTGACGTCAGCGTCCACGACATAGCAAGTCACCTCGGTTCGGAGGTTACCGATATGACATTTCAGCCGTATTTTTCCCAGCGGTTCGCTTTTGCTAGCATTGAAGCCGCTGATTGTAGTGTTGGAAGGCACCAGACGGTACATTGGGATCCCCAGTATTGAGAGTAGCATCTTCGGGATGATGCTGGGGGAATACCCTGGATCGATCTGAATCTGTTTCACCTTAACGGATCCGACATACCCTGTGTAATACAGTGGTCTGTTGTGTCGGTTGTACTTGAGCAGCATGTCTTGTTGGATGAAGATTATATTGTGGATAACCTTATCCGCACAATGTCAGTACGCACATATAGTTGGAAGATCTTCAGGCTGCTTGACCTAACTGATGAAGGATTCAGCATCCTTCAGAGCTTCACAGAGAGCTTCACGAGTGTCCTTGGAAAGACGAAGAAGCTCAAACAGAGATAGGCGGGCAGGAGTACTAGCAAGTTGCGCCAGTATGTCAAAGTTGTGGGGCTTGGCTAGCCCCGAAGTATTTTTTTTTCATAAAGGCTTGTCGAAACGGGCCTCTACATACTTTTGTTTATTGGCTGCTGGAGGTTTGGATGGACCTCCCTCTTCGGCAGCAGGGGCAGTACAGGGAGGCACCACCTCGACGACAGCTTCGTCGGGTTGGACGTTCAGCTGCGAACGGGTTTGTACAGGAAGAGCCTCCTCCGCGGAGGAAGAGACCATGAGACAAGACTTGATCTTCTTGTCCTTAGCTTTGGAGGTAGAGCGTACCCCCAGTTGAGTAACCTCGGAGACGAGATCGGGATGAACCCATAAGACCTCTCCTCGAGATGTGGTGAGTGGGATGAGTCCACTCACGTTGTCACGAGTAGGTGGTAGATTGACCACCTCCATTGTCGCCTTTGGGATGGGGACGACACCATCTTGCGTTGTGGTTGGCGGTAAGGTGCCAAATTGGAGTGACACCAGGTTGGCCGAGACCATTTTTTCCTCGTAGTCGACGGAGATAACATCCGCATTGATCATGCGCTGGATGTAGTTTTTGAGGACGTAGCAGTCCTTAGTTGGATATCCGATAAATCGATGGTAGTGAAAGTACCTCGGATGGTCCACTTTCCCAACCTCGTCGGGACGCTTCGGGTCCGACAACTTGATCTTGTCACCCTGCTTCAATATCTTGAAGAGTTGTAGGGTGTCTTCATCGTTGAAAGAATAAACCTCCTTTGGCCTTGGTGCAAGTGGAGGCTTGTGAGTGGGTGCTGATGCACCTATGGAGTCATTGACAGTCAATGCCTATTTTCCCTTCGTCTCTCGTCCAGGGTTGTTGGCTGCAGGCCGTTTTCCCTTGTCCTCAAATGCAGGAAAACTGACTCCCAGAAGACGAGCATTGGACGTCTTCTTTTCTGCTGCCTCGGCCTCGATGATCAAGGAACTCCAGTCGGGAGGAGGATTGGAGATGAGCCAGAGTTTGATCCCAGGCAGCATGTTTATGCTGCAGGAGGAGAGGAGCGCTTGTTCTGGCATGCCCGGGGGCAGTCTGAAGCTGGCTTGTCGGAACCGTTCGATGAATGCTCGAACTGTTTTCTTCTCCTTCTGACGTATCTCTATGAGGGATGCCATGGTCATGTTCTTCCCTCCGTCGTAGAAACGATCGAGGAAGAGACGCGTCAAGTCGTCGAAGGAAGATATAGAGTTGTCGGGGAGACTGCAGTACCAGTCGTAAGCTACTCCTTTCAATGCCCCACAAATATGCTGGTGAGTAACGCGTCTTCCTTCGGAAGATGTCCCGTTTGAGACTGAAGTACGTCAGATAGCGGTACCGAGAGTCCTTTTCGTCGTATGGCGTCAATGTCTGTGGTTTATACTTGGGAGGATAAACTACTTTGTTTCATTCGAGGGGGTATGGTTGTGGGATCCCCATTTTCTGGCGCTCCTCTTGTCTGTTCTTGGACTCAAAGCGCTCACGTAAGTCCCTGATCATCTCAACCACGTCTTCCGTGGAGCTGGGAGTCGGAGAAGGTGGTACAGCCTGGAGTTGAGTATTTGATGGCTCCAACGTCCGAGGTGCCTCGCAGCGATCTATATCCAAGGATACCCGTTGAAGGGGTATACTTGATTCTCCATTGGCCCCCGGGTCAGGACCAGTAGACGGTGCCCTGGCCAAAGTTGACCGTATCTCGAACACCGCTTGAGTCAGTGTTTGCTTGAAGGCAGAGAGGGTTTTGAGTCCTCCCTCCAAGGTATCCATACGCTGGACAAGGTCTGCTGGCAGCGCATCTGGCTCGGCATCACCCCCAGTCATGTATACTGTCATGACACGACTGGAAGTGGATGGATCGGTTGAGGCTTCACTCTCGGCCTCACTCTCCTATAGGGGAGTTGCCTCTCCTGGAGCTTCGTCCTGGCTAGCCCTAGCTATGTCTTGGAGGATATCTTCGCCTTCGGGAAGGATGTGGCTAGCCTCATATGTGCTCTAGAAAACGTCTTCGTCTTCGGAAGGATCAGCAAGGACTTGGCTACCCCCAGCTATGTTCTGGAGGACGTCTTCACCTTCAGAAGGCGGATCGATAAGGGCCTGACTACCCCCGGCTTCCTCCAAGATCTTCTTTCTCCTCCGAGTGCCTTCAAATACTCCAGAGGACGGGACAGTCGTCTTAGCTTTTCTTGGCTGGCACTTGGATGAGGACACAGTCGAGGAGCTACCAGTCGTCTTTCGAATTGATGGGGAGTTGGAGACTATATTACAGGAAGCAACCTGTAGTTCTGGCTCCACTTCCGCTGACACCTTCTTTCCGAGGCGATGTTGGAGAGGTGTTGATGATTGCAGCCGCTGGAACACCGACTGCCTTGGTGGTAGGACTGCTGTGTTGCAACAACAGTTGATGGTGACTACAGCACAGGTGTGTCCTGTGAAGGGCGTATTGTGCTTGTCATTCGACTCTCCTGATCGGCGCTTGTGACTGATCATATTACGTAAATCATTGGGGGAGAGTGCCACCTTCGCACCCCCATCAGGCGCGTGGCAAGGCCAAGCGTCGGGGTGGTGAAGTAAATGCTGCGCCCCCTAATCCAACGCAAACATGCGCTCAGATCAGTAGTAGGGGAACAACATTTACAGTAACTTGAACGAACCTCAGACACACAACCAATGGAGGCGCGTGAGTTCAAGACCACAGCGTTTGCCCTGCTCGACTTGGTTGCGAACGCAGCAGATGTGCCCAAGTGAGACAAGAACTTTGAAGGTCGGCTCGTTTCTGGCGCAGAAGCACCCGAGTCAACCTTGTACAACTTACCATCAGCAGCGCGCATGATTGTGAGCGCATGCTTCTAGTTTGTCGTTGGCATAGCACGTTTGAGGCGCATGGCCCGTGCTGCCTTAGACCTCTTTGTACCAGCCCGCTGGGGTGCATAGTACCCAGAGTCCAAATTCTCTTCGCCACAATAGCGGGTGAGTCTGTCAAAGATAGAGGCCTTCTGTGGCGCATCAGAGGTGATACGCAGGGCATTAGCTGCGCCCTTGCTTCGTCGGCGCATTTTCCTTTTCTGAGAAGGAGATGGCTGGGGAATATGGTCAGCACCATGCTTTCCGGAAAGATGCGCTGCACCGGTAGGCGCATCCTGGCTGCTGAGGTCGTCAGCGAGAAGGGTGGACTGCATCGGCGCATCCCCTTCAGTGGTGGTGCCAGGGGCCTCGACCTTGCGTACCAAGACTTGGCGAGTCTTCTTTGGCTTTGGCAGCCGCTTTGAAGGACTTGCGCTGCCTTCGGAGATAAACTACTCATACGCCTGTTAATTGAGGCGTACGACCAACGTCTTGTGGGAGGAGCCCACCTTCACGTCGTTGGATTGCGATACAACTTTCTCGGTGGAGGAGAAAGAGGTCCCCAGCAGAGTCGCCAGCTTGTTTGCCATTAAAATCTTTTGATGCAATTTCAATACAAACAGAACAGTATTACAATGTAGGACTTAGATGTAGTCCTAGGAGTACACTTTTGTTTATCTGGGTCCTTTGTGCCGATGGAGCGAGTGGTAATGCGTTGACTCCGTTAACGATCTAACGACGGTTCCCGGTTCTCTGAAGGTCTGAGTTGCTCAGGGTGCTGGAGCTTATGGAGAGGGAGAAGACATTGAGTGTCTGTATCTGCCTCTCTGTGTGTGTGCTTGTAGGTCCGTAGCCTTTTGTCAGAAGGAAATGATCCCTCTATTTATAGTCTGCAGGCTTGCTGCTCATACGCGCATATGTAGGATGCGTCAGTTTGTGGGGTTGGTACGTGGTGATTGCTGATGGAGGCACATGGACGATGCGCTCTGATTAAGGAGTTGAACCCTTGCTGTTGCCTTTATGGGCTGCGGCCGAGCTGACACGTAGCAATGGGGAGGATCTTTCAGTTGTTGAGATCTTGGATGATTAGCACCCTTTCTTAGGCTGAATCGAGTCAAAGGACACGTGTCGTAGGTCCAAGGCTCAGAGATCTCGGATTTAGTGGGGAGTGATCTGATAGGATGCGCCTGGGATTGGGCACATGAGGAGACTTTGGCTTGTAACCTTTAGGAGTCACGAACCAGTCTGGGTGTATGGCTTTTGAGATGCATGCGAGGCTTCAGTAGTGACTTTGACTTCTGTCTTTAGGGATCAGAGAAAAGTCTGAGGCACATGGCTTTTGAGGCGCATACAGAGATTTGGGCGCATGGCTGCGGAGGCGCATGCGAAATGGTTGGACGGCCACGTGGCTTGTAACCGTCGGAGGGAAGTAACGCTTTGTCTTCTGAAAAAGCTGTCAACTGTTCAGTCCTCGGGGACTGACTACTGTTGTGTCAGACTTCAGAATTTAATGTTCTTTGACGGGTGATGGGCTATTGAGTGGGCACGTTGATCTATGTTCCACTAGGCGCATGGGGATGCATGGGCGCATCCTTATAAGGCGCTTGGTGCTGGTGGGTACGTCTGTATGAGTCTGACCGGCGCATCCGTTTGCATGACATGTCTTTATTGGCCCGACTGTTACGTTCTTCGAGTGCTTTAAATAGCCATTTTTGACTTAGCCGAATTCGAAGCGTCGGGTTCATCACCATTAATACAAATTTATTGCACGGAATTCAGAGAGCCCGCCACTTGGCACATGGGTTTGATTTTCCCGGCCTATAAATAGTGGCAAGGAGAGAGTTTGCTTCTCGTTCTCTCACGTCCTTCCGAAATAAATTTGTTTGCTCGAGCATATTCTGTTGACGAGATGTTCCTGAGGGTGAAGATGCGACGCATTATCTTCATTGATGCACTTGAAGGTGACTGTTACATCCAAAAGTCGGAGTCGAGGGCTTCTAAGGCAGGCGGAAGGTGCCTATTGCATCCAAAGATCGGGATGCTCGAGCCTCGTCTCCGTTATGCTGGAAGTGCCGCAGATTGGAATTGCGGTGCCCCGGCTTTGTTGGCACTTTCCTCTGTCAGAGTGGGTGTTGCCCATTCTGGTTGTGTTGAAAGCCTCCTTTTGTCGCGGGTCAATTGCGGTGCTCTCCACTTCCTTTGGGCTTTGGAGAGCTCTTTCTCCAGCTAGGGGATTGATTGTCCACCCGCGTTCTGCTTAATAAATGCTTTAGTCGAAGCATTTGAACGGGTCGAGGTAAGACGCATATGCTGAGACTTCATGATACACATAATTGAGGCTCTTGAAGAGATGTGCCTGACTGAGATCCGAAGAGATGTGCCTGACTGAGACGTCGAAGAGATGCGCCTGACTGAGATGCTGAAGAACGGCACATAACTGAGCTGCTGAAGGAATGCACCTTGCTGAGACGCTGAAGTGATGCGCCAAACTGAGAAGCCGAAGATATGCGCCTGTTTGAGAGCGCATGGCGAGATGCGCCCGTTTGAGAGCACATGGTGGTTGCTGCGCCTGGCTGTAGACTTAGGATCTTTTGTTTTGTAGAATTTCTCCTTTGTACAGCCTTTTTTAGACATGTAATAGACTTTTATATGAAATAAAAATATTCTTTTAATGTCTAAGCTTTTGCCGTTTGCTGTGCCAAGTACTTCATCTGAGCTTCCTGGCGCATGTAGTGTTAGGCGCATAGGATTTCTGGTTCTGAAATTCTATGCTTCTACAACCGCCACGCCTTCTGTGATTTTGAAGGCAAAATGCATTAGTCACAAAACTTATTACGAACTCACTCGTATTGAATGACATATCTCATCGACATGAGACCAACGGTTTTGAGACTGGAAACTCGATACTGGAGGCCAATGACGTAAAGCCGTGCTCTGATACCATTATGTCACGTCCCAATTCTGTAGAATCGATAGCCGTCCCCCGGGCGTGATGCCGTGTGAATCTAAATTGCGTTCGCACAAGGCATAGTCATAAGGTTATCCAAAACACAACCATAAGAGAATGCGCAGAGTAAAATTGAACACACATTATAAAAGAGAAAACTTAAGCTTTATTGATAATGAACATCATTTTTCAGACTCGATACAAGGGCGCCGTATGGACTTTTTACAAACTGATTCCATTACAAAATGAACGTCGACGAGATAGCCATTCCATACATTTCATCCCTTGATTACAACCTGCATTACAAAACCACCTGGGATGACGGAAAGTCGCTCCATCTATCTTCTGGTCTTCAACAGCGGAGTCTTCAAAAGGGCTTGGATCTAAGCTTCGACCGCCTGGACGAAGCTTTAAAACACACGAGCGTTACCTCCCTTCACGCGGCACGGTCCTTCCGATTTATCGTACCTGTAGAGAGAGCGAGGATCAGTACAATCAACATGTACTGGCGAGTGGCTAATTAATTTCCAGGCACTTATTTGGTTCAAAAATTTAGATAAAAATTTACACAACTTGCTTTTAGTGATCTTTCTAACCATCCTAGGCATTTTCATACGAATCATTTTGACGAAACACAAAAGCAAGTAAGTTACACCAAAATTTCCCCCGGCAGAGCGCACCGTGCAATATAAAACTTACCATCACCTTCCCTGTTAGTTGATAACGATTTATATCAAGTGTTTGATGTGGAGGTCACTGGCATTAACTAGCTATCCTGGACATAGCCTGGTAAACGGGACCCTTGCAACGCAAGTAGTGAGCTCCGATGCAAGTCCCCGTATTACCGGTTGCTTCATACCCAGCTCGGCTATAGCCTGTTTCTTCCTAGGCCGAGTCGGCCCCGTGGCCCCGGGTTGTCGCTCGAAAAAACCATCGCCCTTGTCGACAAGTTGTCCATGACCGTGGTAGGTTAACAAGGTATATTTTAGGGTACCGTTGGGGCTTGTTATGTAATCGATTCATTTACTTGGTTGTTTTGCAGGCCTAAAATAATTCTATCTCCTTTCTACATAACTCATCTTTTTCTCTTCTAACACATTTGACTTGTATTCTTCAAGCAAATCATTCAAATTTGATATCATTATCCGAGTTCTCATTTTGAAATAGAGGGTCGAGACGAAGGAGGTCAGCCACTCACCTTAAGTTTTTGCTTAAAGCGAGAGACTAGTTGGCCGCGCTAGACGTCGCCTACGCGATTACATGAAATCGCACAAGCAACCGATTAGAACACTGTATTAGGCAAGAAGTTCGATAGGAAATGCTAGTTCGAAATGTAAGCCATAAAAACCATCAAAAATATTCATGAAAATGCATTCAGAAAACCAAAGCCAAAACCAACGCAAGCGGCGTGAAAAACAGAGCAACGGGAGGTCTCTCCCGACTCAGCCACAGAGTCAATCCTCAAGGCGCTACCCGCTGAATATGGGACTTGGTTCCGAAGAAGCCATTCCATAACGTGGAATGGATCTTAATTCAACCGTTCCCGTTCGATCGATTCGATCGATCCCGACCTATCGGTCCCAACCGAGTCGATAGCAACAGTGTTCCTTTCTCGCGCACCCCATGGACGAAGAACGGGGCACGATGTAGGGACGGGGCACTACAGCTCCCAACCTAAAGGTCTCGTGGGACTGTGTATCCCTGATCCAGTGGCATAGAAGCTTATGAATATCAAAATTCGGGTTCACCCGAAGGCCAATGGGACTTGCAAACCATACTAAGCGAGCAATGTGGCAATGAACGAACAAGTGATTAGCATCTTCCTCTGGAGTAAGACAGAATGGGCATAGAGGGTTTGCGGTCGGGATCCTTTTATGGATTGTTGATAGCATGGGGAGAGCGTTATTTAGAAGTCACCATATGAACACCAGTATCCTAGGAGAATTGTATTTCATCTTCCATAGGTGTTTCCAAATCATTGGATCGATGTGATGGAATGAACTACTAGGCATCGATCTGCGGATGGTTTCATAGAGAGATTTTGTTGAGAATTTTTCTGACCTAGTGGGCGTCCATATAAGCTCGTCCATGCCATCTACCTCATTTAAGCCGATGTGGGCGATGGTTCTGCTCTCCAAAGGGGTGAACATATTGTTGATGAGGGCCATATTCCATGAGCGAGTATGTGGGTGCATAAGCTATATGACCAGTCTCGGCCCTGGTGTCATCGTTGGACGAGGTATGGCTCGAAAGTTAGCAAGATTTAGAATCCACGGCTCTTGGATATTGATCCATCCACTCTGGATTTGCCAACACACCTTTCCTTCCATAAATGGCCGGACGTCGAGTATGCTCGACCATGTAGGGGACATTCGTCGACACTTTGCCACATCCTATATGCTTATGTTTTGCAAGTAGACTCCGCGGAGGACACACACCCATAATTGATCTGGTTTCGTGAGGAAGGTCTATAGGAGTTTGCCGGTTAAGGAGATATTAACTCATTCTAGTTTTCGGAAGCCAAGCCCGCCCTCCCTCTTAGGTTTGCTAAATATATCCCATGTAAGGAATTGCATGTGATTCTCAGAACAGACATGTCCCCACCAGAAGGAACGTTGAATGCATTCCAGTTCACGTATAATGCCTTTAGGGATTTTGTAAGACGACATATGGTAGACTGGGATTGAAGCAAGTGTTGAGTTTATTAAGGTACCTCGTCCAGCATGAGACAACATCTTTGTTTTCCAGCCCTTTAGTCTGCTGCCATATTTCTCGATAAGCGGCATAAAAGTAGCCGAACGCTTCTTTGATAGGAGAAGTTGGTGACCCAAGTATTTATCTGTGTCCTTCATGATCGACAATTTCATTATGGATGCCAAAGATTGCATTTCTGGCTTCGGGACCTTACCACTGAAGAGGATGCTAGATTTCTGGAAGTTGATTTTTTGGCCTGACCAGGATGAGAATAGATCAAGTATATCCCGCACAACCTTTAGAGAGTCTTGTGTTGCATGACCAGGATGAGAATAGATCAAGTATAGATTCTACCTAACAAACATATATTCTAATGTAAAATAGAAAAAAATACAGAAACATAGTTGCATAGTTAGAGAACATTTCAACGAAAAACAATAGCAAAGTCTCTGTTTACCAAACTCAGATTATATATTGATGAATTATTTTCCTCGTTTTTATGTAGTTTTTGTGACTGGGGGACAAGATAATTTTCGAATTACATTTCAATCCTCAAGTTAGGATTAAGACACGCATGTAAGCTATAGTATTTGGCAGATTATTCGGAGCCGTTTGAAGAAAAGAAGGGGACCTTATATATGATTATTTATAAGTGTACATCAAAAGTTGATCAGGGCTAATCCAAATCTAATTTTGGTTTATTTACAAGTTTGTCATTGAAAAAATTACTCAGGGCTAGCCCAAATGTAAGTGTATAAGTCAACTTTTTGTTTTCTTGCTCTCTTCTCCTTCCTCACAAGAAGAACAAGAAGAAAGAAAAACAATAAGAACAACTCTTTCTCCAAACCCTAGTTTATTTTTATATTTTATTTTTTTGGTTCTTTTCTAATTTCTCAGATCATGTAACAACTTGTGGGAATCATGGAACTTTTATTTTGAAATTGTAGTCCCAACTTGCGAATATTATGGATGAAATCCTAGTTGTAAAAAAATTGGGTTATCAAATCTATCATATCTATTAATCTTTTAATCACTTTTTCTTCATTAAGAGAAGAAATTATGGATGAAGCCCTAGTTGTAGAAGAAATTGACTTGCTGTACAGCAAGTCTATATAAGGACTGCCACAATTTTTGGCAGTTCTAGAAGTATTGAGCACTATCAGGAATAGTGACAGTCCTAAAATGGACTTGCTGTATAGCTGGACTGCCACAATTTCTGCGACGTCCTAGAAGTATTGAGGACTGCTATGAATTGTGACAGTTCTGAAAGGGACTCGCTCTACAGCATGACTGCTACAATATCTAGCAGTCCTAAAAGTTTTGAGAACTGTCAGGAATTATGACAGTCCTAAAAGGAACTTGCTGTACAACAAGTCCATTCCAGGACTGTCCTAAAGTCGAAATTGTCGAATAAAAAAACATATCTTAGGGTCTATTTTCATCTTGATAATGGAGTGAAATATGTATTTTAGGGTTTATTTCCATGCATTCTTTGTGAGGAAGAAGTATTAGGATTTGTCCATTACTTGTGATGAGCCTTTGGATGCCATCGAAATTGGAATAAGAAGGAAACTAGGGTTTTGATGAAGATGGTGATAGAAATTGTGGAGAAGAAGAAAATGAAGATGAGAAGATGAGAGGAAACTAGGGTTTTGATGTAGCTTAGGGAGGGGAAAATGGTGGAGAAGAAGAAGAAGAAAGCTAGGGTTTTGGAAGAGAGTAAAATTTTGAAATGAAGCTCAAAATTTGGGTTTGGGACAACCCATTGAGTAAGATAATGGGATGTCCTGAGTATTTTTCCTTCAAACCTGAACTAGTCCCAATTCTGATGTGTCATGATCAATTTTTGATGCGCCCTTATAAATAGCCTTATATATTAGCCCTCAAAAAATAATTATCTTACTTGTATACTTAACGATAAGATTGTATTCTCATTATGTATTAGTAGTCAAGTGCACCAGCATTGCACATATTTTTAATGCAAGGATTGTTCGTCAAGAATAATTTATATCGAGCTTGTTTATTTTGTTTTTTTTTAATTTTTTTTGGCTTCATTGGTAGCGATATGTTGGGTACTTATATAACTTGGTAAAAAATTATTTTTTTGAAATGTCTAAAATATTTAAGAAATCCAATATTGCAGTAAGTTGAATTTAGCAAACAATGATATTTTCAAATACATGCACTTGTTATGCAGATTGTGCAAAAAATAACATAAGTACATAATTTAGAGAGAAAAAACATGTATGGAAGAGGAATTTTTTTTATTTGACATTAACTCCACTATTATGTTCTTCTAGACTTGGAAAAGAAATATTTTTATTTTACAGATTCAATATATTGACTAATTCATTTGTCAGAGTTATCATAGCTTTTTGAGTTATGTAACTTTTATTGCTTGAATTTTCTTCTAAACAAGTAATTTTAGCTCGTGTTCCACGTTCAACAATAAGTAATACTTGACAAATTGCCTCCTAAAACTAATTTTTTTCTCCAAATGGACATTCATTTCCAATTATGTCCTTGAGAGTTCTATCCAAGACCTCAAATGCACGACGATATACGTGTCATTGTCGCTTCGTCTTATATAAGTAAACTTGCTTTGCATAGTAATTCAGTTTTGACATGTTGAAGTTAATTGACAGTGTAGCCAAAGGTATCTTGAACCTTGAATGTGTCGTACGTACATCCTCCAAGCATTATTATTGCAACAATTTCTGATGTTGTTGTTGCAATTTAATTATCTTTGATTCTTAGTTAAGCTAATATCGATAAAAAATGTTGTTCTAGATCCACCTGGACCGTCGATAAAGTGGTAAAGCTTTCATTGCGAAAGACATAATCTACTATTTTTTTGAAAGCGTATCTTTGGTCAGATATTTTTACCAAAGAGAGAGACCTCGAGCGCAAGACTATCAATTTAGTTCATGTTGCTTGAGTTTATCGCTCCTTGGGAGAGTCAAACGTGGGAGTGTGAGGATGATATCCGATCACGTTATCCCAATCGGTTTGGCTCGTGAGGTGTAATATCTTCCTTATGCCTTGCACTTCGATTCCTTGCTTGCATTTATGATTGTATGATTGATTGGTAGCGTAGATTGCTTGCGATAGTATAACTGTCCCGACATCTCTAGCCTCTTGATTAAATTCCGAGGACGGAATTCTTTTAAGGTGGATAGAGTTGTAATGCCTGTGGTTCGTATTACGTATCTTAGTATACGTATACGTAATTTGACCCATATTGCAAGTCTCACTGCTTGAATTATTCTAGCTTTTCATTGCTTGGTTATTCTTGGTTTGGTTCGGCTTGGCTTGGTTTGCCTTAGGTTAATCATGAACCAAAAGAAAATCCCTACCTACCACCCCCATCATCATTTATTAACCCCACCCTCTTTCTCTCTCATCATTCACTCTTCTTCTTCATCACCGTTGCTCTCCACCTGCCAAGAGGTTTAGGCAAGTGCAACTTGCTTCACGATGGATTTCGAGTTTTATTGTTCCATTCTCTTCTTTACATGATTATAACTTTAGAACTTGGAGTTTTTAATTTTGATGGATAGATTCTTCTAGATCTACTTTATAACTTTTAGTTCATGGAGTTTTCTTGGTTTTGATCTACTAAAACTTGTTATTTTCGAAAACAAATAGTTCCATGAGCAAGAGCACGAAATTTCGTGTGAATTCGGTTTTTGATTCACCTCATTTCGAGTTAAAATGAAGTTTTTATGGCCAAAACAAGTTTTCTGAATTTTCATGTCGGCTGAAGAATGTGGTGCTGGCGTAAAATAAGATTTTACGCAGGAAGGCTAGCGTAAAATCGAAATTTATGCAGGAAGGCTTGCGTAAAATAAAATTTTACGCTGGATTGTATCCAGAATGTGAATTTTACGCTGGAAATCCTGAAATTGCGTATTTTATGCTGGATATCATCCAAAATGTAATATTTTACGCAGGAAATCCTGAAATTGCGTATTTTACGCTGGATATCATCCAGAATGTAATATTTTACGCAGGAAACCCTGAAATTGCGTATTTTACGCTGGATATCATCCAGAATGTAAAATTTTACGCAGGGAACCCTGAAATTGCGTATTTTACGCTGAATGGTACCCATAATGTAAAATTTTACGCTGAAACCTTCCCCTTTTACATATTTTACGCAGAATTGAATTTTTGGCATAAAAAGTGCACAGAATGACTGTTTTTGCCAAATTAAGCTATTTTCTAGCCATAATTTTGAAAAACTTAACACATGAAAGTTTTAGATCTTTGTCTTGCCTTTCCGAATATCTCTGGAGCACCTCGTTCTAAGTTCGTATGTGGAAGTTATGCCCCGTCTCCCTGAGCCGCATGATTCCCCCACAACTCTTGCACCCTATTTATATTTAGTTATTGCATACACGCTTATACCAGGATTAAATATTAATTTTAAATAATGACATGACATGATAGTGACCCGTCGTGGCGCACTCTTGACAATATATTTGACATGATATATATCTCGAATGCTGTTGCGACGGCTAGCATGTCATGGCAGAATTGAATGGCCTGGACACCGTGGGTGAATGTGTTTGTACTAAATGAACCGGTAATGTTTGTATCATGTCTAAGGCAGGGATCCCTGGGTACCACGGTCAGGGATACCTACAGTAGTTGACTAAGACTAATAAACTAGAATAATTTAGTAGACATGAAGAGATTCCCAGCTACAGGCAATTCCGTTACCTGGGCGCATTAAGTGGACTTATAGCCTACCGACGAGTAGGGCACATTTCCAACACACAGTCGCATGTTGCATTCTCCATAAACGGACATTCGACCTGGATAACCGGATGGTCTGCAGGGCTTGTGGCTATTGGGATAATCTCATTGCATCTTGCTAGTAACTAGGCCTGTGATAACCCTAGTTAGTTAAAAGTATCAAGCCGTACTCTTGATTGGCCGTGATTGATTGGATGGAGTTTATCCTAGCTTAGTCTTGTCCCGATCCTGTACAAGATTGTGACACGACAAGATTATTGAGGCTTGCCTTAACAATAACGATCGGGGGTCCAGTTCTGTTTAGGCGAAGGGTTACAACCCCGGTCCTTGTTTGGTTTAAGGGTTATAACCTGGCTCCCGGAGCAGTTCTGTGTCCTCTCTTCGTTATTGTCTTATTGCAACCCCATGCCACGCTCGTCATGTTTCACTTACTGTAACGACATGATAAATTATTTATACTGGCCTTAACAATAAAGATCAGGGGTCCAGTTCTGTTCAGGTGAAGGGTTACAACTCCGGTCCTTGTTTGGTTTAAGGGTTGTAACCTGGCTCCCGGAGCAGTTCTGAGTTCTCTCTTCGTTTATTGGCTTATTTTTACCAATAGTATTTGAGACGGGTCTCTATTCAGGTGAAGGGTTACAACTCCGGTCCTTGTTTGGTTTAAGGGTTGTGACCTGGCTACTTGAATAGTTTTCTCGTACTCAGTTTACTGCGGTTATCTCTATTATTATCAATTCTTTATTTTTGATATCTTTATTATTCTATTGTGATATGTTGGTTTTGGTTCCTAAGTGAAGCCTCCTTTGTGGTACTTGCTCTTTCTGGGGTCTGACCCAGCTGGTTTTGTATGGTCAGATATCGGAGCAGCTTCAGAGGATCCACCTATCTTCCAGCTAGATGGTGACCACCAGGCGTAACCCTGGCAACGAGTGGGTTTTTTTTTGTCCTCCCACTTTATTGTAAAAATTATTCTTTTGAGGCGTTTAGCCGACGAGCATGTGTTAGCTCGTATTGCATCTTTATTTACTATCTGTCTACGGGCTATAACATGATTGACATATCCTAGGGTTGATCATGTACGACTGAACTCTTACTAGTCTTGATAATTTTGTACGACTAGCTCCATGATCATCCAATATGTAATGTATGGGACGCCTTGCTATTATATATTTGGTGCTCTGACATCTTGTAACTATTATTGCTTTCCTGTGATTGAGGTAATAGGCTTGTTCTTGACCATAGGAGACTGATGGATTGTAGTTAAACCCTCATATATCTAGACAGTCGTGACCGTATAGTGAGGTGGATTCCATTTTATTATACGTAGCTGGCTATGTATGCCCCCGCTCTCTAGTATTCTGGTTCTGGGGCGTTACATGGTTTTAGTGGTGGCCCATACAGGTCTTGTCAATCAAGAAATGTAAGGGTTTACCGGATAGATGTCTCAATCTATACTCGTCTTTGATCTCCACTCGTATCTTCTCATCTCCTTGGATTTCTGACTTGATAACATGCTTGCATCATTGTTCTATCTTGGTCCTTCTTTAATATTCCTGATGTCATTGCTTCAGTGGCATCATTCCTGTTGATCAGCCAGAAGTAGTTCGGCCGGCAGACCAGCAACAGCAAGAAGATCAAGATCAGTCCTCAGTAATCGCCTCCCGAGCCATGCCTTCTGGAGAACCAGTGCCCCCAGTCCAGCCAGTTCAGCCAGCAGGGTCAGAGGATGGGGTCTTGATAGGGCTCATCCGTGAGTTGCTTACGTCTCAGGATCATCGTGGTGATGCCTTGCAGCAAGCAGTACAAGAAGCTGTGAGCGGAAATGGTCCTCGAGGGAATAGTGCGGTCAACAATTTCAAGCGCCTGAACCCTCCCTTCTTCGATGGCAGCGAGGATGCTATCACTGCAGATGCCTGGCTACAGGACATTGAAGTTATCTTGGAGGCAGCGAGGACCCCTGGAGCAAAGAAGGTGGCGGTGGTGCGCCTGCAGTTACTAGATCTATTCCGCAGCTGGTGGGCTATGCAAGCAGCGAGTTTGGGTACGCCTGTCATGTGGGTGGTATTCAGTGATATGTTCCAGACCAAGTACTTTGACGCAGTGGCTAGATATGACCTGCAGGCTAGGTTTAGTAATCTCAGGCAGATGAGCAGGACGGTCGATGGATATGCGGCCGAGTTTTCAAGGTTGGGTCGGTTTGCTCCCACCTTGGTGGCAACCGAGCTAAACAGAGCACAACGATTTCAGCAGGGGCTCCACTTGGAGATCATATTGGCAGTAGAGCAGTTCGAGCACAGAACTTTTGATGCTGTCTTACGAGCAGCGAGGAGGCATAAGTACACTTCCCGAAGGATAACGGACCGGACCGGAGATCGGAAGCTGTCTCACGACCAGATGAACCAATCCTCAGTACCGGCCCCAGCAGCCAGGGCCCTGACCATTGGAGCTACGAGGGCAGGTTCGGTTACTTCCTTACAGCATTCTGCCCCGACCTATCCCCAGCAGCAGAAGCAGAAGCGGCCTTTCGCAACCGGTTGTTCTCATTGCGGGAAACCCGGGCATGTTGTTACTGAGTGCCGCAGAGCACAGGGATTGTGCTTGGTTTGTGGTTCGCCAGACCACATGATGGGATCTTGTCCGTTCAGAAACAGATCATCATCGACAGTAACTAGTCCCTCGGTAATGGGACCAGCACCAGCACCAGCACCAGAACAAGCTCCAGTTCACCAACCACAGCAGCTCCCGTTCCCGGGTCCATTACCGTCTCAGGCCCAGGCCTTCCAGCAACAGAGGCCTCAACAGTTCGCCCTGGCCCAGGCCCAGATCCAGAATCGGCAGAGAGGTATCTGTGTCTTATTGTCTTGCTTTCCGCCGTCGTTATACGGGACACATATCATGTTTCATATATCCCTGTAGAAGCATAGAAAATATCAGAATGATGATCTATGCGGCTCGGAACAGGAGAACCCCATGCGGCTCATACAGGAGCAGCCCCATGCAGTTCAGAGAGACTCTTAGTCTCATGCGGCTCGGGGCAGGAGAGTCCATGCGGCTTACATAGGGACAGTCCTATGCGATTCAAAGAGGCCCCTAGCCGCATGCGGTTTAGAAGTACATGCGGCTCACATACGACCAACAGAGATATGCGGCTCGATCAACACCACGTGTCCCTATGGGACCCCTTCACACAGCTGGCCATCGAGTAATGGCCCTATTCAATGCTCTGCCATGATTTGACAGCTGACGGCTCTGACATGAAGTGTCATAATGGTCCTGTCATAATGACAGACTCTTTGGGAATAGGAGAAAATCTCTGACACGATCCGAGATTGACACGTGGCTACTCCCATGCGGCTCCAGTGAAGAACAGCTTCATGCGGCTGGTGAGAATCACCTTCCTGCGGCTCACCAAGAAGCCATCCCATGCGGCTCGCAAGTATTATACCTATGCGGCTCACCGAGAAACTATCCCATGCGGCTCGCAAGTACTATACCTATGCGGCTCACTGAGACGCTGTCTCATGCGGTTCTGACAGGGTCCACCATTAAGACGCATGGCAGAGATTCAATGGCCCCCACGACTTGACAGCTGGTAGCAAGGATGATTATGGGATGCAAATCAATCAGAGATTTACCAGATCCCAATGACCATATTTAACATTATCCTCATAATTAATGAGATCAGGTCATATCATTCATGATCAAGCTAATGGGACACGTGGTGAGAGGGCCAAGCTTGACACAACCAATCATGAAGATTTAAAGCAATCAGCATTAATCATTCACAGGATTCGATAATATCCCCATTTACCCAGATCCTTCACGCTTAAAACTAATGGTCCAGATTGATTAAGCATCAGGCCGCCGCCACTTTGAGAATGGGTAATCATCCAAACCCTAATGATGCCCCTACCATTATAAATAGCAAGGTGCCATTCCCTTGTAAAAGATATATACGCTATCAGAGAAAGAAATACATGGAGACTCCTCCAATAACCAGAGATCAATCCAGAGAGAGAGAAGCCAGAAGAGCAATACGAGGAGAGCAGAAAGAGCATTTCTTCGTCAACGCCAACCCTCTCGTCACAGGAACCAAGGATGCATACCGATCGTCCAAGGAGTAAGGCAGGGCTGCCGTCGCCTTTCCGAGCCTCTATCGTCACCCCCCAGAATCTAAAATAAACAATTGTACTTAGACTTCTGTACCTAGGTTTTCGTCCCTAGGCTTTTTTTGTACAAGCGAGTTTGTATTGTGAGTTTAAGTCCAGTCCTCCCATAAAACTGTTCTGTACTTTTATAATCAATGGCAAACACGATGGCGACTCTGCTGGGGACAAACTTCTCCACGGCTGAGGAGTTGGTGACGCAATCGGATACAGCCAAGCTTGGCTCCACGCAACAGAAGATGGTCGCCCGATTCGACCAACAGGCGTTCGAAGAAATGCTCTCCGACAAGAGCGCTGGCCCGGTCCAGAAGCGAGCCCGCACAAAGAAGGCCCGCAAGGAGTGGAGGCCCCGATCCTTTGTTCCTACTGAAGCTCTTGCAGAAATACCCTCTGTTGCTCAAAACGGCGGAGAAGACTCTCCCGCGGCCCCACTTCAGATCATAGACGACTCTGCTGTCCCCAAGTCCGGCAGAAGAAAATACTATGATGCTGGACTTGCAGGGACAAAGAGGAACTCTATACGATCCGAGCCGCATAAGGGTATTAGCCGCAGGGAGAAAGCTCATACGGCTACATCCGCTGGCCGCATAAAGAAAATTCATGCGGCCACATCTGTCAGCCGCATAGCTTATGCGGCTACAGTTGCCAACCACATGGATGAAACTCATACGGCTAAGAAAGTCAATCGTTTGCAGAAAACCCATGCGGCCAGCCTGCACGGTCGTGACTCCTAGCCGCATAAAAATAACTCATCCAACGGCAGAAGACAACCGCATGCGGACAGCCTGCACGGTACCCAATTCTAGCCGCATATCGTCCGTTCCACGCTTCTCTCGATCAGCCTTCGACCGTCTCTCATGCGGTCCTGACCCTGATGGTTCTCTGGATGATAAGCCAGACTCTGTGGTATTCAACTTGGACTCCTCCTATTACGCACCCGCAAGTGCTAAAAGGAGGAAGTCTAGGGCAGCGCGGGCTCACCAAGCCCAGTCAGCGCGAGCTCACACGGGCCTCTGATGGGAAGTTGTATAGAACCGCTCGAGTCCAGCCCCTGGTGGCAAAAGGACAAAGTGGTTCCTCTGACCTGCGTGAGGCGATCCTCCACAAGCGCAAGGAAAGAGAAGGAGCCTCGACGTGCAAAGAGTCCTCGCTTGGACATCACTGTACCCAAATCATCGTCAACTGCTGTTGCAACAACGCGGCAGTGACGAAAGATCGGCCGTCAGTCTTCCAAAGACTACAGCGTCCGAGCTCAGAAGACGAGGCACCGCCTGTTGTCTCCTGTAATTCCACTCAGAAAGTCCCCGCCGAAGGGAGAGGGAAGAAGGCAAGCATTTCCACCCCGAAGACCTCAACCACTACAGCTAAGAAACTGTCGTCTAAACGGTTGTCCTCCACCGGAGTATTCCAACACACCCGTTCAAAGACGAAATCTGCTGCAGTAGGAAATTCATCATCCACATCGCTGGGGGTCGTAGGAACTGGGGGTAGCACTCCTCCGAACATACACAACAATTCGATGTTTCAAGGAGCCGAGCCCGGGGAAACAACTCTTCCATCAGGTACAACAAACGCTGATGTCCCCGAGGACATCCATGGCTCTCAAGACGAAGCAAGCTCCGAGGCTGGGGATACCGTTCCTTCCGAGTCCGAGCCCGAAGGAACATTCCCACCTACCCCGACGACTTCTCGGTACATGGGTACGACTCAGAGGGCACATCCTTCACCGTTCCTTCTATCACTCCTCATGTAAGGACGGTGTTCATGACGGACAGCAACCAAGGTGGTTCCAGCGATCGCCAACGCATCGACACTTTGGAGGCTATACTGTAGGCCTTGGTCAAGTCTCTAGATGAAATCAAAGCCGCTCTTCCAACCCTGCAAGGAGGAACGCCTGGCCAAACGAGTACGGGTCCCGCGGTCAATGCGGACTCGAACTCAGCAGCACCAAACCCGGGCAATAATCCTCCTGAAATAACAGCCCTTACCGCAACAGATGAGGCCCGAGAAGTAAGAAGAGAGGTCCAGGAGCTCCGAGCCATGTTCTATGCCCGAGAAAATGCACAAGACCTCAGAATACGGCAACCATACCCTGCCGAATGGAGGGATGTACCATTCCCACCAAAATATAAGCCGTTCAATATCAACACATATGATGGCAAGACCTCAGCAAGTCGGTTCATCACTTACTTCGAGGTCACCACCGACCATCTGCCCCATGATGATGCTATCCTCACGCGATTATTCATTGGGACATTAGAAGGAGTCGCTTTCGACTGGTATCGCAATCTGTCAGACAAATGCATCCACTCCTTCGCCGGCTTCAAACGCCTGTTCTTGGAGAGATTCTACGAAGTAGGGCAGGACGTCACCATGTCCACCCTCATGGACGTCGTCCAAGGGGAGAAGGAATTGACAAGGAACTATATTGAGCGGTTCCGCCAAACCGCCATGAAGCTGCCCTCCGGAAATCCAGATTCCTCTATAATTGAAATTTGCCAAAAGAGACTGCTCCCAACAATCAGTCTCTAGATGGGCGAAAGTCAATTCAAAGATTGGAAGACGTTCATCATCAGCGCCACAAGCGCCGAAGAACGACTGAAAAAGACTCGCCAACTGGGATTGCACATCTCGGAAGGAGAAAACAAGGGCAAGCGTCCCAATAACGATAATGGGGGTAGCCCCTCCAACAATCGGAACAGCAAGGGAAAGCAGGCTATGGTGGCCGATACAGCACAAAAACTTGAGCCGAAGCCCGCAGACAAATAATGGCCGCAAATCACTTACTCCTTCGAAGACAGTCACGTCAAGCCCATCTTGGACATGCTCATACAAGGGGACAGAATTCAGCTTCCTCCACCAAGACGGGAACCGCGGCCGGCAGAGATGGAGAATCCAAAGTACTGTCATTATCATCGCTATGTTCATCATGCTACACACGATTGCTACCAGCTGAAACGGTACATCCAGAACCTCATCGATTTGAACGCTCTGGCCATCGATTTCGAAGAGGTAACCGTGGCGGCCAATATGGTGTCCGTACAATTCGGCAGCTTTCCGTCGACGGAGACTCAAGACGGGGTGGTCCCCGTCCCTCTAGCGACAATGGAGATTACCAATCTTCCACCTTTCCGAGATCAGGCTGCCGGTCTAGTGCCCCATATCACATCACGAGGGGAGGTCATGTGGATCCATCCAGACTTGGTGTCAGAAGTGACTCGGCCCACGCCCTCTTCCACCAACAAAAAGAAAAGTAGAAAAGTCAGGACCTGCCACACAATCTCGGCAGACAACGAGGAAGCTACAGCCGTCGTCACGCAGTCCGGAGCACAATCCCAACCTGTGGTTGACAATCCAGCAGAAAATCATCAACCCACTACAACTAATGCTCCGGGACCGGCTCAGCCTTCGACGACCGACAAGCCTAGGCCGAGGGAGACTCGCTTCGACAAATCCCTCCGAAAAGTGGCAGCCCAAGGGCTAGAGAGGCCCTACAACTTTGACATCTTAGCACAATTGGCTAACACATCGGCCAAGTTGTCACTATACGAACTCCTAAGGCTCTCCAAGGACGTTCGTATTGCATTAAGCGAAGCACTCCAAAATGCCGATGTCTATCTGGCTCAATCCAACCTCACCGGGGAGGACTCACCCGTGGATCTCCAAGACAGTGCCTGCACGGGAGCAATGCCCAACATCGTCTTCACTCCGCAGGACATGCTTATCAAAACCAACCTACACGATCGCTCGCTATACTATACGGGATACATCGGCGACGTGAAGGTGGATCAGATGCACATAGATCCTGGCTCTTCCATAAGCATCATCCCGAAGGGTCTGCTACATCATCTTCGATCCCAATGCATCGCCTGACGCCTACAAGCACCGCCATCAGCGGTTTTAATTCGGGCAAGAGCTACCCTATTGGAAAGATTCGTCTGATGTGTCAAATTGGCGACCTCCAATCCGAAGTCACCTGCTACGTTATAGATGTAGACACTTCTTACAACATCCTCTTGGGGCGCCCATGGATACACGATTACATGATCATACCTTCCACGCTACACCAGTGCTTCAAATATGTCGACAAACACGGCTTTGTGAAGACGGAATTTGCTGACATCGATCCCTTCAAAGGGGTTGAATCTTACTACTCGAATTCCTACCTATACGAAAAGTCGAAGAGGCACCTTGATGAGGGAAATGAACAAGCTGGTACCGAAACGGCCACGGGATCAGAAGGACCTCGGACGATTCACCTCCAAGCTCGCAAACCGGGTAAGTCTGTACCCCTTACTGCCACTCTGCGGAAGGACGCGATCAGCCTCTCGGCGCAGGAAGAGCAGATGATAATCCGGCTGCCAAGGTCCGGCCAAGTGCCGAGACCCACAACGGGGCCACTGACAGTCAGACTGCCGAGAGTCGGCCAACCTCAAACGGAGAAGCTCAATCCCTCCGATATGCCACTGACGATACGCCTTCCCAAGAAGGGTCGTCATCCTGATGCAAGGTCTGACACTTCTAGCGAACCAGCCACTCCTCGCTCCACATCAAGTACCAAACTGGGGGTCGCTAGTCTGCCAACAACTCCACGCTCTGCTCCATCAACTGAACCACTGACAATCAAGCTTCTCAGGACATCCTCTCAGTCTTCATTCACACAGGGGGTAGCCGAAGAGGAACCAGAGTTAGCCAAGTACGTGGCCGCCCACACTGATGTTCCCTCCGCATATGATGTAATCTCTCTAGAAAAGATACCTTACTTCATCAATAAAGGGTTATCTTTGAACTACACCGAGCTCAATAAGCTATGTACAATGTATGCTATGGAACACGGTATAGGCACTCACCTACACACACAAGTGACAAATGTGTACTCCGCGATCCAGCTTACTCCAGTAGAAAATGCTTACCGAATAATCGAGGGAGGGGATCATCCGATCATCTTCGGCCGGACGAACAACCCGCATCCCCTCACCATAGAGGAAGCCGACCTAGGGTCAGATGCCGGAAGACTGCCTCTGTATCTCTATAGCCCCCAATCCAAATATCTCATGCAGAAACAGGGGTATGATCTGGAGACGACGCCAGGTTTGAACTACGGCACTGGGCGACGATTACCTTTGAAGCCACCAGTCCCGGCGGGCAAACCACGAGACTACTATAGCAAAACTCGATGCGGGTTGGGGTATGTAACGCCTACTACAACCCCTGAGAGTTCAGATGAAGAATGCGACTGGCAGTCACATTCAACCGGGTCACCAACTTCGGACTCGGATACCAGCATCGGAGATGTGTTCAGACAAGTCATGACAGTCAATATGGCATTCGCCGACGCTTACGAAGAAGACGAAGACATCTCCGAAATCCTCGAGCTAGAGCCGTGGGCCCAGCAATTGAACACACAATGGGAAAAGTGGTTCGAACTGAGAGAACCTCCTACTGAAGATGAGGTTATACAAGTTAACCTCGGCAGCGAATCTTCTCCAAAACCAATCTTCGTCAGTAAAAGCCTAGCAGACGAAGAACGGGAGTCGCTGCTAGAACTTGTCAGAGAATACATTGATGTGTTCACCTGAAGCTATGAAGACATACCAAGGTTAAATCTCGATATTGCTCTTCATAAACTCAACATTCGGCCAGATGCGAAGCCAGTCAAGCAACAACAGCGACGCTTCTGCCCAGGCATCATGGACGCGATCGAAGTCGAAGTCAACAAACTAATAGCCAGCGGCTTCATCCGTGAGGAGCAACATCCCGACTGGGTCGCCAATATAGTACCCGTCCTCAAGAAGAATGGGAAGATTGGAATCTGCATCGACTTCCGCAACCTGAACGAGACATGCCCTAAAGATGAATTCCCCCTTCCTATCACAGACATCATGATCGACAATACCTGCGGCTTCGAACGTATGTCATTCATGGATGGCTTCTCGGGGTACAAACAAATCAAAATGTCTCCTGATGACGAAAAGCATACATCATTCCGAACGCCAATTGGCACGTACTGCTACATAGTCATGCCTTTCGGTTTGAAGAATGTCGGCGCCACCTATCAAAGAGCCATGAGCATCATCTTCAGAGACCACTTACGCAAGACAGTGGAGTGCTACGTTGACGATATAGCCGTTAAGAGCCGCTGGAAAGGAGACCATCTGCAGGATCTAAGGACGGTATTCGACCTAATGTGAGCGCACAATTTAAAAATGAACCCTACGAAGTCCTTTATAGGCGTATCCAGCGGAAAGTTCTTGGGCTTCATCATCACAGCACAAGGTATCCATGTAGACCCTGAGAAATCAAAAGCAATCATGGAGATGGGTCCCCCGAGAAATCTCTGCGAACTCAGAGGCCTTCAAGGGAGACTAGCTTACATCAGGAGGTTCATTTCCAACCTCTCCGGGCGATGCCGACCGTTCACGCACCTCATGAAGAAAGAAGTCTCATTCGTATGAGACGAGGAATGCCAGCGTGCTTTCGACAGCATCAAAGAATATTTGTCAAATCCTCCAGTCTTGGTGGCCCCGGTTCCTGGAAAACCATTCCTGCTCTATGTACGAGCAATGGAACACTCCCTCGGGGCTCTGCTGGCACAAAACAATGATGCAGGCCATGAGCAGGCTATATATTACCTCAGCCGAATAATGATTGGGCCAGAGCACCGATACACCGCTGTGGAGAAGGAATGCCTCGCCCTGGTGTTTGCCATTCAGAAAACACGGCACTATGTTACCGGACAAACGATACATGTGATCTTACGAGTCAACCCTCTCAGGGTCCTCATGACTAAACCAGGAGCACTCAGCTCTCGCCTCGCTACATGGGCAATATTGCTGTACCCTTATCATATGATCTTCGTCCCCTAAAAGACAGTCAAAGGTCAAGCCCTAGCAGACTTCTTAGTAGCCCACCCAGGCTCGGAGTCCTCCAGAATACATGAAGAGATCCCAGATGAGGTCGCCGACTCGCATGCAACCTCTCACGAGGCTATATGGCGAATGTTCTTCGACGGTGCTTCGAGGACCGGACCTAAAGGCAATATAGTCGTCGGAGTCGGGGTAGTGCGGATCTCCCCTTCCGAATTAGTGATTAACCGTGCTTATTCCCTCACTGAACCCTGCTCTAACAATGTGGCCGAGTACAAAGCTATGGTCATTGGCCTCCAACTTGTAAGAGAGCTGGAGGTAGAATACCTTGAAGCATACGGCGATTCCCAACTAATCGTCAATCAGATCCGAGGCTCATACGAAGTCCGCCACGAAGACATGATCCCTTATAACCAAATAGCGATCGATATCATCTCGTTATTCGAGGGGTTCTTCATCGAGCATGTCCCCAGACTCCAAAATATTGAAGCTGATACCCTAGCTGGTCTTGCCGCTTCCCTAGCAGTTCCGAACTATGATCGTCGATCAGTGGATGTGATAGGCTACGAATTGGTCTGTCCCAAGAACAATGTGCAATTTGTGGTGAGTTATTCCGCCCAGACGATCGATGATGCCCCAGACTGGAGACAACCATTCATCGACTTCGTCGTCTACGACATCCTGCCCGAGAACCCAAAGGAAGCCACCTCCATTAGACGGCGTTATCTCAGATTCTTCTACGATACAGAGACGAAAATGCTGTATCGCCACTCCTACGACGGATTACTGCTTCGGTGTCTGTCAAATGCAGAAGCCAAAGAAGCCGTACGAGAAGCTCACGACGGTGTCTGCGGGGCCCACCAGCCCGGTCCTAAATTGCAAGACCGCCTTCGATGAATGGGCTACTATTGGCCCACGATGGTGGCAAATGCGATAGATTATGCTAGAAAATGCAAAGCCTGCCTAGTCCACGCGGACTTCATTCACCAACCATCCGAGTTTCTACATCCGACAGTGGCGTCCTGGCCATTCGAAGCATGGGGAATGGATATTATTGGTCCAATCACCCTACCTTCCTTCCGAGGACATCGCTTCATACTTACGATCACTGATTACTTCTCCAAATGGGCGGAAGCTGTCCCACTCGCAGAAGTCAAGACTTCAAATGTGATCAGCTTCCTTAAGCATCACGTCATCTACCGCTTCGGACTGCCCCGAAAGATCACCCATGATAATGGTCCGCAGTTTGTAAGCCACACATTCTATCGGTTTTGCGATAAGCACCGTATTCAGAATGTCGCTTCGATACCATACAACCCAGCAGCAAACGGGTTGGCAGAGGCATTCAACAAAACAATCATCAAACTTCTCAAGAAGTTTGTCTCCTCCAACAAACGCGACTGGAACGAAAAGCTCGGTGAATGCTTATGGGCTTATCGCACCACAGTTCGAACGGCCACCGGGAATACACCATTCTTCCTGGTGTACGGGAGTGAAGCAGTCCTCCCATTGGAGACTCAGATCCCCTCACTCCGCGTCATCCTCACACATCAATTGACGACAGACGAAAACCACCATCGCCGGCTACAGGAATTGGAGGCACTAGATGAAAAGCGCCTCTTGGCTCAGCAACGAATTGAACTATACCAAGCACGCATCTCTGGAGCCTTCAACAAGAAGGTCAAAATTAGAACATTCCAGGTGGACGATCTCGTCCTGGCAGTCCGGAGGCCGATGGTCATGACTCACAAGACCGCCGACAAATTCCAGCCAAAGTGGAAGGCCCATTTGTCATTGAGACAGTATTCTCCAACGGTGCTTACCGCCTCGCAAAACAAAACGGAGACTTGCTTATGTTGTCCGTCAACGGCAAGTTCCTGAAGAAATATTATGTCTAAACGATATTCTCTCTAAGATCTTCGAGTCATGTACCCGCTGGTACCGCTGAACTCATATCCACAATATTTCAGATTATCGAGTCATGTACCCGCTGGTACCGCTGAACTCACATCCACAATATTTCAGATTATCGAGTCATGTACCCGCTGGTGCCACAGAACTCATACTTTCTCAATATTCTAAATTATCGAGTTATGTACCCGATGGTGCCTCTGAACTCACATTCCGGTCACTCTTTCAGATAGTAAGTCACGTATGATTTTACCTCTGAACTTTCTTTCTGGAAGAGATCCTCCCTCATGATCCACTACCCGCGCTCCCAGTGCACAAAAAGGGTAATCGATCCACAAATTTCTGAAATGGCCATGTCCTCATTACCTCTGAGTCGTTTTCACTTCCACCAAAAACAAACCGTCCCCTCGTATAGAACTTCCACGTTCTCCTACCTCTGAGTCATTCTATGTACCCCCTCTTCATTGAGCCCACTCCTGCCATGTCCTCATTACCTCTGAGTAGGAAGGCTCCATCGAAGAAACCTTCCTGCTTGCTATGTCCACATTACCTCTGAGTAAGTATGTCGGTTCCCTTTCAACCTATTATCTGTACCCACAACTGGAGTACGACAGGGATAATAGGTCCACAAATGTCCTCTGTTGACCACAAATGTCCTCTGTTGACCATAAATGTCCGCTGTTGACCACGAATATCTTCCGTGAAGTCTCCCCTGCCATGTCCTCATTACCTCTGAGCAGGAAGATTCTACGGTAAAACCCTCATGCTTGCCATGTCCTCAAACCTCTGAGCAAATATGTTGGTTTCCTTTCATCCCATTATCCGTATCCTGAACTAGGGTACGCCAAGGATAATAGGTCCACAAATATCCCCTGCTAAGCTTCTTAGCATAAATCTACCATCTCACCATGCCCCGGGAGCCCAACTGCTCTACGGCATTCCTTTTCCCAATTCCGAGAGCACCCCTGACCACTTTGCCATGGCTGTTCCGGATATCCTGACCAAACTTGTTATCCGTACCTAAAACCAAGGTACGCCTAGGGTAACAGGTCCATAAATAATCTCCCAGCAAGTCCAATTCCACAAACGCCGCAAGTACAAGAAAGAGAAGATGAGTTAAAACATGCTCATTTATTCAAAATTCAAAGTGCTACATCATTTGGGATCACATCCCTTACAAAAAGAAAAGAAAAAAAAAGAAGCAAAAGAAAACAGAAAGCTGATCACTGCTCCGGGGTACATAATGCCCTGAGACGGTCCGTCAGCAAGGCAACCGACCGCTCAAACCTCTGGGTAGCTCGACGCTCCGCCTCTGGGGTCCGCACCGCCTCGTCCTCCAGTTGAGCATGGGCTTGCCAGTTATCCTCGAATCTCTTAAAGGCCCGCTCCAGGTTAACAGAAGATCGGGAAACCTTCTCGGCCTCCCGAACAATTGACTCCAGTTCCGTCTGAGCAGCCTTCAGCTCTGACTCTAAGAAGGCCAACTCCCTCTGGAGTGCGAGAATCCGCTCCTTCGTATCAGCAATCCCACGAGAAGCAGACTCTTCCCGAGCCCGACAAGCCTGACTTCGACGACCCAGCCTGTCATACGAAGTAGAGAACTTGTCAAGATCTCCCTGCACAACTAGCCCGGCAGTATCTCGAGCGAGCTTGATCCTATCCCGAACAGCAATGAGGAAGCCCCGCTCTCGTTCAATCGCAGTAGGCAAACCCGCCTGCCGTATCGCCAGTAATTGGGTCACAAGCTGATCAGCCTCTGCCAACTTAGGCTCCAGGAGTGCAGCCAACCCCACCCCGCCAGGAAGGGACTTCAAAGTTGCAACCTGACCCCGAGCGCACCGGAGAGATAGAGGGAAAGGGATCCCCCGTTCTATAGCAGCATCTACGTCCCTTTTTAAGTGGCGATAGAAGCTGTCGACCACATCCTGCGTCACTTCGTCCAAGGCCTCCGAGGAAGCCGGTGTCAACGGGAGTGTGGCTGGCAGCGCTGAAGAAGATGCAACAGAATCTGCCGCTCCTGCCACAAGAGAAACAAACTCCGTACGGAAGGACGCATGAACAGCGGCCAACTCCTCTTCAGCGGCCCGCAGAACTTGAATGCTCGGCAGGGTCGAGAGGTCAATCTCCGGAGCCGTATGATCAGCAGAGGACGAGGTGGAAACCATCGCCAGCTCCATTCCCATCTGCCCGGGGTTGGCGGGAGGCCCCTCGACATGAGACGGCGAAGGAGAGGGAACGCTCCTTTCTTCCAGATCACGGCAGGCCGAGCCTTCTCCAAGAACATCCGCGGTGGGAAGTAAAGGGTCAGGACCTGTAGGGCCAAGGCAACCATGAATCGATTTGACTCGGAGGATATGTTGATAGAGCAAATAAGCCCCCTTCCTAGTCAATATTTGGCTTATCTTACCAGTGGAGGAGTGTGGAGGCTGAGGTTCGCCTACAGCCACCGCAGCCTCTTCACCAACAGTCTCTGAGTCAGGTATAATAGGCTCCTCCGCCCCTGCACCCTCTGGAAGGGATGCAACGAGATCGGCGTCGCCTTGCTGAAGTTCAGCGATCTCGAAGACGGGCCCAAGGAAACCTTCATCATCCCGGGCCGAGGCCTCAGCAACCTGGGAGCTTCCAGCCGCCGCTGAGACAGCCCCCGCAGAAAGGACCGCGGCACACATGTCGCTAATCAAAGCATCAAGGGCCGGATCAACTCCAGGGGCAGTAGACGGTTCAGGAGAGGCCGGTTCATCAGACGCCTACAAAGAAAAGTGATTAAGTCATATCTCCAAGAGAAAAGAAAACTACAACAAAGAGATGGCTCCGACTTGGTCTTACCTCCGGAACAGCGTCTGTACCTTCACCCCTCTCCGTAATAAGTAGCCTACGGGGTCCGACCGCCGCTCTCTTCACAGAAAAGGCTACTCCTCCGCCAGTAGACTCACGCCTGCCTCGCTTACGTGAGGGACCAGGCACGACAGGCGGTAGTTCTACCCGCACTACCTCCGGTACAGATGGCAATTGGTCTACCGCCTCATCTAATACAACCGACGGTTGATCCGTCATCATCTCATCTGCCATAACGGAAGGCTGATCCGTCGTTGCCTCGTCACCAGAAGAGCGAGAGTCCTCGTCATCCCGCTCGTTGTCTTCCTTAATTGTGTCGAAGGACTCGGAATCGGGCGTAGGAACTCTATTCGCCCCTTTCTTCTTTGCCCTCGACACCATAGCCTTCTCCGCCAGGCGAGTGCCCACGATGAAGCTAGTCCTCGGGTCAAAATCGAAGGGAGGACGATTTGTCGTAACATGATATAAGGCCGCCATATGCAAGATTTCCCCTATCACGTTTGCGGCAGGAACCGAGAAGCTAGTTCGAGTATGACAAGTGTCATAGTAGCTCCATGGCCTAATACCATCAAGAATGCTACCTTCAAATCCCAGGTGGGAACTGGGACGCCCGAGGAATAGCTGACTATACCCAAATTGATGGGCAAACCTACTGTGCAAGTAGGGCTCTAAGTACACAGTGTTACGATTGCGGTAAACTAAATGCGCCGGACGAATGTTACGCAGCCAGAAACGCATCTTTTCAGGTAAGAAATGAGGAGGCAACACCATCAACATGAATACTCCTCACTTATTGGTCGGTGAAACGGGGAACGGACACGAAAAAATTATATCCGTCCACCCTCGCCAACATCCTCCAACACGCCGGCATGGTACTACATTCCCAAGGCTGATCGTGATACCTGAAAAGAAAAGCGTCGTCGTCCGTAACGCCATCCCCCGTCCCAGGCCTCATCAAAGACTGATAATACAACAACAGCCATCCCAACAAGTAATGATAAGGCAGTTCTATACGTTCAAAGTCCATTGCCACATCACGAGCAATGACCTTGGACGAGAAGGCACGGAGACCATGCTGAATACTGCACACCATAGCAGGAAGAAGAGCCAGCCTGACCCCAAAGGCCAACTTCACGGCAGGGAGAATGAAGTGGCGACTGATCCTCTCGATAGAACCTGTCCCTCCTGAGACCACATAATTGCACAACCACACCATTAAAAAACCCGCCAAGAGTGCCTTCTCTGACAGCCGCCGGGTACTATAATAAAAATAGCCGAAAGAGTCAGTCTGGCTCCCAAATTTGTCACTTTTGGACTTCGACCTCCTAGCAGTCGACACCAAGTCCTCTTCTTCCCTAGGAGTTTGACGATCCCGGGAAGTAACCCGGCCAGCAGCGCTGAATTTGAAAAGGTATGAGACCCAAGATTTGGTATGGGGAGCATCCCCTTCCGAGCTGTCATTTTTCTGGATAGCCGTTCGGTGACAGGTGCTATGATGACACAATAGTTCTTGATACACAGCGACGAAACCTGGGAATCGTCGGTCTAAATCCTGGAACTCCTCATTCGTCGGAGTGTACACTTCGAAGGGCTCGTCTCCCCAGGGGAGCTTGGAGACAGCATACATCTCGTGAAGAGCGAGCCCCAATTCTCCTACAGGGGTGAAGAAAGTCCCTGTCTGATGATTGTACATCTCCAGAAGGGCCATGAACAATGGCTTATTAACGGGCAACCCGTGGCTGGTACCCCGGATAGCATCATAAAGATTGACTTCTAGCAAAAATTCCCCGTAGTTCCGTAGAATCCATGAGGTCAGGTTAGCCCACGGGGGAATGGGGTGTAACCAACTCGACAGTACCAATCTGCCAACAGGATAGGATCCTTTGCGAGCAAGCTGGCTCAGGAAGGTGTCAGCCTGAGTAAATAAGAAGTTAGGACCGGGTGTGTTGATGAAGGTACCCGAAACTAACCCCATCACGGATCGACTGGCCGGATCCTTGATCGTGCGCACTGACCCAGTGGTTTTGTTGTAACGGATGTTACCAACAAACATCCCCGGTCTGGTTGGAGTGAGGGTGTCTGGCATCTGCCTGTCCAAAACGATCATGTTGAACCACGCAAAAGGGAAATGGCGCTTCATAATGGGGATGTGAATCGGCATCCCGTCCAGGTCAAAATCCCAACTCTCGGAAACATCCAGCACTCGGGAGTTTTCTATGATCAACGCATCCCCAAAGAGGAAGACCGGTCTCAGATACTTCCCATCAGACTTCCCGTAGCTCATCATGTCACTAAGGAATTGGAAAGATTTAACCCTGATAGCATTTAGTCGCTCTAAAGGTTCATTAACAAGGAGCTACTCTTGACGGACTAAGTCATCCCGACGCACGCCCAAGGCGAACTGATTCGAGACAACCAGAAGTTCTCCCGCAGGATTTGCTGGCAGATTCACTGAAGAAAGACAAAAGAGACAAGTCAAAAAGATAGCCGAAACGCAAATTACTTGATGCTTATGCGGCTTAAGCATAGCCTCATGCGGCTCAGTTTGAAAGAGCACATGCGGTTCAGTTCGAATAAGCTTATGCGGTTCGGCTCGAAATGGGCTTATGCGGCTCAGTGCGGATGAGCTTATACGGCTCAGTTTGAAAGAGCTCATGCGGTCCAAGTCCAGATAAGCTTATGCGGCCCTGATGATGAAGTGGTTATACGACTGCAAACTACAACTTTCATGCGGCTCAGACCTGGGTCATATCCCATGCGGCCCGAACATGAGTCGGACACGCAGCATACTTGGAAATATAGGCTCGCGCGTAAGATATGCGGCGTAGCCATGACAGTTCATGTTGATGGTCCTACCAGCAATAGGCGGGTAAACGTCGGGGTGAAAAATAGGCACGTCAGCCGTCGGTGTCACGCCCCAGAACCAAAATACTGGAGAGCGGGGTCGGACATAGCCAGCTACGTATAATGAAATGGAATCCATCTCACTATACGGTCACGGCTGTCTAGAAATATGAGGGTTTATCTACAAGCCAACAGTCTCTTAAGGTCAGAAATTATCCTATTGTCTCAATCTCAACCAACTAATAATAATCACAAGATATCAGATCACCAAATATACAATGGTAAGGCATCCCAAACATTACATATCCAGATGATCATGAAGCTAGTCGTACAAAATGTAGGGACAAGCAAGAGTTAAGTCATACATGATCAACCTCGAGTTGCCAATCATGATTACCGCCCGTAGGCAGACAGAAGTAAAGTGCATCGAGCTAACAAGTGCTCGTCGGCTAAACGCCTCAAAAGAATAATTTTACAATAAAGTGGGCAAGACAAAAAGGAAAACCCACTCTTAGCCCGGGTTTCGTCTAGTGTTCACCATTGGGCTGGAAGATTGGTAGATCCTCGGGAGCTGCTCCGAAATCTGGCCACACAAAACCAGCTGGGTCAACCCCAGAAAGAGCAAGTGCCACAAGGGGGCCACGAAATAAGAACAAAAGCCAGCAATTAGCACAATAATATAATTACATAATAAGAGACAGTAATTTAAGAAAAGCATGATCGGTAAATATAAAAGACAATCTTGTACAGAATCGATAAAAGACAGAGCATATGGAAAGCATGACAGGATGATATACGATGAGATAACCATGGGACTATTCAGATAACCAGGTTACAACCCGTAAACCAAACAAGGACCGAGGTTGTAACCCTTCGTCTGAACAGAACTTGGTTTCTTCCACCATTTATCGGCAAGTTAAATATAAGAAATCATGACAGGTAGCAATTCTTGTGCAGGAATCAAGACAAGACTAGACAGGTTATACCTCATTCAATCAATCACGGCCAAGCAATAAGTACGGCTTGCTACTTTAACTAACTAGGGTTATCACAGGCCTAGTTACTAGCAAGATGAAATGAGAATTCCAAGTCCGGTTACCTGTTTGTTACTACTTGAGTGATCCCAGCATGAAAAGGAAAAGATAGCAGGATACAGCAGACACACTGTAGTAAGATACATGTGTCCTAAGGTACCACACTCGACTGCGGGCTGGAAGTGCGCTCATTTCGACGGATAGCAACAAATCCCAAGTATATATATATATATATATATATATATATATATATATATATATATATATATAAGGCCGGGACCAAAAGGGCAACGGGTAACTGGAAAATTCTCCATAAATTATTTGATTAATCTAGTCATTAATCCTAGCCATATTCAGTATGAATCCCTGACCGTGGAAAACCAGGGATTCATGCCCTAGACATGATGCAAGACAAGACAGGTTTATTTGTACAAACACATTCACCCACGGTATCCAGGCCATTTATTCTTATCAAGTCGTGTTAGCCGTCGCAACAGCATAAGATAAATCATATCAGGGTACTTGTCAGGAGTGCGCCACGACGGGTCACTGTCGTGTTATGATAGTTCCTTGTCATACCATGCCATGTACAATAGTCATTCTAAATATATTAAGTAAAATCAAGTTCATGACAAAAGGCGTAAGGATATAAAAATGGGCATAAAATATCTAATAAAATATCAATATACAGGACTATAGAAGAGCCAAGCTTAAAGAAATAAAACCAAAGCTCCAAGAGCCAATGGTTAAGCAAGGGGGTCAGGGGAGCAGCGTAGGTGAAAAGTCACGCACGCTAGGGAGCAGCGTAGGTGAAAAGTCACGCACACTCAAGGGAGCAGTGTACGTGAAAAGTCACGCACGCTCAAGGAGACAATGTACGTAAAAAGTCACGCACGCTGAGAGAGCAGCGTAGGTGAAAAATCACGCACGCTACAGGGAGCAGCGTAGGTGAAAAGTCATGCACGCTGAGAGAGCAGCGTAGGTGAAAAGTCACGCACGCTACTGGGAGCAGCATAGGTGAAAAGTCACGCACGCTGAGAGAGCAGCGTAGGTGAAAAGTCACGCATGCTACAGAGAGCAGCGTAGGTGAAAAGTCACGCACACTCAAGGGAGCAATGTACGTAAAAAGTCACGCACGCTCAAGGAGACAATGTACGTGAAAAGTCACGCACGCTCAAGGAGACACGCTTCCAACAGAAAGCGTACTCAAGTCAGCATACGCACGCTAAAGAGCGCGCACAGCTCAGTGTGCGTAAGCTAAACAGCTCTGCACACTGCTCACCGTCTTCTCCAAACAGCAAGAACACCATGGCTGAATCCAAAGCTTCAAAAGCTCACAACTTGGCCATCCGAACTCCAAATCCGGATTTCCAAAGCTCCAACTTGGGTGAAACTGAATGCTCTTCCACATGGAAGCATCAAAAACCCATAAAATCCAACTAAAGTAGATCAAACCATACAAAATCCAAAAATAGAAATAACTTAGATCTGTAACAATGGAGGCTCCAAATCACAAAATACCAAGTTCTAATGTTTATCACCATGTCCTAAACTAGCAAATGGACAAATAAAATAGGGTTCTCATGGAGTGGCAAGGTGCACTTGCCTAGGGTTGGAAGAGTTGTGTAGAGGAAGGAGAAGAAGAAGAAGGAAATAAATGGTGGTTATGAGGAGAGAGAAAATGTTGGTAGAGTTATAAAGAGGGTGGGATGTGGTGTGTTGAGGGTGGAGAATAGGTTAAGGTGATCCAATGCTCATAAACTAAACCAAAACAAACCAACCCAATTAAAACCGAGCCATGCCAAAAAACCCAAGAATACGAGAAATACCAAAATTCCACAAGTTGAAAAAAATAAAAATACATGCCAAAAATCCAGATACGAGTATAAATACAAAATACAGAAAATACGGGAAATGAGGGTGACAGTCGGAGGAGCCGCCACGTTCGCCTGCGCAGTCGATGAAGACGCGACCTTCTTGCCCTTCGCTGCCACAGAAGATGACGCGGCCTTCTTGCCCGTAGCAGCGGCAGTCTTCTTGGGAGCCATTGCCGATCGTTGATAGGAGAAGACGAAGAGGAAGTCGTCAACAATGAGTTCGAGCAAAAAAGAGAAGGTAAAGAAACCCTCAAAGAGTAAAATTACTCCTATTTATAGGCGAAGGAGGCTTGAAAAATTAAACAAACGCCTCGATCCACGCGCCGCCTAAAAGAATAAAGGAAAAATGCTTCGGTCAAAACAAAACTGACCCTTGGGATCCTCCCCCAAGAGGCGGCGAATCAAGGGCATTTAATACAGAAGATTTGCACACGTGGTTGGGACACGTGGCAAAAAGTCTATACGGCCTAACAGCTCATGCAGCCAGATAAATCCATGCGGCTGATTCATCTATGCGGTCAGCAATGGCCATGCTTCTTATTCAAAGTATTTCAATTTTACAAATTGAAACTTTGAAGGGGGTCTTGCAGAAGCATAGAAAATATCAGAATGATGATCTATACGGCTCAGAACAGGAGAACCCCATGCGGCTCATACAGGAGAAGCCCCATGCGGTTCAGAGAGACTCTTAGTCTCATGTGGCTCGGGGCAGGAGAGTCCATGCGACTTATATAGGGACAGTCCTATGCGGTTCAAAGAGCCCCCTAGCCGCATGCGGTTCAGAAGTACATACGGCATACATACGACCAACAGAGATATGCGGCTCGATCAACACCACGTGTCCCTATGGGACCCCTTCACACAGCTGGCCATCGAGTAATGGTCCTATTCAATGCTCTGCCATGATTTGACAGCTGACGGCTCTGACATGAAGTGTCATAATGGTCCTGTCATAATGACAGACTCTTTGGGAATAGGAGAAAATCTCTGACACGATCCGAGATTGACACGTGGCTACTCCCATACGGCTCCAGTGAAGAACAGCTTCATGCGGCTGGTGAGAATCACCTTCCTGCGGCTCACCAAGAAGCCATCCCATGCGGCTCGCAAGTATTATACCTATGCGGCTCACCGAGAAACTATCCCATGCGACTCCCAAGTACTATACCTATGCGGCTCACTGAGACGCTGTCTCATGCGGTTCATGGATATCATACGGTTCTGACAGGGTCCACCAATAAGACGTGTGGCAGAGATTCAATGGCCCCCACGACTTGACAGCTGGTAGCAAGGATGATTATGGGATGCAGATCAATCAGAGATTTACCAGATCCCAATGACTATATTTAATGTTATTCCCATAATTAATGAGATCAGGTCATATCATTCATGATTAAGCCAATGGGACACGTAGTGAGAGGTCCAAGCTTGACACAACCAATCATAAAGATTTAAAGCAATCAGCATTAATCATTCACAGGATTCGATAATATCCCCATTTATGGCCCAGATCCTTCACGCTTAAAACTAATGGTCCAGATTGATTAAGCATCAGGCCGCCGCCACTTTGAGAATGGGTAATCATCCAAACCCTAATGATGCCTCCACTATTATAAATAGCGAGGTACCATTCCCTTGTAAAAGATATATACGCTATCAGAAAAAGAAATACAGGGAGACTCCCCCAATAACCAGAGATCAATCCAGAGAGAAAGAAGCCAGAAGAGCAATACGAGGAGAGCAGGAAGAGCATTTCTTCATCAACGCCAACCCTCTCGTCACAGGAACCAAAGCTGCATACCGATCGTCCAAGGAGTAAGGCAGGGCTGCCGTCGCCTTCCCGAGCCTCTATCGTCACCCCCCAGAATCTAAAATAAACAATTGTACTTAGACTGCTATACCTAGGTTTTCGTCCCTAGGCTTTCTTTGTACAAGCGAGTTTATATTGTGAGTCTAAGTCCAGTCCTCCCATAAAACTGTTCTGTACTTTTACAATCAATGGCAAACAATCCCAATTACAACGGTATATCCCGGGCCCGAGCCATGTCCTAGATCATTCAAAAACGGTTATTGGTACCAACCTTTTCGTATGAGGAGAGGCCCGTGTCCCTGTTTGACCAAAGAGAGAGACCTCGAGCGCAAAACTATCAATTTAGTTCATGTTGCTTGAGTTCATCGCTCCTTGGAAGAGTCAAACGTGGGAGTATGAGGATGATATCCGATCACGTTATCCCAATCGGTTTGGCTCGTGAGGTGTAATATCTTCCTTATGCCTTGTACTTCGATTCCTTGCTTGCATGTATGATTGTATGATTGATTGGTAGCATAGATTGCTTGCGATAGTATAACTGTCCCGACATCTCTAGCCTCTTGATTAAATTCTGAGGACGGAATTCTTTTAAGGTGGGTAGAGTTGTAATGCATGTGGTTCGTATTACGTATCTTAGTATACGTATACGTAATTTGACCCGTACTGCAAGTCTCACTGCTTGAATTATTCTAGCTTTTCATTGCTTGGTTATTCTTGGTTTGGTTCGGCTTGGCTTGGTTTGCCTTAGGTTCATCATGAACCAAAAGAAAACCCCTACCTACCACCCCCATCATCATTTATTAACCCCACCCTCTTTCTCTCTCATCATTCACTCTTCTTCTTCCTCACCGTTGCTCTCCACCTACCAAGAGGTTTAGGCAAGTGCAACTTGTTTCACGATAGATTTCGAGTTTTATTGTTCTATTCTCTTCTTTACATGATTATAAGCCTCTTTAGAACTTGGAGTTTTTAATTTTGATGGATAGATTCTTCTAGATCTACTTTATAACTTTTAGTTCATGGAGTTTTCTTGGTTTTGATCTACTAAAACTTGTTATTTTCGAAAAATAATAGTTCCATGAGCAAGAGCACGAAATTTCGTGTGAATTTGGTTTTTGATTCACCTTATTTCGAGTTAAAATAAACTTTTTATGGCCAAAACAAGTTTTCTGAATTTTTATGTTGGCTGAAGAATGTGGTGCTGACGTAAAATAAGATTTTACGCAGGAAGGCTAGCGTAAAATTGAAATTTACGCAGGAAGACTTGCGTAAAATAAAATTTTACGCTGGATTGTATCCAGAATGTGAATTTTACGCTGGGAACCCTGAAATTGCGTATTTTACGCTGGATATCATCCAGAATGTAATATTTTACGCAGGGAATCCTGAAATTACAAATTTTACGCTGGATATCATCCAGAATGTAATATTTTACGCAGGGAACCCTAAAATTGCGTATTTTATGCTGGATATTATCCAAAATATAATACTTTACACAAGGAACCCTGAAATTGCGTATTTTACGCTGGATATCATCCAGAATGTAAAATTTTACGCAAGGAACCCTGAAATTGCGTATTTTACGCTGAATGGTACCCAGAATGTAAAATTTTATGCTGGAACCCTCCCCTTTTATATATTTTACGCAGAATTGAATTTTTGGCATAAAAAGTGCACAGAATGACTGTTTTTGCCAAATTAAGCTATTTTCTAGCCATAATTTCGAAAAACTTAAAACATGAAAGTTTTAGATCTTTGTCTTGCCTTTCCGAATATCTCTGGAGTACCTCGTTCTAAGTTCGTATATGGAAGTTATGTCCCGTCTCCCTGAGCCGTATGATTCCTCTACAACTCTTGCACCCTATTTATATTTAGTTATTGCATACACGCTTATACCAGGATTAAATATTAATTTTAAATAATGACATGACATGATAGTGACCCGTCGTGGCGCACTCTTGACAGTGTATTTGACATGATATATATCTCGAATGCTGTTACGACGGCTAGCATGTCATGGCAGAATTGAATGGCCTGGACACCGTAGGTGAATGTGTTTGTACTAAATAAACCGGTAATGTTTGCATCATGTCTAAGGCAGGGATCCCTGGGTACCACGATTAGGGATATCTACAGTAATTGACTAAGGCTAATAAACTAGAATAATTTAGTAGACATGAAAAGATTCCCAGCTACAGGCAATCCCGTTACCTGGGCGCATTAAGTGGACTTGTAGCCTACCGACGAGTAGGGCACATTTCCAGCACACAGTCGCGTGTTGCATTCTCCATAAACGGACATTCGACCTAGATAACCGGATGGTCTGCAGGGCTTGTGGCTATTAGGATAATCTCATTGCATCTTGCTAGTAACTAGGCCTGTGATAACCCTAGTTAGTTAAAAGTATCAAGCCGTACTCTTGATTGGCCGTGATTGATTGGATGGAGTTTATCCCAGCTTAGTCTTGTCCCGATCCGGTACAAGATTGTGACACGACAAGATTATTGAGGTTTGCCTTAACAATAACGATCGGGGGTCCAGTTCTGTTCAGGCGAAGGATTACAACCCCGGTCCTTGTTTGGTTTAAGGGTTGTAACCTGGCTCCCGGAGCAGTTCTGTGTCCTCTCTTCGTTATTGTCTTATTGCAACCCCATGCCACGCTCGTCATGTTTCACTTACTGTAACGACATGATAAATTATTTATACTGGCCTTAACAATAAAGATCAGGGATCCAGTTCTGTTCAGGTGAAGGGTTACAACTCCGGTCCTTGTTTGGTTTAAGGGTTGTAACCTGGCTTCCGGAGCAGTTCTGAGTCCTCTCTTCGTTTATTGTCTTGTTTTTACCAATAGTATTTGAGACGGGTCTCTATTCAGGTAAAGGGTTACAACTCCGGTCCTTGTTTGGTTTAAGGGTTGTGACCTGGCTACTTGAATAGTTTCCTCGTACTCAGTTTACTGCGGTTATCTCTATTATTATCAATTCTTTATTTTTGCTATCTTTATTATTCAATTGTGATATGTTAGTTTTAGTTCCTAAGTGAAGCCTCCTTTGTGGTACTTGCTCTTTCTGGGGTCTGACCCAGCTGGTTTTGTATGGCCAGATATCGAAGCAGCTTCAGAGGATCCACCTATCTTCCAGCCAGATGGTGACCACCAGGCGTAACCCTGGCAACGAGTGGGTTTCTTTTTGTCCTTCCACTTTATTGTAAAAATTATTCTTTTGAGGCGTTTAGCCGGCGAGCATGTGTTAGCTCGTATTGCATCTTTACTTACTGTCTGCCTACGGGCTATAACATGAATGACATATCCTAGGGTTGATCATGTACGACTGAACTCTTGTTAGTCTTAACAATTTTGTACGACTAGCTTCATGATCATCCAATATGTAATGTATGGGACGCCTTGCTATTATATATTTGGTGCTCTGACATCTTGTAACTATTATTGCTTGCCTGTGATTGAGACAATAGGCTTATTCTTGACCATAGGAGACTGATGGATTGTAGTTAAATCCTCATATATCTAGACAGCCGTGACCGTATAGTGAGTGGATTCCATTTCATTATACGTAGCTGGCTATGTATGCCCCCGCTCTCTAGTATTCTGGTTCTGGGGCGTTACAGTTGCCTATTTGGGAGGTGCACTTGTAAGTACTAAACTGCTGGATACAATTTGTCTAAAAGAAATTATAAATTTGCCATAAAGCTTCTTACGGGCATATCCAACATGCACCAATAAACTGCTTATAAATGAAATTATAAGAAAATTATATAATATCCAAAAAAATTGTAAAGTAATTTATATAAAAAGAGTTGTCACCAGCATAATCTCAACTTGGTTGCTATGATGTACTGCAATCTCCATGGACATGTGATCTAACCCTTTGTACACATATACAAATATTTCACATATTTGATGCTTGAACACATTTCTACATTAATATGGTAGTTATTTTTTTTCAAAAACCATTGGTTATATGGTACAACCAAACGATTGTCAATGGATTTACCATTAGAAAGAGTAAATGTTCGACCATCCTTCATTCTCATGTAGACAAGATATGAGTCGTTGCCTGACATGTTTGTATTGAAAATTATTTTGGATATCTTTTCTTGCATCTTCCATTTTTCATACACAGTTTTTTTGTTCAGGGACCACTCTATGGATCATTTATTTTATGACTGCATTGTATAAATTAGGCTCAATGTTTGGGTATAAAATTGCTGCACGTATAACTTTGTCATAGTCATCGAAGTATATAACTTCTCAGTTTCATCAAAAATTAGGAGAATATGTGCATGTGGTAAGCCTCATTTACGGAATTCAATCACAAGGACATGTGCTAAGACCTTTACCAAAACTTCATTTTAAAATAATTTATTCCTTAATTCTTCAAATTATGAATGAAAAACTCTTGTCGTTAGGTTTGGTGTGTCAGCAACAAGATGACCCACAATAAATGATTCTTGCTTTCTTTCCATTTTAGATTAATTGCATGTCATGTTTGAAAAAAATATCAGGTTTTCCAAACTTTTGAACCAAGGCTATACCATCATGATACCCTTGCTGCATATATATCACGCAAACTTCCAATATAAGAGGGTGGTAAAAAAATTTCGTCCAACATTCATATAAAAAGTGTAGTGCCCCGACCCGCTCAGTCAATCAAAGGAATCTAAATGCCGACGGCGTTCGGACTTAGCCTTGCAACGGCTACTCGAAGACATCGCTTGGTCGAGACGACTCCTCGCTCATGTGGGGTATTTTTGGTGAACTTTTCTCATCTTAGCCTTCACATAATAAATAGCATGTTTTCAACTTGCACAAGTAGGCATAATAATAAAAGAGACGAATCCACATAGCTAAAGGAAATAATCTCGACGGGTCGAATTGAGTTAGAATATGGAAAGGAACAACGGTCGGCTTAGAGTTGGTGTACGGCGTGCTTTGAAAATGAAACTCGGTCCTTCGTCCCGTGGCTTGGGAGAAGAAAAAGTTGGTCTTCCCCATAAGCTAAGAGTTAGCCAAACTCATAGGCGTCACCCGCATAAATGCTCCATAAAGCATGCATGGTCTCATCGCCCAAGGCATGGCATATCCTCTACTCGCCCGACGGGTTAAGTTGTATTGCATAGCTTGTGGCATAAGTCTAGGCAACCAAATAACTTGTTTGTTCAAGCCGGACACGTGCACGGCACGTTCCATCAAGGCAAAGCTTGATGCGGCCTTTGTTCGTCAAGTTGTTGCAAAATTAAGTTAGGCAAGTTATGTTAGGCTATCGGAGTAGTAGCAAGCACGGTCCTACGAGTTCTACGGCTGGATATAACCACATAGTCTTACGGTCTCAAGGCCTGTCATATAGAGTATGACTTGGGCGGTGGTGTCGCATAGAGTTCAAGTGGGCCTAAGGCACGATGCACGGACTTAGTATTTAAGGCAAGGACCATAATTGATTCAACGTGAGTTTTAGAGAAAGGACTATCAAATAGGCGTTCATGACTTGAATAAAATGATAGGGTAATATGGAAATAATGCTCGCGGCCGTGGGTCATAGAGGGATCTCTAGGATAGAAGTCTTGAACGTGGTTTTGAAAGAGATGGTGACACTGAAAGAAGGATGACTGTGTGAGACGTCAGTTTGAGTCTAGTCTTGCATAGTCATGGACAACTTGTCAACAAGGGTGATTTGTTTCATCGAACGATAACCTGGAGCCACAGCAGGACTGTTCCGGCCTAGGAGAAAACCGTAGGTCAATGTGAGCAGGGTAGCTGAGCCGAAAGGCAAGTATTCGGTGGACGCTCATTGAGGCTAGCTCCCCGCTTTGACCGGTCCATCCTATACTAGCTATGTGTCCAAGATGGCTCTGGAAGTCAGTGACCAATTCATATAGATGAGTCGGTACGACGGCAACCCGCATGTGTGCCTTTGGATTGAGTTGAGTTGAATGTGTGTGTACAGTTAGAACACAATATTTGGACCTAAGATTTGGCTGCAACGTAGGCGACGTACTTTGGCACGAGATGTGACATCGAGTCTTAAGTTGTCGGTATATAAGTTGCATAAGTTGGATTTGAGTTGTCTTGAGTTTAAGTCCGGAATTGCCGTAAGGCAAAAGTCGGTCAGGTGACACTTAGTCCACAAGTCTTGATTGGGTCAGTTGGTGATCAAAGTAGAAAGGGCCACGAGGTGGAGATATTGTTATGTCACATTGAGTTTGTAAGACACGACATAATGGACTTCTAGCACGATCACGTAGAAATTGGGTACTATCGCGTAGTTGCATCTCCGATTTTGGGCCACAACGCAAGCGCGACTTGATAGGTTAACGTTGATGTTGCAAGCACGGGATGGTCTAGAGACACAAAATAGGCCAATGCGTCTGTCCTAAAACTGATCCTAAGGCAAGAGTAGAAAGACAATAAAAGGGGCTATGTTGCACAAAGTAAATTAACGTGTCAGTTTGGCATGGGTGGGCGAGGAGCTCATTCCACCAGTATAGTTGAGTACTGACACCCACATAGTTTTCATGTACAGGTACAGGTAGAAGCTCGTGGTACGGAGCTCGCTTGGATGCATCGAGGCACGGAGTTCTTTGGCGATTCGAGGTGTGCAGCCGCATGGAGTCAAGACTCATACAGGACATAATGTATGGACGTCGTCTTCCGAAGCATCCGCTAGTTTAAGACTTGTATTGAGAGATGAGAGAGAGCTTAGTGACTTGTAAATGTGAGAAGAGTGAGCTTGAGTGACTTGTAATCTTGGTCTTACGCCCTTTGTGACCTTTATTTCAATATCAATAAAGAGCTTCTTCTGAATAAAGCTTGTGTTTTGTTTCAAATTTTGCTGCTATTATTCAATGTCTCTGCTTGGAACTTCTCTGCGACGATCCCGTCGCAGCCGCTGTAATCGGTCGTTGTGGAATCCGCCGTGTACGAGCGCAATCTAGCCTCGTACGACATCACACCTTAGGGAGGATGATCGCTCCTACGGCAGCGGGGCGTGACATAATGGTATCAGAGCACGGCTTTACGTCCTTGGACTATCGATTGAATTATTTAACTCGGTTATTTCTGCAAACTCTTTAAGTGTTGCTTCCATATTTGATATCGTTGGCACGCTCTCGCTCAAATGTCCCACGGGATGTCCATACAATAAGTCTAAATAATTTATAAAATATAGGAGAACAGTTTTTGATAAAAACAAAAAGATGGTTCACGTGAGGCATGGTTGGCTAAGTCAGGCTGGACATATACACCAAAATTGTGTCGACCTTAGCAAAAGTCGAGTGCGGGATTCGAATTATATTGGACAAGGATGATGTTGAAATTGATTAAATAAGTGGGATGATTATCGATAGGGGTGCTATCGAACGATGATGTTATCGTCGATGCGATATAGACGAGCGTGCTTGAGATTGAAGAAGTCGATTTTGATTTGAATGATAAGTTGAGAATTTGTCGAATGACTTCATCCCTGAGTGGTGTATGCGATAGCCTCAGGAATGTCGATCGATCGATTGAGGATACGGGGTATCGATGAGTCTATTAGCAAGCGTCGCGTTACACAAAGCCGTAGATTGAGTATCGTTGAATAAGTTGTAGTCTTGAGATTGGACGAGTTGATTCAATTGACCTAGAAATTCACCTGCACGAAACGTGCATGGGATCGAGGATTATGCGAGTATTAAATACAAAATAATTGAGTAGGTGGAATCGAATCGAAAAAAAGTTAGGGTGTACGAATGGATGACTTGATCGAGAAAATTGATACAGATCGTATACGAAAAGTTAACACGATGGGAAGATAGCGTGCATGAAAAGTTTGAAAATGACTCTGAGGATTGGAATGGATGTTTTTCGATAATTTGAGTTAGCAAAGAATGATGCAATTTAGAGAAAAATGTTGGTCGATGACTTAAGGTAGACGGGTAGACAATACGAAAATTTAGGTTGAGAAAATTGATGTTGTGAATGATTCGAGGAATAATGATCGAACTTGAATTTGAATGTCGAGGAGATTATCCAGTCGGACGATAGCATCTTTCGTACGACTCAAAATTCATTACAAAGAAAGTGTCATGTCCCGATCCCGGAGGATCGAAAACTAGCCACTGGGTGTGATGCCGTACAAGTCTAGATTGCACTTATACAAGGCAAAACTATTACAGTTCCTGGTATTTCCCAAAAATATCGACAACGCAACAAAACCAAGAAAATAAATTGAAGTCACACAAGATATGAAGAAATGTATCTCTTTATTGATAATCATAATGGATTACAAGGCTTGCAGCGGAATACAAAATTTACAACTGATTACAAGACTCTTGAATAGCCAAATGAATGTATACACTTGCCCTTTAGGCTACAACTGAATATACCGACTTCTTTTACAGTGAACTTGCCAATTTGGCTATAATCTCACTGGTACAACTGAGTTATACTGTTCCATATATTATGTTTCGTATAGCAGAAGACATCGTCTTGAAAGAAGAGCTTCTGTACACCCATCCGAATTATCGATGCCAAGCACTGATCAAACGATTTTCCCTATATGCAAACACCTGTAATATTGCCCACAATGTGGGTCAGTACATCATTAATGTACTGGCAAGCGGTGCTGGCCCAACTGACCTAAGAAGACAACACTAAGTAATCATGTTATAGAATATTATTAACAGTGGTCTTTCTCGTTGCCTTAGGGTCAATTTCATATTTATAGCCGACAACAATATAAAACATACAATCTCATAGTCAACATAATTTAAAGTATGTAGTTATCACCCTTTGGAGATTCTTACCCACAGTTGTGTAGCCATCCCTGTATATTTATAATACTTACTCAGCCTGTACAAGACATTGTTAGAAAACAATATCGTGATTCAATATAAATATCACCGTTTAGTGATTCTTACCAACAGTCGACATCCTTCCCTATATTTGAGTAATAACTTACTCTGCCTGCATAAGACATCATTAGCACTGGACCTATCTATATAAAGGTCACTGGTGACACGCCATCTTGGACCGACTTACAGGTATACGACGCCCCTTGTAGTGTGGGTAGCTAGCCCCACTGAAAGTTTCGTATACTGTGGTACTACTTCAGCACGTGCTACTACTTCAGCACTGGTTCCCCCCAGGACGAACCGGTTTCCAAGGCCCAGGAATATCGTTCGAGGAACCACCTTGTCGACAAGTTGTCCATGACCATGCAACTATATGCAACTTATCTAAGAAGAAACATATAATGCATGATAAGGAAAACTAAGTAATAACCCATCTTTCTCATTCGTATTATCATCTTGCCATCTTGCCATCTTTCCAGGGTCTTGGCGTAATTAATATTCTACATCGGCGACAGAATAATAGAATGTTATTACCAATCCTTTGTACCACATCTTTGATACCATATATCTTTCCAACCAACTCAATGTACTCACCGCCCAATCCTTTGGGACTTAGCATAAGTTTTAGTATACATTCATTTGAATGCAATTCAAGCATACTCACTGCCCAGTTCTTGGGACTTAATATCTGTTTTACCATCTATTCATCGAGCCAAAGCTCGATATACTCACTGCCCAAGTATTTGGGACTTTGCCTTCACCTGTCATGTAATTTATCGCAACATCGTACAAGCATACAATTCATCAAGCAATACAGCTTAGGTTCCGATGATTATTATCTTTCATTATCTTTCCAAATTCCATGCAAGGTGTTATTGAACAACTCAACAAGAAACATAACATACTCGTCCTTATTTTAAGCATGAAGCTAAAGGATCTTTGAAGGGTTCAACACTACTCACATCTATAGGATGATTCCTGCCACGATTGCGTAGCCTTCCAAGTGATCATTCGCATATTTCCAAGTCCAACAAGGCTTCATCGAACCAACCATCCATCATAAGGTATCTTGCGGGTCGGGGCACTACAATATATATACCATTCAGAAAAAGTTTCGTCCTCAAAACTTAAAACAAAGCTCATCCCCAAAACTTCAACCAACTTTTTATGAAACTTCTCAACGATCGACTTGCACTATTAAACATTTATCCGCAGTCTTTCGATTGATTTCAAGTAATGTACCATCTCGATACAGCATCCCAAATAATTCTAAATAGTTTACCATCTTTGATCTTTCCTCCAAAATCGTGCAATTCCTTAGCACATGATAATCCTTCCCATTGCTTTATTTGAATTCAGCATACCACTTAGTTGGAATCATACACGCATTTTAGGCATCCCCGAAATACATGTACTTCAGCCAAGTTTAGTGATAGAGAAAGCGAACGAGCTACTGTGTAACTTCCTCTCCGAACATCAGCAATTCTTTTCGAGCATCTCGTATAATCCCACTTGTTTATTTTAATATCCCAACCAACTAATAACACAATAGATGTTACCAATTCCAACTCAAGAAATTTTCCATAATCGATCCAAAATTTTCCAAAGTATCCAGACTAGAGGTATCAAGTATTCCTTCCAAGTTCATTGTCATTCAAGTACTTTGTTTACAACTCATAAATTTTTCGATCATAATCCATCTTACAAGTCGTACCATCCTTCAAATTGTACCATCATTCCACTCTAGTAATATTTATCATTATACTCAAACATTTTCTCATATTGATCAAGCCACACATTATCCTCTCACATAAGCAACTCTAATATTCCGGCAACACTAATCCCGAGGGTCATTTCTATTCACATTTGCTCTCGTCGATCTCGACTATATGCACTATCCAATTCTGTCGTTACACTTATTCTCAATTCTGTTCTGATCAATAAAATTATTCCAACTGTCTCAAGGCATTACCATCAATTTATGCAGCTCAATATTAATCAACCAATTCCAACCAGTTCTAACAATTTTCGGCATTCTGAATAAAGGCAACCAAGTTCTCGAAACCAACATGATCCGTCATCCCATCCAATATTATAACATCAAATTTCCTAAATCTTCATTCCATTCTGAAGTTTACCTTCCGATACATCTTACTCATCCAACTATACTCACGCAACATCAATAGGGACATCCTACGGTTTCCAACATTCAACTTAGCATTCAGTCAAGTCTCTACGGTCAACTATTCTAAGCTAAACTGGACATTCAGCTAACTCATATGAGATGGATAGCTAATAGGGACATACTTATCTCTTATCTTAGAGACAACCATTTCTTATCATAGGGGCAACTCTATAGTCTGACCAACTTAGGGACATAGGACGCCTATGAACTTATTTCCAACACGGACAGCTGAAAAGTTATAGCCAACCAAACTGAAACTTAGGCAACCAACCGACACTCTAGGCAACCAACCGACATTCTAGGCTCCGACTGACACTCTAGGGTCAAGTCATTCTACCCGTACTCATACTCGGGCCATATCCAACGAAGTCTCATTCTAGAGTTATCCGCAACCGACACAATCTATCCGACAATTCTATCCAACAATTCTCATGGGTCACTCCCGAAGCTATCATATAAAACTCCTCAATCGAATATCCAAATTTTTAATTTTCACTTGCATAGACATAGCATCTGTTCGATCCAACTTGCATCCTCATATCGTACTCAAATTGTCTATTCAATCGGGTCAACTATTCTGAGTCATAATCTAACATTGTTACCTCAATATTTTATCACCTACGATCTCTTCGCGACATATTTATTTTCCATATTTTTAGATCATCGATACAGTCTGTACTCTCTTAACCAACAAAATAAGGCAACTACATAATCGTATTTCTTCAGAGAGCATCCTTTATGAAGTTTCTAGCACCCAACACGGTCATCTCTTAGCAATCTACGTTAACCATCAATATTTATTTTGCATCATCTCCTTGTGATTTCATAAGAAGATTTACTATTCATGCACCGATCCAATCTCTATGGCACCAATCATTTAGCATTCACATATCGGTCATTTTAGTGGATATGAAATAACTCATATGCTAAGTCATAATCCAACAATTCTATATTCCACCAAACTTGTTATTTATGCGACAACATCATCTTTCGATAGGGTCTATTACATATCGCTGTACCTCGATACTTATTTGTATTCCAGCCATTCGACTCTCATAAGAACATCTACTCTTTCATGCATCAAGGGACAAGTACTCATTCTCTATGCCTCAAAATAGTCAAGGGTCATAACTTGTTAATTTGGGACATATCAAATTCTCTCAAGCTCAACTGCACATCGTGCTAATATCATCTATTCCTCAAGCCCATTCTCTAACTTTTTGGTCGTTGATGCAACTTTTTGCATCTTCTAAATCATTTGCACATACCGATAAACGCCTAACATCACCATCAATTCTGTTGATATCTATCATGCAATTTCTTTTACTCAATTCTGATATCGTTTAATATTCGGTCCATAGTTGTTCTCACAAAATCTTTCGATAGCAACATCACACCATCATCATTAAGCCTACAATTCTTTTACCCAACATAATGCTAACCGTCAAAGTCTAGCGATGGTTCATCCGAACGCATCAAAATCTCACAAAGGGTCATCCGAGCTTAACAATCAAGGAACACGTCTAGCCATCATGTGTCAACCATAATCTCAGCTACGATTCGATACTACCCAATACCTTATAAGTAAAGCAATCACTAAATTATGAACACATCAAGGGTCAAGGGATATCTTATCACGACGAGGGTATATATAATATACCACTCAGAGCTCAAGCCATACTCGACATAATATTCCTCTTCGCACCAAACCAACATCCAATATGGACTATCCATCCTGCAGTAGTTAGGCTGACCACAAATACCGACTCAAGATTCTGTCGATTCCTATTCACTGCAATCTATGCACATTCTGCTTCAACAAACCATGCCATCACCCACAGTTGATTGCTGCATAACAATCGATTTAATGAATCCCACACATAAGACATCCAACATACATCATAAACTTATTATCGTATCGCATCATTGTTATTCTTTTTGGTATCTTCTAGAAATTTAACAAAGCACACATATCACAGCCTACATATTTAGACTTATTGTATGGAACACCCAGTGAGCGGCTAGAAAGATCAACAAACTTTTAGTCAAGGGAACAACTTAGAATAGTTTGGAAGCAACATGGAATAATCGTAGAAGCACTATGAGTCGTCATAGAGGCAACTTTGATTTCATCGCGGAAGCAACTTTGAGTATTCGCGGAAGCAACATTGATTCACCGCGGAAGCAACTTTGAATAATCACAGAAGCAATCTTTGAATCATCGCGGAAGCAGCTTTGAATCATCTTAGTAGCAACAACGATTTGAAATAATCGAATAAGAATCTAAGGACGTAAAGCCGTGCTCTGATACCATTATGTCATGCCCCGATCCCGGAGGATCGAAAAGTAGCCACTGGACGTGATGCCATACAAGTCTAGATTGCACTTGAATAAGGCAAAACTATTACAGTTCCTGGTATTTCTCAAAAAATATCGACAACGCAGCAAAACTAAGCAGATAAATTAAAGTCACACAAGATATGAAGAAATGTATCTCTTTATTGATAATCATAATAGATTACAAGACTTGCAGCGGAATACCGAGTTTACAACTGATTACAAGACTCTTAAATAGCCAACTGAATGTATACACTTGCCCTTTAGGCTACAATTGAATATACCGACTTCTTTTATAATGAACTTGCCAATTTAGCTACAATCTTACTGGTACAACTGAGTTATACTATTCCATATATTATGTCCCGTATAGCAGAAGACATCGTCATAAAAGAAGAGCTTCTGCATACCTATCCGAATCATCAATGCCAAGCACTGATCAAACGATTTCTTCCATAAGCAAATACCTGTAATATTGCTCAAAATGTGGGTCAGTACATCATCAATGTACTGGCGAGCAGTGTTGGCCCAACTCACCTAAGAATACAATACTAAGTAATCATGTTATAGAACATTATTAAAAGTGGTCTTTCTCGTTTCCTTAGGGTCAATTTCATATTTATAGCCTACAAGAATATAAAACATGTAATCTCATGTCCAACATAATTTAAAGCATGCAGTTATCACCCTTTGGTGATTCTTACCCACAGTCGTGTAGCCATCCCTGTATATTTATAATACTTACTCAGCCTGCACAAGACATTGTTAGAAAACAATATCATGATTCAATATAAATATCACCATTCAGTGATTCTTACCAACAGTCGACATCCTTTCCTGTATTTATGTAGTAACTTACTCTGCCTGCATAAGACATCATTAGCACTTGACCTATCTATATGAAGGTCACTGGCGACACGCCATCTTGGACCGACTTATAGGTATACGGCGCCCCTTGTAGTGCGGGTAGCTAGCCCCACTGAAAGTCCCGTATACCGTGCTACTACTTCAGCACGTGCTACTACTTCAGTACTGGTTTCCTCCAAGACAAACCGGTTTCCAAGGCCCAAGAATACCGTTCGAGGAACCACCTTGTCGATAATTTGTCCATGACCATGCAACTATATACAACTTATCTAAGAAGAAACATATAATGCATGATAAGGAAAACTAAGTAATAACCCATCTTTCTCATTTATATTATTATTTTGCCATCTTTCCAGGGTCTTAGCGTAATCAACATTCTACATCGGTAACGGGATAATATAATGTTGTTACCAATCCTTTGTACCACATCTTTGATACCATACATCTTTCCAACCAACTCAATGCACTCACCGCCCAATCCTTCGGGACTTAGCATATGTTTTAGCATACATTCATTTGAATGCAATTCAAGCATACTCACTGCCCAGTTCTTGGGACTTAACATCTGTTTGACCATCTATTCATCGAGCCAAAGCTCGATATACTCACCGCCCTAGTATTTGGGACTTTGCCTTCACTTGTCATGTAATTCATCGCAACATCGTACAAGCATACAATTCATCAAGCAATACAGCTTATGTTCAGATAATTATTACCAAATTCTATGCAAGGTGTTATTGAACAACTCAACAAGAAACATAACATACTCATCCTTATTTTAAGTGTGAAACTAAAGGATCTTTAAAGGGTTCAACACTACTCACATCTATAGGACGATTCCTGCCATGATCGTATAGCCTTCCAAGTGATCCTTTGCATATTCTTAAGTCTAACAAGGCTTCATCGAACCAACCATCCATCAAAAGGCATCTTGCGGGTCGGGGCACTACAGGAAGATCGTCAGGTTACGCATATTATCGATGGTATTGATGCGTATCAAAGATCGATATGCGATAACTCAGGGGCACTCTAACTCGAGGAATGACGGGCGTGCAAGTGTTATTGTTCTGACGGATACTATACTTAGGATTTTTATCGAGATGAAATGTGGATGAAAACAGAAGTGTCTTGAGGGTTACGTTGATAACCACAGCATCGATATTCTTTTCTTGCGCGAGTGCAACTCTAGTCTCGCACATGCGTAGTGTCAAATTTGGGGTGATCGTTCCACGCGAGCGCTGATATGGTGATTCATGTCACTGGAATGATCAAACTCGAAAAATTAGGACGCAGCAACTTTGATTGTCTCAAATTGTTGGTTTGATGCGAAGGAAAATTCGAGGATGTTTGGACTTGCGAATGATGAATGAAATAAACTTGAGTATTGAGTAGGTCCAATCCGTACATCGAGAATGAATTAGTCTAGACTCAAACAAGAGTTACGTCCCGATGAGGACGATTATCCCGTAGGAGCGTGCATGGTGATTCATGCCCACCGTGGATAATCTGACTCGCGTGAGATCGGGATGCAATATTTTGTTAAGTCAGACGACCTTGTGAGTGATTACGTAAATTGTGATAAATGACTTAGGGAGTATGAAATATGAATTATGGTTTAGCGATGAATTATGTCGTAGCATGTTTAACTTGGAAGGATTTATAGGCAGATTATGTCAAACGTGTTTGAAGAGATAAACTATACGAAATGGCTTGTTGGTCGAGTGATATTGATGTACCGAAGATTTGGTTGAGTGAACTTACGATAGGATGGCTTTGCTGAATGACTCAGATCCCGTACGATGAATGTTGGGATGTGTGTAGGGAATCGATGCTCGATGTTTAGAAATCAGAGTGATGCGAGCTTGGGTAGAAAACCCCATACTATCAATTTGGTTTGACCTTAGGATGGGGTCAGTGTTGATATTGTTGTTTGGAAACTATGATTCCAATACTGATGGATGACCTTAGCCTAAAAGACATAGCCTCGCTGTTAGGCAGACGTTCCGGTACGGAACGATAGAAATTATGGAGGCACCACTCATGAGTCTCGGTTGACATGCACATGTATCAGGGATGCTTGAATATGTGCACGATCCGACTCAAGTGGTAATGATGAAATTTGCTATCACGAGGCTTGGCTGAAATGCATGTATTTCACGGATGCCTGGAATATGTGCACGATCTAACTAAGTGGTACGTTGAATTCAAGTGAGACTTGAGGAACAGGAGAGTGTCGAGGATTTTGAGATCGTGAGTTATAAAAAAAAGATTGATGGTAGTACGAGCGTGGCTCGGATTGAGGGAATGTATAGTAGTGTGCGCGAGAGTCCTTGAATATTGAATTAAATTATAAGTCGATAAGTGTACTCAGTTAGTTTCGAGGATGAAGCTTTTTCTGAGTGGTGTATGATATAGTACCCCGTCCCACTCAGTCAATCGGAGGAATTGAAATGCCGACGGCATTCGAACTTAGCCTTGCAACGGCGACTCGAAGACATCGCTTGGTCGAGGCAACTCCTAGCTCATGTGGGATAGTTTCGGTGAACTTGCCTCATCTTAGCCTTCACATAATAAATTGCATATTTTTAACTTGCACAAGTAGGCTTAATAATAAAAGAGACAAATCCACATAGCTAAAGGGAATAATCTCGACGAGTCGAATTGAGTTAGAATATAGAAAGGTCCAACGGTCGGCTTAGAGTTGGTGCACGGCGTGCTTTGAAAATGACACTCAATCCTTCGTCTCGTGGCTTGGGAGAAGGAAAATTTGGTCTTCTCCACAAGCTAAGAGTTAGCCAAACTCATAGGCATCGTCCGCATAAATGCTCCATAAAGCATGCACGGTCTCATCGTCGAAGATGTGGCATAGCCTCTGCTCGCCCGACGGGTTAAGTTGTATTGCACAGCTTGTGGCATAAGTCTAGGCAACCAAATAACTTGTTTGTTCAAGCTGCACACGTGCAAGGCACGTTCTATCAAGGCAAAGCTTGACACGGCCTTTGCTCGTCAAGTTGTTATAAAGTTAAGTTAGGCAAGTTATGTTAGGCTATCGGAGTAGTAGCAAGCACGGTTGTAACTCCTCTTCCTGAAATTTTGAAAATATTCTTTTATTTATTTGATTTAAATGGTGATTTTTAGATTTTTATAAATAATTACATAGTTAATTATTACGATAGATGACCTTAGCCACGGTTAAGATTTGGAGTACGAGATGACCAAGAATCATGGCACGGATAGTGCAGTGGCGTGCTTTGACTAGGGTTTAGCCATCTTAGGGGAATGCCAAGCCATAAGCTAGTCCCAACTAGGAAAACCAGGCCAAGCTGTGACATGACCACTATAAATAATTTAATTATTTATTATTAATATTATTTGACTTTTAGGTGGCCCGGTTGTACCAATTTAGTTCGGACTGCACCCGAACCGAGCCTAAGCCTACGTAGTCCGGTATGTGCATTCAGAGACATCCATGTAGATATGTATTGTGTATACTATATTTTATTTTAATCTAATATACATGGTTACAAATAATAGTGTATATATCATAATTATGTTTGCTAATAAAATTAATATATGCCTTGAAGTTGTGCTAAATAATCCTTCCTAAAGCATCTTGGTGTATCTTATTTAGTTGCAGATTTTTCTTAGAACTTTGGGTACATATGGGGAATGTAATAGTATACTGTACATGTAGAAATATAATTATTATGAGCCATTTTCTGTTATGGGTATAAATATAAATTATAGGTTTTATGTTGAAGCCTTACGCTCGATATATATATATATATATATATATATATATATATATATATATATATATATATATATATATATATATATATATATATATATATATAAAGAGAAAAGAAAATATAGAACAAACAAATCCCAGCCTAACTAAACCCTTCCCAAGTCCAGCCCGGCCTGTCCACAGGCCCACCCCCGGGCCAAGCCCAGCCAGATCACCCCTCCTCCCCGCTCGGTTTAACCCAGGCCGCATATATATATAAAGCAGAGAGAGAGAGAGAGAATTCTCTCAAAAATGCTAACCCTAATCGTCTCAAACCCGATGCCACCCTCCCCAGTCACTTAGGCGGCCACCGCCGCACGTGGCCAGACCCGCCGGAGAAAGCGTGTGCGCGAGCACAAACTCGCAGCAACATCAGCAGCAACAACCTGCGGGGCTAACTTCACAGTGCTATCATGTCTCGATCGATCGATCGTTTTGTGATCTTCCTCCTCTGCTACGAAGCTAATATATGCGACTTTAATTTTCTTTAATTGCTTTACATATAGATGCTCTCGATTGGTCAAAAGATTGATCCAAAATCGACGAAAATCCTGTCCCAAAAATAAAACATAAGACAGCCCATACACCCATGTTCGAAGATCAATTCTGATCGATCTTATAACATTTTAGAAGTTGTACTTGATTACAGTTATAGACCACATATAGAACTCTAAAATCCTTCAGATAGATTAATTTTTCGTTCACTGTATAAAGAGTAATTGGATTGTAAAGTTACAGAAAAACATGTTTTCAAAATTATAAAATTTTAATTAAAACCTTCGATACGACGTGCGTTCTACCAAACCGAGCGACGTAGTAGCAAATCGAAAGCATCAAAAGGTGCGTAACGGCTTTGTGGATGTGTGGTCTTTGACGAAATTCAAATTGGTCGCGTGTGCGCGACGAATTTGATACGTATCCATCGAAATTCACCGTATCGACCTATGTGCAAATTTTCCAATTTCTTTGTACACATTCGTCAGATCGATACGAAACTTACGCCAACAGGACCGTATTATTTTTCTGGTCCTGTATGCAAAGTTTGGTCCAATTCTGAGACAGTTGATCGGATCACCGTTTCGCGGGCCCCACGATCCGATTCAACGGGCAATTTTGTGCACGGCCTGCCGAAATCCAGCTTTGGACATACGGTTGGGTTCGTATCATCAAAACAAATCTGTAGACATATAGTTTGATGACTTTAGAGACCATTGATCCTGGCACGCTTTTCGGTGCAAAGCGTGTCCAATGGCGAACACCGTTTTGGTCCGAAATGATCGTTTTGCTCCTGTGTCCAGAATTGGACTTAAGGACATGCAATCCTAACTAATTTGGCTATTCTGAGAATGTTGAAAATGTCTGTTTCAGCTTTCGGAGACAGTTGTGAGATTTAGAATTTATGGCTTAGTAGTTGACTATATTTTGTTGGATCTACGTGCAACCTCCAGGCAAGATACCTTGCCTCCCTCTACAGTTTATTTACATATATATTCTTATTATTATCTAGTTTTACTAGTTGATTATTTATATGTGATTTGTATATCATGCATGCTAGTATATATATAGCCTTGTTCAGAGTTAAAGTAGTTCATATTGGATCTGTTCTCCTATGTATCTTGACTGGGTCATTTCGTGTCATCACCTATACTTCGACTGAGTCGTATCATGTCATAGGATGAGTAAGAACAAAACTGCTGTACCTTTTATTCGTAAAGCTAACCTGCGAGTCTGCACTAGGGGCGAAAGTTAGTAGTTATTTGTACCTTGATTTCGTGAAGCTAACCTGCGAGTCCACACTAGGGGCGAGGGTTAGTAGTTATCTGTTCCGTACTTGCGAGTCCACACTAGGGGCGAGGGTGATTCTTGATGCCAGCCTGCGAGTCCACACTAGGGGCAAGGGTTATTAGTTGTTTCAAACCTGTGAGTCCACACTAGGGGCGAGGGTTTGAGTATCCATTGATCTTGTGACATGTTTTTGCTTGTTCTCATCCTGCAGTTCATTTATGCATTGTGGTTCTTCTACCCATGTTCATGATCATTCTATCAGTAGTCACTTGTCTATAGCCACTTGTTAGTAGTCATCATGTCAGTAGTCAGTCGTCAGGATTCTACCTTTTTCCCTATTTATACCCTATTTATATTTTATTGCATGATTAAACTGCTAGATAGGAATGTTTTTATATATCTTGCTATATCCCCTGAGGACCTGATGATCTCTACAGGTATAGTGATTGCATGTAGTTAGCTAGTAGTTCTGGATGGCGGACCTGATGATACGCTTGCGGGATTCAGGTATCTTTATTACGTTTATTATCCGCTCGTGATTTCATACCTTATCATGAGATATCCTGTTTCTTGATTTAGTTTTTAGACTCTTGTTACTTTCTTTAGCTTCTTATCGGACATATATGCTAGTGGGCTACAGACCATGACCCATAGTGTTCATTCATGTTTCGTACACTTATTGTGGATTTGAGATATAGATTTGTTTTGTCATAATTTGGCAGTTTACCATGCTCTTGACAGTGTTTATGTATTCGAGTCGGGCTGGAGTCTGCTTGATGCGTAGCTGGCTTGCTCACGAGCTCGCGTACGAAAAAGCGGGTATGGGTCATGACAACGGTCCTACGAGTTCTACGACTGGGTAAAACCACATAGTCTTACGTACGGTCTCAAGACCTGTCATATAGAGAATAACTTGGGTGATTGTGTCGTATAGAGTTCAAGTGGGTCTAAGGCACGATGCACGGACTTAGTATTTAAGGCAAGGACCGTAATTGATTCAACGTGGGTTTTGGAGAAAGGACTATCAAATAGGCGTTTATGAGTTGAATAAAATGATAGGGTAACATGGAAAGAATGTTTGCGGCCGTGGGCCGTTGAGGGGTTTCAAGGATAGAAGTCTTGAACTTGGTTTTGAAAGAGATGGTGACACTGAAAGAAGGATGACTATGTGAGACATCTGTTTGACTCGAGTCTTACATGGTCTTGGACAACTGGTCGCCAAGGGAAATTTGTTTCCTCAGACGATAACCTGGGGCAACAGCAGGACCGTTCCGGCCTAGGAGGAAACCGTGGGTGAATATGAGCGGGGTAGCTGAGCCGAAAGACAAGTATTCGGTGGACGCTCATTGGGCTAGCTACCCGCTTTGACCGGTTCATCCTATAGCAGCTATGTGTCCAAGATGGCTTTGGAAGTCAGTGATCAATTCATATAGATGAGTCGGCACTACGGAAACCTGCATGTGGCCTTTGGATTGAGTTGAGTTGAATGTGTGTGTACAGTTAGAACACAATATTTGGGCCTAAGATTTGGCTGCAACGTAGACGATGTGCTTCAGTACGAGATGTAGCATCGAGTCTTAAGTTGTCGACATATAAGTTGCATAAGTTGGATTTGAGTTGTCTTGAGTTCAAGTCAGGAATCTCCGTAAGGCAAAAGTTGGTCAGGTGACACTTAGTCCATAAGTCTTGATTGGGTCAGTTGGTGATCAAAGTAGCAAGGGCCGCGAGGCGGCGATATGGTTATGCCACATTGAGTTTGCAAGGCACGGCACAATGGACTTGTAGCACGGTCACATAGAAATTGGGTACTATCGCGTAGTTGCGTCTCTGATTTTGGGCCACAAGGCAAGCACGACTTGATAGGTTAACGTTGATATTGTAAGCACGGAATGGTCTAGAGAAACAAAATATGCCAAGACGTTTGTCCTAAAACTGATCCTAAGGTAAGAGTAGAAAAACAATAAAAGGGGCTATGTTTCACAAAGTAAATTAACCTATCGATTTTGTATGGGTGGGCGAGGAGCTCATTCTACCAGTACAGTTGAGTACTGACACCCACATAGTTTTCATGTGCAGGCACAGGTACAAGCTCGTGGTACTGTCACGACCCGCGCCCTTATGAGGGGCACGAGCACGTAGGTACGTCCAGCCTACGCCGCAGAATCGGCGGTAGAACGCTGTATATAACGTCTGTAAATACCTACGACTAACAGTTTAAATGTACCTGTACAGTATATACTCTCCGAATGGAGGTGACATAACAATACAGTCTCAATCACAGAATAAAACTAAGGTAGATAGCTCAGAAGGAAAGACATATGATAGATGAAAGAGTAATAAGTCCACAGTCTAATACAAGCCCAGATATATACAACATCACAGGGTATCAAAATAGAATATAGAACTACAGTCTGATAAACTAGCTGGATCGCAGTCCAGTCAAACCTAGCTAACCTATACTACTCTGGAAGTACAAAATCTAGTGGCTCTACTATAAGGCCACGATCCAAGGCTACTCCATCTAACTCGAGCCCATAATAGGTCGAGCAGTCCGCCTCAGAGTCATCTGTAATATATTATAACGGTATCCTGTCAGGAAAATGAGCAAGTACAAACACTAACAGCAGTTCCATGTGAATTGACAAGTTCTATAAGAGACAGTATAATGAACTACAAGACAAAGATATATGAAGACTTGGAAACCGTTCGGAAGCCGAGTTACAACCCTTAAATCAAACAAGGACCAGGGTTGTAACTCTTCTCCCGAGCAGAACTTAGTCTCCAATCAAGATACAATATAAAGGCATGTAGAGCATGTGAGTAACTGTATATCATGCATGGTGAGAAAGTACTAAATATAGAACAGAACAGAATATATGACAAGAAAAGTAAATATAAAATGTGCCTCGAATATTATAGCCTAATGTGATCGGTATGGGTCAAGAATCAGGCTTCCAGCCGACCGGCTACAAGTACGTGGACTCGGCCCGGCCGGGATGGTAAGCTATGGAGCAAGTAGTAGCACAGGTCAGGCTATACCCATCGTGAGGTGAGGGTATAGCTATGATACAAGTAGTAACTCAAGGTGGGCATTGATCACACTATCTATAATATTCCTCATTCCCTGAATAGTATACGGATCTGGACACAGCACGTCATGACGCGGGATTCCCAAAGAGGGGAGCAAGTCCTCTTCAGGAATCGACATCAATACAAGTACGAGAATCAAGACTAAGCAAGTACCAGTATCCCAAGAAATCCAGGAATGATATCTCATGACAGGAATCCGACAATACTAGTCCGTGAACTATCGTGTCTGAGAATCAAGTAAGATACTACGACTGAATCGGATATAGCAAGTATCAAGACAATGAAAACTATCAGTGAATGTACTCGCCTGCTGTCCTGAGTTGTAGGATATATCAATGCTCAGAGCGGTATCAGAAGACCTAAATATGAAATACTGTGTGTTAATTTAGGTTTAAACAAGTTTAGAAATGATTTACAATGAATAATATGCAATCTAGGTCAAACTAAGTCTCACTGAGTCACACTAAGTCTTGTCAAGTCAATCTAGGTCAATTCAAGTTATATCAAGTCAATCTAAGCCAAACCAAGTCAATCCTAGGTCATACCAGTCATCACAGGTCAAAACACTCGAAGAAAGTCAAACGGGGTCAAGAGTTGGCCTACAGTTGACTTTTGGTCAACTGGTCAACCCTGGTCAACTCTGGTCAACTCTAAGTCAACCCTGGTCAACCTTAGGTCAATGGTGACTAATAGTTGACTTTTGGTCAACTACACAAGTCTAATGGAAATTGGAACTAATTTGGGTAAAGTGTTGACCCATAGTTGACTTTCGGTCCAAAAAGTCAACCGTGGTCAACCGAGGCCAAGACTAGGTCTAGGCGACTATTTCTAACTATTACCAACCTCTACAATCTATATCCAAGTCCATCTTGGACTTCGAAACTCATATCTTGGCCGTAGGCCAATATCCTATTTTACCCTTAAAAAGGGTAAAATTCTAGCTTAGGCAACTATCAAGTTAGCCTACCTACGCTTGGTATTTTGACCCGAGCTCCCTAGGGTAGTAAGGTACTAGCCTATACATATATTACCTACCAAGATACCTAAGTAAAGTGGACATCTAGTCCATGTTACGGCCCATTGCCGGTATCTTGAATATTTCAAGATATGCAATGGTACGGCACGATACCGGTGCCCTACAACCCCGATTTCCACCCGGAAGCCTACCCGCAAAATATAAATCACGTATTCTTGCCCCACGCCAAGTTTTAACTCATTCCGATACTCCGAGCTCCGTTTCGCCCTCTAACTCGATTTTCCCCTATTTCCTATTCTAGCCTTCTTCCTATTCTTCTAACTTCTTCCAATCTTTTCTTCTAACTTCTAATTCTTTTCTAACTTCTAATTCCTTAAACTTCTTCTACTCTTCTCTATGTATCTATCCATATATAATATATATATATATACACATATACTAAAATGGGGGGTTAATAAGCTAAACACCAAAAGGGGGGGTATTTTGCCTGGCAGCTGCTGCTGCCAGGTTGCTACTGTTGCTGCTGTAGCAAGGGCTGCTGCTGTGGCTGCTCCTTATTCTTCTCTTCATCCCCTTCTCTTCCCTCCTATCTCTCTCTCTATATATATATATCTATATATATATATATAACCATCTATATATACATATATCTATCTATAGGTATATATATATATCTATCTAACCATCTATATATATATATATATATATATATATATATATATATATATATATATATATATATATATATATATATATATATATATATATATATATATATATATATATACACAACACTCACACATCTATATATACATACATACACACCCATATCCATATACATATATAAATACACACTCATATATATATATATATATATATATATATATATATATATATATATATATATATATATATATATATATATATTTATGAGTGTATTTATATATATATATATATATATATATATAAATACACTCATAAATATATATATATATATATATATATATATATATATATATATATATATATATATATATATATATATATATATATATAAATACACTCTCATAAATATATATATATATATATATATATATATATATATATATATATATATATATATATATATATATATATACACACACACACCCTCACACAACACAAACACACACATATTCTCACCACTCTCATCCTCATGACACTAATACACATCAATATATATACAGACACAAAAATACACATGTATATATATATGTGTATATATATATACCACTCTCTAAGGATTAAACCCTAATAAATTCTTAACCTATTTTTCTAGGAAAAACCTACAAATTGTGGGCAAATGGTAGAGAATCTTCTCCTCTCCATTTATTGTGTGGGACATGAATGCTAATGAGAAATAAATGGAGAAATAAAAGCATACATAGATTGGTTGGTTGGAGGAAGAAGAAAGACTTGAGAGGAAATGAATTTGAAAGAGAGAGAGAGAGAGTTGCTTAGTGGAGAAGAAAGAGGGGGGGCTCTCCCTTGGCCGGCCAAGCATGGCATGGGTGAGGGGCACTTGTAATTACAAGTTTGCCCCTCCCTAAGCCAAATGCTAAATAAAATCCAAATTAGGTTTAGAAAGTTGCTAAAAATAATTAAAAATCATAATTAAACTAAATTACTCATGAGGACTAGTCCAAACTCTTAAACCCTAAAGTTTAGTGTGGTGGGCCATGGTTAGCTAACAGGCTAATTACAGCACAAGTCGAAATTCACCGGGGTCCCGAATTAACTCGGAATGCGATAAAATTCGAACCTGACTCCTATAATAATTAAATAATAATATTCATGAAATAAAATTCCCAAAAATATTATAAAATAGAAAATTACCATTTTACCCCTAACTGGGAAAAAGTGAGGGTGACAAGTCTATCCACCTTAAAAAAAAATTTCGTCCTCGAAATTGAAGACAACAAGCACAGGAAATCACAAACAGAATTAAAGAAAATAAATTTATACCTCAGGGCGCGAAAAGATATGGAAAACGCTCCCGTATGTCGTCCTTCCTCTCCCAGGTAGACTCACCTGGAGAGTGATGTCTCCATGCAACCCGAACCAAGGGTATGACCTGGTTCCGGAGTACCTTCTCCCTGCGATCCAGAATCTCCACCGGCTGTTCTGGATAGCTGAGAGTAGGTCCCACCTGTATCGCTGAATGGTCCAATACATGGCTAGGATCTGCCACGTACCGCCTCAGCTGAGATACATGAAACACCTGTGCACTCCCTCGAGCCTGGTAGGCAAGTCCAGTCGGTAGGCTACTGCACCGATCCCCTCTAAGATGGTGAAAGGTCCGATGTAGCGCGGACTGAGCTTCCCACCACCGCCAAAGCGAATAGTGCCACGTGTCGGGGATATCCTCAGAAATACCATGTCACCAACCTAGACACAAGACAAAAACTCAACACACAACTAACAAACAATCACAACAAACACGACAAGAACTGAAACTAACCTCGAACTCTAACGGTCTCCGGTGACTATCGGCCTAATGCCGCTGCCTATCCTGAGCCACCCGAAGTCTGTCTCTAATCAATCTGACTTTTTCGGCCGCATCCACAACCATCTCCGGCCCAAGAAGCGCCCGCTCGCCGACATCGTCCCAAGACAAAGGAGTACGGCATCTCCGTCCATATAGAGCATCAAATGGTGACATCTCTATACTGGCCTGGTAGCTGTTGTTGTAAGCAAACTCTACCAGGTGAAGATGGTCCTCCCAAGAACCCCCGAGATCTAGCACACATGTGCAAAGCATATCCTCCAAAGTCTGGATGGTCCTCTCCGACTGTCCGTCTGTCTGAGGATGATAAGCAGTACTAAACTTGAGCGAGATGCCCAAGCTAGCCTGCAAACTCCTCCAGAAGTGGGAAGTGAATCGGCTATCCCGATCTGAAACTATGATCACCGGAACTCCGTGCAATCTCACGATCTGACGAACATACAGCTCAGCCAGCCTCTCCGTAGACAAACCCACTTTAAAAGGTAAAAAATGGGCCGATTTGGTCAATCTATCAACTATGACCCAAACCGCGTCCTTTCCTCCTGGCGACCGTGGAAGTCCAGATACAAAGTCCATGGTGATGTGCTCCCACTTCCACTCGAGAATGGGTAGCGGCTGCAGCAATCCACCTGGTCTCTGCCTCTCGGCCTTCACCTGCTGACACACAAGACAACGAGATACAAACTGAGCAACCTCGTGCTTCATGCCATACCACCATACGTGCTCTCTCAGGTCCCTATATATCTTGTTGGCTCCAGTATGCATAGAATACTGAGAGCGATGCACCTCCTGAAGAACCTCCTCCCGAAGCTCTCCACGCGGAACGCACAGCCTAGTACCGTGCCGCAACGACCCGTCTTCGGCTAAAGAGAAATCGTCAAGCAAGCCCGTCCTCACCTGCTCCCTGATGCTCCTCAGGGCAACATCATCATACTGCGCTGACCTGACTCTATCCATCAGCTCAGACTGAATCTGCAAACCCCACATCTGGATCTCCACGCCCGAAATGATGACCTCGATACCCAAACTATCCAGGTCGGCCAACAAATGACGATCTGTCGTCAAGAATATAGCAACTGGATACCTGCTCAAGGCATCTGCAACTACGTTGGCCTTCCCCGGATGGTACTGCAAGGATATATCGAAGTCCGTCATCAGCTTTAACCACCGCCTCTGCCGTATATTCAACTCCTTTTGAGTGAACACATACTTCAAGCTCTTGTGATCCGTGAAGATCTCAACTCGCTCTCCGTACAGGTAATGCTTCCATAACTTCAAAACAAATATAACCGCGGCCAACTCCAGATCATGAGTAGGATAGTTCTTCTCATGAGGACGTAACTGCCTGGATGCATAGGCAATCACCTTCCCGTACTGCTGAAGAACACACCCTAAACCCTTCCCGGAAGCATCGCTGAAGATCGAGAACCCTCCTGACCCAGATGGCAAAGTCAGGATCGAAGCTGAAGTCAACCTCCTCTTCAGCTCATCGAATGTAGCCTGACACTCATCAGTCCAGACGAACTCTACATCCTTCCTGGTGAGTCTAGTCATCGGCTCTGTAATTCGCGAGAAGTCCTGAACGAACTTCCGGTAATAGCCAGCCAAACCCAGAAAGCTCCGAACCTCGACAACTGAACTGGGCGTAGACCAAGACTACACTGCCGAAATCTTCCTCTGGTCTACTGAAATCCCGTGCTCGGTCACAACATGACCTAGGAACTCCACCTAGTCTAAGAAGAACTCACACTTCGAAAGCTTCCTGTAGAGTTGCTCCCTCCTCAGAGTCTCTAACACAACTCTCAAGTGCTCCTCATGCTCCTCCTGCATCTTCGAATAGATCAAGATATCATCTATGAAGACCACCACGAACTTGTCAAGGTACTGATGGAATACCTTGTTCATTAAGTTCATGAACACCGCGGGAGGATTGGTCAACCCAAATGACATCACTGTAAACTCGTACTGGCCGTACCGAGTCCGAAATGCTGTCTTGGGAATGTCATCCCGCCTCACCTTCAGCTGGTGATACCCGGACCTCAAATCTATCTTCGAAAAGACCTTTGCCCCACTCAGCTGATCAAACAAGTCGTCGATCCTCGGCAAAGGGTACCTATTCTTGATAGTGAGGTTGTTGAGCGCCCGATAATCAATGCACATGCAGGACGTACCGTCCTTCTTCGACACGAACAGGACTGGCGCTCCCCAGGATGAAGAACTGGATCTGATGAACCCCTTGTCCTGCAGCTCGTTGACTTGCTTCTTCAGCTCTATCAACTCGCTGTTGTTCACCCTATAGACATGCTGCGAGATGGGCTCGGCGCCCGGCACCAAGTCTATGGAGAACTCAATGTCCCTGTCTGGCGACATCCCCGGCAACTCCTCGGGAAAGACATCCGAGAACTCAGTAATCAACGGATGTGGCAAATCCTGCCCCGCCAACAAAGCTCCACAGAATCCAGCCTCCGGCTCCGCTGCTCCTCGAGCAAACTCGATCTCTGGCTCACCCGGCATCCTAAAAAGAACTCTGCCTCCTCTACAATCAATGCTAGCATGGTGCATGCTCAACCAGTCCATACCGAGTACCATATCGTACCTCGGTAGGGGTATTACGAGCAGACACGCACTCAAGTCCCGGCCTCTCAGAGTGACTCTCCGCCCCTTGCAAATATTATTAACCAGGATGATACCTCCCCCGGTCATAATCTTGCAAGTCCTACCCATATATTCAGCAATGATATTGTGTCTCAGAGTAAAAGAAACAGACACAAAACTATGGGTCGTCCCAGAATCAAATAAGGCGAAAGCAGGGAAAGAATCTAGAAGAACATGACCTGCAACAACATCTCCCACGGGCTCTGCCTCCTCCTCTGCTGCCAAAGCGAACACCCTGCCCGCGGGTGCTCCCCTCTGGTGCTGGACAAAACGCTGCTGCTAGGTCTGAAGTGGAGGACCCCTCTGCTCAACCACTGGTCCTCTAGCCGGCTGCACCCTGTCCTTGCCTCTCTTGGCTGCCCGAGCAGGGCAGCCCTTCAGCTGGTGGTCGGTCCCTCCGCAGAATAGGCAAGCGCCTAACCTCCTCCGGCATACGTCTCTGCTATGCCCCATCTTTCTGCAGAAAGCATACTGCTGGGTCTGCCTCTGGCCCTGACCCTGATGCTGCTGGGTACGCACCGGTGCCTGCTGAATCTACAACAGAGGCTGCTGCTGAAATAGCCTCTGCTGCTGCTGCTGCTGAATGTGGGGGCGCTTGGCTGGTCCCGTACTGGAACTCGCCCCCATAGTATCTCCGCTCCTCTTCGGCTTGAAGCCGAAGTCCTCCTCTGCGATCTGCGCGTCCATCAATATCTGATCGAACGTCGCGTCACGACGACCCGAGGTGCGGGTGTGCACTGCATGAATAAGTCCCCTGCGGAACTTACGAGCCTTCTGCCCCTCATCCTGGATCATATCAGGAGCGAACTTGCTAAGGCGAAAGAACACAGCTGCATACTCGTCTACCGACGAGTTCCCCTGCACTAGACCCACGAACTGGCCCTCCAATGCTGTAATAGCCACATCTGGGAAGAACTTCTCCTTGAAGAGCCTCCGAAAGTTCTTCTAAGTCAGCTCTCTCACCGACGTACGAGGATCCGTGCGGTACCATGTCAGCGCAATGTCGAAGAATCGGATGGCTGCGGCCGAAACCCAAAGTGCTCTAGGAAGCTCTGCCAGCTCCATGCTCCGATGTACATCCTCTAGCCAGTCGTCTGCATAAAGGATGCCCTCTGTGCCTGTGAAGTCCCTGGAGCTCATCTTCCTAAAGTCTAGTACTGTACCCGGCCTGGACTGCTGCTGGTATGGCTGCTGGCCAGTTGGGCCCTGTACCATACCCGGTGCCACTCTCTCTACTGCTGCCAGTGCAAGCTGATGCGAGTTCTCTATACTCTGTCTCAGCATCTCGATCTAACGGTGTGACACCTCCGACTGGCGCTGCGACGCCTCTGCCTGGGTCCGCTGTGTCTCCATCATCTGCTGAAGGAGAAGGAACATATGGTGCGTATCCGTCGGTATCGGTGGTGGTGGCGGCAGTATCTCTGGAACAACGGCCGTAACCCTCTGGGGTGGAGGTGGTAGACCTCCCTATGTAACTGCATGGGTCTCCAGAAAAGTAGAATCACTGGGGGCAGTCTCGTGAACCTCCTCCTCTGCCTGATCAGATCTCTCAGGCAAGCTACTCGATCCAGTGGCCTGCGGGTGCGTCTTTGTCATCCTGGAGACGAATTGAAATAAAGAGATCAATATGGCACATGAGTAGATTATCAAAGAAGGACAGTTAATTTAATACAAGGTGAATAATCATGATAATCAAAAGATCAGAAATTTCATAGGTGTGATTGAGAAACTCCTATCATGTCCTAGGTCCTACGTCCTAATTGCAGGCTCGTAATTAGTACTCTAAGTCGAGCACCATTACGAGATCGCACTAATTATGACACTGGACCTGCGTGGGCCACCACAAAAATGTGTCACGACCCGCACCCTTATGAGGGGCACGAGCACGTAGGTACGTCCAGCCTACGCCGCAGAATCGGTGGTAGAACGCTGTATATAACGTCTGTAAATACCTACGACTAACAGTTTAAATTTACCTGTACAGTATATACTCTCCGAATGGAGGTGACATAACAATACAGTCTCAATCACAGAATAAAACTAAGGTAGATAGCTCAGAAGGAAAGACATATGATAGATGAAAGAGTAATAAGTCCACAGTCTAATACAAGCCCAGATATATACAACATCACAGGATATCAAAATAGAATATAGAACTACAGTCTAATAAACTAGCTGGATCGCAGTCCAGTCAAACCCAGCTAACCTACACTACTCTGGAAGTACAAAATCTAGTGGATCTACTATAAGGCCACGATCCAAGGCTACTCCATCAAACTCGAGCCCATAATAGGTTGAGCAGTCCGCCTCAGAGTCATCTGTAATATATCATAACGGTATCCTGTCAGGAAAATGAGCAAGTACAAACACTAACAGCAGTTCCATGTGAATTGACAAGTTCTATAAGAGACAGTATAATGAACTACAAGACAAAGATATATGAAGACTTGGGAACCGTTCGGAAGCCGAGTTACAACCCTTAAACCAAACAAGGACCAGGGTTGTAACTCTTCTCCCGAGTAGAACTTAGTCTCCAATCAAGATACAATGTAAAGGCAAGTAGAGCATATGAGTAACTGTATATCATGCATGGTGAGAAAGTACTGAATATAGAACAGAACAGAATATATGACAAGAAAAGTAAATATAAAATGTGCCTCGAATATTATAGCCTAATGTGATCGGTATGGGTCAAGATTCAGGCTTCCAGCCGACCGGCTACAAGTACGTGGACTCGGCCCGGCCGGGATGGTAAGCTATGGAGAAAGTAGTAGCACAGGTCAGGCTATACCTATCGTGAGGTGAGGGTATAGCTATGATACAAGTAGTAACTCAAGGTGGGCATTGATCATACTATCTATAATATTCCCCATTCCCCGAATAGTATACGGATCCAGACATAGCACGTCATGACGCAGGATTCCCAAAGAGGGGAGCAAGTCCACATCAGGAATCGGCATCAATACAAGTACGAGAATCAAGACTAAGCAAGTACCAGTATCCCTAGAAATCCAGGAATGATATCTCATGACAGGAATCCGACAATACTAGTCCGTGAACTATCGTGTCTGAGAATCAAGTAAGACACTACGACTGAATCGGATATAGCAAGTATCAAGACAATGAAAACTATCAGTGAATGTACTCACCTGCTGTCCTAAGCTGTAGGATATATCAATGCTCAGAGCGGTATCAGAAGACCTAGATATGAAATACTGTGTGTTAATTTAGGTTTAAACAAGTTTATGAATGATTTATAATGAATAATATGCAATCTAGGTCAAACTAGCTCTCACTGAGTCACACTAAGTCTTGTCAAGTCAATATAGGTCAATTCAAGTTATATCAAGTCAATCTAAGCCAAACCAAGTCAATCCTAGGTCATACCAGTCATCACAGGTCAAAGCAACTCGAAGAAAGTCAAATGGGGTCAAGAGTTGGCCTACAGTTGACTTTTGGTCAACTGGTCAACCCTGGTCAACTCTGGTCAACTCTAAGTCAACCCTGGTCAACCTTAGGTCAATGGTGACTAATAGTTGACTTTTGGTCAACTACACAAGAATAATAGAAATTAGGACTAATTTGGGGAAAGTGTTGACCCATAGTTGACTTTCGGTCCAAAAAGTCAACCGTGGTCAACCGGGGCCAAGACTAGGTCTAGGCGACTATTTCTAACTATTACCAACCTCTAAAACCCATATCCAAGTCCATCTTGGACTTCGAAACTCATATCTTGGCCGTAGGCCAATATCCTATTTTACCCTTAAAAAGGGTAAAATTCTAGCTTAGGCAACTATCAAGTTAGCCTACCTACGCTTGGTATTTTGACCCGAGCTCCCTACGGTAGTAAGGTACTAGCCTATACATATATTACCTACCAAGATACCTAAGTAAAGTGGACATCTAGTCCATGTTACGGCCCATTGCCGATATCTTGAATATTTCAAGATACGCAATGGTACGGCGCGATACCGGCGCCCTACAACCCCGATTTCCACCCGAAAGCCTACCCGCAAAATCTAAATCACGTATTCTTGCCCCACGCCAAGTTTCAACTCATTCCGATACTCCGAGCTCCGTTTCGCCCTCTAACTCGATTTTCCCCTATTTCCTATTCTAGCCTTCTTCCTATTCTTCTAACTTCTTCCAATCTTTTCTTCTAACTTCTAATTCTTTTCTAACTTCTAATTCCTTAAACTTCTTCTACTCTTCTCTACGTATCTATCCATATATAATACATATATATATATATATATATATATATATATATATATATATATATATATATATATATATATATATATATATATATATATATACATATATACATATACTAAAAGGGGGGGTTAATAAGCTAAACACCAAAAGGGGGGGTGTTTTGCCTGGCAGCGGCTGCTGCCAGGTTGCTACTGCTGCTGCTCCAGCAAGGGCTGCTGCTGTGGCTGCTCCTTATTCTTCTCTTCATCCCCTTCTCTTCCCTCCTATCTCTCTCTCTTTATATATATATATATATATATATATATATATATATATATATATATATATATATATATATATATATATATATATATATATATATATATATACATAGGTATATATATATATATCTATCTAACCATCTATATATATATATATATATATATATATATATATATATATATATATATATATATATATATATATATATCTATCTATATATATATACACAACACTCACACATCTATATATACATACATACACACCCATATCCATATACATATATAAATACACACTCATATCTATATATATATATAAATACACTCTCATAACTATATATATATATATATATATATATATATATATATATATATATATATATATATATATATATATATATATATATATACATACATACACACCCATATCCATATACATATATAAATACACACTCATATCTATATATATATATATAAATACACTCTCATAACTATATATATATATATATATATATATATATATATATATATATATATATATATATATATATATATATATATATATATATAAACACACACACACTCACACAACACAAACACACACACATTCTCACCACTCTCATCCTCATGACACTAATACACATCAATATATATACACACACAAAAATACACATGTATATATATATATGTATATATATATATATATATATATATATATATATATATATATATATATATATATATATATATATATATATATATATACCACTCTCTAAGGATTAAACCCTAATAAATTCTTAACCTATTTTTCTAGGAAAAACCTACAAATTGTGGGCAAATGGTAGAGAATCTTCTCCTCTCCATTTATTGTGTGGGACATGAATGCTAATGAGAAATAAATAGAGAAATAAAAGCATACCTAGATTGGTTGGTTGGAGGAAGAAGAAAGACTTGAGAGGAAATGAATTTGAAAGAGAGAGAGAGAGAGTTGCTTAGTGGAGAAGAAAGAGGGGGGGCTCTCTCTTGGCCGGCCAAGCAAGGCATGGGTGAGGGGCACTTGTAATTACAAGTTTGCCCCTCCCTAAGCCTAATGCTAAATAAAATCCAAATTAGGTTTAGGAAGTTGCTAAAAATAATTAAAAATTATAATTAAACTAAATTACTCATGGGGGACTAGTCCATACTCTTAAACCCTAAAGTTTAGTGTGGTGGGTCATGGTTAGCTAACAGGCTAATTACAGCTCAAGTCGAAATTCACCGGGGTCCCGAATTAACTCGGAATGCGATAAAATTCGAACCCGACTCCTATAATAATTAAATAATAATATTTATGAAATAAAATTCCCAAAAATATTATAAAATAAAAAATTACCATTTTACCCCTAACTGGGAAAAAGTGAGGGTGATAGGTGCGGAGCTCGCTTTGATGCGTCGAGGAACGGAGTTCCTTGGCGATTCGAGGCGTGTGGCCGCGTGGATTCAAGACTTATACGGGACATAATGTACGGACATCGCCTTTCGAAGCATCCGTTGGTTCAAGACTTGTATTGAGAGATGAGAGAGAGCTGAGTGACTTATAAATGTGAGAAGAGTGATCTTGAGTGACTTGTAATCTTAGCCTTGCACCCTTTGTAACCTTTGTTTCAATATCAATAAAGAGCTTCTTTTGAATAACTTATGTTTTGTTTCAAATTCTGCTGCTATTATTCAATGTCTCTGCTAGGAACTTCTATACGACGACCTCGTTGCAGCCGCTGTAATCGGACGTTATGGAATCCGTCTTGCACGAGCGCAATCTAGGCTCGTGCGGCATCACGCCTTAGCAAGGACGATCGCTCCTACGGGAGCAGGGCGTGACAAAAAGCATATAATTTATACATTATACATGGTTAGTTGTGCGCACGCGCGCGCACACACACACACATCCCCTCTTTCACATCACTGGATCTTGTTTAAGTCATCTAATCATAATTGTTGATTTTTCAACGATTAATATTAGATGACTTAAGCAAGATCCAACGGATGTTACTGTGGGAATAAAAAAGTGAGAAAATGTGGATCCATATATATATATATATATATATATATATATATATATATATATATTTATATATATATATATATATAAATATATATATATATATATATATATATATATATAAATATATATATATAATTAAAATATATAGTAAAATTTATTGTTCATAATGATCTATGGGTGCCTCCCCAACATTTATGGAATCAAGTAACCATTGACATAATTTTGCTCATATTGTTCATTAATTATATTGAATATATCTTAGCTATTGAGTTGAATCTTGACATAATTATCAACAACATATTGCTGGAACAACTAACTCCTTAATCAACAACATATTGTAAGAGTAGTGGGCTTGACAACTAACTCCTTAATCAACTAACTCATTAATTATATATATATATATATATATATATATATATATATATAAGTATGTAAGAGTAGTGGGCTTGACAACTAACTCGTCGACCAACTTTAGTGAATATATTCAAATCTCATCCAAAACTTCCATAAGGGTGAAGTAAAGGCTATTGGAACATATCACAAAAGGCAACTGTGTCTTGAACATTTAATAACTGTCCAGAAATATTTTCAACAACTATGTTCCTTTCATTCCTTTCACTTATATCTTCTCCTCCTGCCAAGATAGCCGCTACTTATGAGGAAGTAGGTAAGTTGTATTGACATTAATTAGTTGATCTTTTATGTGCAATCTAAACTTTGCAAGTCACCGCTGAGAATTTTGGCAAGTCACTGTGCTGAGAATTGTTTATGTACATTGCTATAGAATTGTCATATCATAAACTGCTATATGCTTAATGTGTTATGCCTGCTATAGAACTGTGATAAGCAATGTTTGAGTCATTGAATAATTGTCACCACATTATGGCCAAACAACGACGAAAATGGTTAAGTTGCTCACGAATTAAAGATCATGCTTCAATAACTAGTCTAGCCTTGCACAGTAATGGACAACTTGTGTACAAGGAACGGATCCCTCAAATGATACCCCGGATACCCCAGAACACGGGATCTATTCAGCCTAGGAGGAAGTAAAAGATAGATTGCTTGATATAAGCTGGTTATTCGGCGAACTTTCGGTGGGGCTCGCTACATGCGCTGAAAGGGACACCATCTAAACCCAGTTATAGTCCAAGTTGGCTTGTGATGCCAGTGACCTTCACATATACAATTCGTACACAATATGCTAGTAAATGATGACAATGACATGGAAGAACATGGTAAGGTTCATATTGCATGGTGTGTCATGACCCGCACCCTGTTTAGGGGCACGAGCACATGGGTACGTCCAGCCTACGCTGCAGTGTCGGCGGTAGTACGCTGTAAAGGTCATCTAGAATATTTAGAATCTAAGACACAATAATATAATCTGTCATCTCTGCACGGAGGAATATAAACACACTCAATCACATAAATCTAAGGAAGATAGGTACTACGAGTATGATAAAGAAACAAGATGAATGAATAGTCTGAAATAGTGCTGAGCCACAATCACATATTCAGAATTTAAAGACATCACAAGATCCCAAATAAATACTACAAGTCTCAAAGTATCAAGCTGTAATATATTCCAGACAAAATCTAGCTAAACTAAGTCACTACAGGCTGTGCATCCTCTATGAGCACCGGGTCCACAGGCTGGTCCTGGTCGTAGGCTCCATCTGTGCCAAACCTGTAGTAGGTCGGACAATCTGCATCTAAATCCTCTGAAAAATAATGGGAGTTATTATGTCAGGATATGAGCAAGTGCAAACGTTAACTGCAGTTCCATGTGAATTGACAAATACTATAAGAGACAATTATAATGAAATACAAGATGAATATCAAGACTAAAAGTAAAACAGAACAAGAGAACTGGATATCATGTCATGTGTGAGATATAATATAAAACTGAAATATAAATAGTGGAAAGTAATATGAGGTATGATGTAAACATAAAAACAAAGGCCATGAGATATTAGAGCATTATGTGATCGGCTTGGGTCAAGATCAGGCTATTCCATTTGACCGGCTATACACAGGTAGTATAATAGTACAGGGATCAGGCCGGCCTAAATGGAAAGCTATGTACAAGTAGTATAAGGTCAGGCTACATCCTACGTGTGGTGAGGGTGGAGCTATGCACAAGTAATAAACAAGTAGGGGTAATGATCACATTGTCACGACCCGCACCCGTTTTTCGGATACGAAGCGTGTCCAATCCCAGCCTACGTCGCAGTGTCGGCGGTAGTACGCTGTCTAAATACAAGTCATGACAATCTAGAATCACATGGTAAACTATATCTCATCCACAGGAATAATCGAATGAATCAAGATCAATGAAATACCAAAAAAAACTGAATAATATAACTGAATATATCCAAGATTCAATGTCACGTCCAGTGGACACAAATCCACTACTAATAGATGGAAAAATAAAGAAATACAAGAAATGAACCAGCAGAGTACAACCTGCTAACCAAGTAATCTCAACTGCAAAGCACCGTGATCTGAAGCTAACTCAAATCCACTTGTCTGCTCCTGACTCAAACTCGGCTAACCTGAAGAGATCATCAGGTCCTTAGAGGACTAGCAAGATACATAAAAATGAGCCTTTCTAACAGTTTATTATGCATGGAGAAAATACAGAATAAACAAGTAAAACTGAGCAATAAATAAATACGAATCTGTACACTGTCTACACATAAATGAACTGCTGAACGAGGACGAGAGAACTCATGTCAAGATGTCAACGGATGACCAGATCGAATACTCAAATCCTCGTTCCTAGTGTCGACTCGCAGGTTTGAACAACTACTAGCCCTTGTCCCTAGTGTGGACTCGCAGGCTAGCATCACCCTCGTCCCTAGTGTGGACTCGCAGGTGTGAACCATATACTACTAACCCTCGTCCCTAGTGTGGACTCACAGGTTAGCATCACCCTCGCTCCTAGTGTGAGCTCGCAGGTGTAAAATATATACTACTAACCCTCGTCCCTAGTGTAGACTCGCAGGTTAGCATCACCCTCGCTCCTAGTGTGAGCTCGCAGACGTGGACCAATAACTACTAACCCTCGTCCCTAATGTGGACTCGCATGTTAGCTTAGACACAGATAACTACTAACCCTCGTCCCTAATGTGGACTCGCAGGCTAGCTTCACGATTTCAAGACAAGGAGGCACGACTCAATCAAGGCTCAATGGATACGTCCAATAAGATACAAGGCTAACTGTGAACACGGTCTACATAACAATGATACAAGTATATAAACAGGATATAAAAAAATACATGGCAAAATATAAGAAAACTGGATAATACTAAAGAGACAGTGCATGTAAATAAAGCTGTGTAGAAAGGCAAGGTGTACTTGCCTGCTGTCCTGAGCTGCGGATACGAGTCAAGAGTCCGTATCGAGTCCAAGTAACCTGTTATATAATTTCATGGAATCAAGACACAATGTTTAAGAGTACAAACTAGCTTATCTATCTAGTTATTTAGGCTTCTAGGTTTATTCCCATATGATGTTTACCCCAATTATAACCATTAGCTACCACATTAGTTCTTAGGTTTTCCTTCCTATAACCAACTACCCTATATGATCTCTCCATATGTAACAATACCTATACACACACATAGGGGAGTAGTCTTGTACATAAGTTTTCACACTTCTGTATATACTGTTTGCAGGTCACACTAGACCTCTTGTTGTTCCTGGCAACCCCAAATACTAAGCCCTTTATCCACAGGGAATTTCCAATCACTGGTAACATATTTCTCTATATTGTTATGAGTGTGTACCCTAAGTCACTTCCCCTATACTAGAATCCTGGTTACACAGGAACCGTTTTGTACCTACTGAGTGTATTCAGGATTCCATTTACAGGTTTGTGTCTTAGCTACAATACTAGGTATACATGATAGTCCCTAGAACAGAACCACCCATCTAACAAGAATCATAATCATATACAAATAACCTTGCATTATATTTGGTCACCATTGGGACTGAACATTCCAGTTCAGGACAATTAACAGGAATCATATACAAATTACCATTTCTGCTACTGACTTGTTTCCCTGATACTCCTCGCTCTATCCTGGACTGCATTCCCAATCCTGAGACTGAACCCTGGTCGAAACTTCCCATTAAGTACTTTTAAGAGTCAACACAAACTCTAAATGAAACTGTAAATGTATTTTATACATAATGTGTCAAAGTACAACATGAAATCAGACCCATGACCACTTGTTTGTCTTGTATTTCTACCACAGTCATGAAGGATCATTGGCATCCTTGTGCATACAGGCAATCTAATAGATACCCGAACCTTGACCAAACTCTATGTTATCATCTACAGTAGATGGTAGATGACTTTGGCCTTCAAGTTCAACCCGATGGTCTAAGGGCACTTGTCCACAGCTATATGTGTATAATGGATTACCCAAATGGCCAATCTACCAGCTTGAAATCTGTTTACTAACATGCCTATAGTAAAGTGCAGTTTGTCCTATTAAGGTATGCAGACATGTCCAAATAGCAGGGCTGTTTACTTATGGAGTAACATGATGTAATGTGAAATGGAATATAGGTAGGACAAGGTTTGAATCAACTAGTGAAGGGGGGACTGCTAACCTAAAGTAACAGTCGACTGTTGTTAAGAAGGTTTGGACCCTAAATGCAAGGGACTGGTAGATCAAAATGCAGGTCCATAATTAATTGAGGACTAAACATGTGGGGTTTTCAATATGAACTGAGAACATGATATGAGCTAGAACATCAAGTTACAGGGCAAGGCATTGGAATAACTGGGTTGATATCAAGGTAAAGGGCTAAACCAAATTGAGGGAGAACAGAACATGTGATGTTCTGTGACCTGAGTAGTACCTATTGGGGTACTCATCAACCAAGGGAGATTGTAGAACCAAAGAGGGGACTACTCTCAACCATCTGAACTCAAGCAGTGATCTGTCATCATACTGATCCCAGGGAATACAAAATACCAAGATACAGGGTATTAACACCTATTGTTGCCCTGTGCTAAAACTAGTTCTTATTGATCTTATATAACAGCCTATGGTACACAACCTACCAACTCTAACAAAACCTTAGGACTGGTATAGGTCTGCACCAGTGTACCATGGTCTGATACCCTGCTTCTTGGTATCTTGGATACACCCATGGTTGCCTTAGGTGTACTGATACTAGGTGAACCATTTCCTGATATGTCCAGTGTCATTTGTACAACTGTTAGACATGGAGTCTCTAGTTCAGGGTCCCCTGTGGATTATAATGAGATACACTACCCCTGGAATCCTGGAGACCTGACATGGGTCTTCCTTGTCAAATTGCTAGCTGGTACTCTAGTTTTAAGGCTTGCTAACACCATCATGTGTACTCAGTGGATACCCAAATGTCTTCTGCAGTACAGGCCTGTAGGATTTCCAAAGATTGGACCTTGGCACATCCCTACCTACCTACACGAACAGTTCAGTGCTTGTGTATTGAACCCAGGTAGCCTCTCCTTACTCTGGTAGGGTCTATTGTAAATAATGTATATTTCTCTATCCTAGACTGACCTGATGGTGGCCAATGGGCATATGCAAGGATGGTTGTATGACTGCTACAATATGTATAAAAGAACAAGGACTGACTACCTATATTGTTCTATGATTTAGGGGCATGGTTCCATGCCAATGACTGTACAAAATAGGTACTTGATACGCCAGCCATGTGAACAGGTCCTCCCGTCACCTACCCCTACTATTGCAACCTGATGGAAAAAATCTCAATCCCTCGCCCTATTGCTCATATCATCGATTTAGCCTTCTAGACATTAACACAACTACCTCTACTGCAATGAACAAAACCAGTTTGTTTAAAGAATTGTATGTATAAAAGATTTACCTGCTCGAACGATGTGTTATTGCTGCAACCTTAGCTCAACAACCTCATGAACTGGAGACACAGGGGATTTAGGGTTTTGGAAGATTCAATGGGTTGACTGCTACTTCTTATATATACAGTTCATTTTTATAATCCTGGAGGGTGATGGAGAGATTGGGGAAAGGATTTAACTGATTTATTCTTAGCCGATCTAGTTTAGAATTCAAATCGAATTCTTATCTAGAGTGGAGGGTTCGGTTAAAGGATATTTGAATTTGGATATTTGCACAAGGGTCCCTACTAAATTCCTATATTCCCTTCTTGACCTTTCTATTTGGTATTTCAAATAAACCTATATAAACATAATCAATGTATGAGACAAATGAATAATAAAATAAATAAATAAATAATAAAAAAAATATGAGAGGATAAAATTGGTCAAGGGGTTGACACACATAACCTCTAATAACTCTCCATCCCCGAGTAGTATACTGAATCCAGACATGACAGGTCATGACACAGGATTCGAAGAGCAGGGGGCCAGTCCACTCCTAAATCGGTGTCTATACAAGTACATGAACAATATCGAACAATGTACTCATATACCAGGTAAACCGAGAATGACATCTCACGATGAGATTCAATGTATACTAGTCTGTGTATTCTCGTGTCGAGTATCAAGTATAACACTACAACTGAATCGGATATAGTAGATATCAAAGCAATAAAAACTATCAGAGAATGTACTTGCCTGCTGTCCTGAGATGAGAAAAACCGAACTACAAACCACTCAATGAGCCATAAACAGTCAACTCGTGCAACAGTCTCCAAATGCTGAAACAAACATTACCAACGTTCTCAAAACGGTCAAATTAGCTAGAAACGCCTACCCATAAGTCCAATTCTGGACACAGGGGTAAAACGGTAATTTTGGGCCAAAATGGTGTCCGTCGTTGGAACCCACTTTGCACCAAAAAGTGTCACAGGATCAATGGTCTCGAAAGTCATCAAATTATATGTCTACAACGGTATGTCCAATTTTGGATTCCAACGGTATGTCCAATTTTGGATTCCGTTGACCCGTTGTCAAAATGGTCCGTTGACTAGGACATTGAAGTTCCGATTTACACGGAAAAGCATACCGAAGCCAATGTACTCAAAACTCAGAAAATTATATGTGAAAAGAGTCCAGAATGATGATACAAACTCAACGATATATCCGAAATTTGATTCCGATGATCCGAGCTCAAAATATCCCGTTGACTCGGATTGTGGGACCCGCTTTTTACCGAAATATGTGCCAGGGCCCACGTCCTCCAATCTTAGCAAACTTTATATGAAAACATGCCAGAACGATGCCATGAGTCTACTGGTGGTGTCAGAATTGAAACCTGGATTCTTGGGTTCAAAAATAGAATTTTATAAGTTTGGAATTACGAATTCGGACGGCCAAATTTGGCGTCAAATTCAACAGTCAAATGTGCTCACAATAAAATAAAATTTAAGGGATAGGAAGAGGGTCATACCAGCTGTGCACTGGAATTGACAGCGTACGAAACGGAGTTGCAATGGCGGAGATACAAGCCGACGAAGTTGGCTCCACAAAACTGTCCAAAAATTATACAATTTAAACGGTCAACTTGGTGGCCGGTTTTGGTCTAAGAAACGATCGAATCAACGGTTGAAACTTGACAGGGGTGAAGGGCTACATACCAAGATTGGGACGGTAGAAACGGTTCGACGATCCAACGGTCGGATTTCTCGAAAAATACGCATGAAGTCGCTGCCTCGAAACGCGATTCTGACTTTGATCCCGCGCGCGTCACGACGGAATCCCGTGCCAAACGCATGAATCGCCAACGTGGCACATCGGAGAGGAAGGCGGCGTACACGGGGAGGTCATCGGAGTGCTCGCTGGTGGTGGCCGGCCGTACGGCGGCGCGACGGCTCGACGGTGTGCGACGGCAGCCCGCACACGCACGTACTGTTCACGCTGCTGCTGTTGTTGTACTGCATGTTGCTGCTATTGTTGCAGCAGTGCATCGCTGCTGCTGGCCTCGTACGGCGGAGGCCTACCAGCGGCGGCAGCGACGCGACCAACGACGGGGTGGTGGCCGACATGGTTGGGGAAAAGGAGGCTGTTGATGGAGATGGTAATGGTGTTGGTGATGATGGTGGTGGTTTTGATGATGATGAGGATGTTAATGATGATGGTTGTCACGCCCCGATTCGTAGAGTCATTTCTTTTTATATTTTACCTCTTGGAATCGATCGTCCTTGCTTGGGCATGATGTCGTACAAGTCTGGTATTGCACTTGTACAAGGCAAAGATGGTACATAAGTGATAATCTGCAAATAGAAACACATCGCAGCGGCAGAAGCAGACAAATTGAAGTTAATGAGGACAATCATTTTTATTGAATAGAAGTACATCACTTCTTGATAGCAGCGGAGATAAAAGGATAACTTGAAGTCACACAGAAATATGTAGAACTTTATTCTATTAATTGATAATTGAAGAAGAGTACAAGACTTGTATTACAATATAATGCTTACAACACATCTCACTGTACATTGAAAGCCAACTGAACAATGCTATACAACTTACATTTGATACTTGGATACATTGGATTACAACTCGATATACCAACTTGGCTTACAACTCACTGGTACAACTGATAACAATGTTCCATACATTATGCCCTTTATAAACAGAAGACATCATCTTGAACAAGGAGAGCTTCTGTAAGCCCAACAAATCTTCGATGCCGCAGGACCGGTCAAGCCAATCTTCCTGTGCAGAACATCCCAAGCACGAGCACCTGCCCACAAAACGTGGGTCAGCACATCATCTATGTACTGGCAAGCAGAATCCAACCCACTCGTCTAAACCAATACTAACTGGTCAATTTTAGCAAGCATTTAATAAAATGATCTTTCTACTTGGGCCTAGCATCAGTTTACAGTTCATGGACAATAATCATAGTGAAGCATGTAAACATATTCTTAGCAATATTTATGTGGACATATCATTATAGCATACTTGGTGTTATCATGCAAAGGCATCATTGAGACATCGTTAACATTATCATCTTAAACATGTTGTGTCAATTCTCACTTTAAGCATCACTTAGCATGTATGTTATGATTGAGCGATGTTTATATCAAGGCATCCTTCTAGCATACTGAATCTAACATGTTAAGCAAGTTCTCATATTGAAAGGGTACACATAGCATCATTTATTTGGCACATTAAGCATGTAAGTTAAACCAACACATATATTGAGTATATCACATTTAAGTGATTTCTTACCAACAGCCAACTCCCTCGTATCGGCATCAAATACAGGTTAGCAGACATACTTACTCTGCCTGCACAAGACATTCATTAGCATGCATCCTGACTACATGGTCACTGGTGTTTAACCATACGGACGTTGCCATATAGGTCTTCTAGCATACTGAATCTAACATGTCTTCGTTGGTAAGTTCTAGCGTTAATGTTTTCATGTCTATCAAATGCTTGCACACAATTTACTAGGATGGCTAGAAAGATAATTGAATATATATAGCACATTTAAGATAAATTCTTGAATCAAATGAGAGCATGGTATATAATTAGCCATTCACTAGTACACGGCAGTGTACTGACCCTCTCTCTCCATTGGTACCCCAGACCAAGAAGGGCGTGCCACCTAACTCAAGGCGATGCTAGTTCATTTTGAAGCGTCGTCCGTGTGCAAAGGCTTGTTTCAATCCTTTTGAAGACTTCGCATTTCATTCTAAAGAAAGATTGCTCGACTTCCCACGATAGCAGGTGTTTGAAATATTTTGGTTGTATAAAAAGGATGTAATATATGGAACGACTATCTGATCATCGTTTATTTTGTAAGTCGAGTCAAACAATAAGCCCGCGTGACAACTATTGTAATAGAATTATAAATGATATTTATTATCAATGAAAAGAAAATTTTCTTTTGTTTCAAATGTGTTGTTCAATTTCTCTGCATACTCTATTAGATATTGTGTTTCAGATAACCTTATGACTATGTCTTGTGCAAACGTTACTTAGGTTCGCACGATATCACGCCGGATGGACGACTATCGATTCTTTGGAATCGGGTCATGACAAGCTATAGCATAAATGACTAAGTATTGTAAAAGAAAACCATGGTATCACAATCAATACCGAGTTTTTCTACGATATCACATGATACCGGTCTAGAAACTTTGATCTACTCAAAACCAACGACCAAAACCAAAAATTATAATTTTCAAAGAAAACAAAAAATAAGATGTAGTGACATCACTTTTGAGAAACATGTACTTGCATAGAGTAAAGCTCTAAGCCTAATTTTTTACGTCTCCTCCTAGGGGTTAGACACCACACTCAAGACCTCAAGGCCAAGCTCCAAAGCATAGCCCAATTGAGAAAGAGAGAAGAATGTGAGAAATGGAGAGAGAGAGAGAGAGAGAGAGAGAGAGATGAAAGAGGGAAAAGAGAATGAAGGAGAAAGAAAATGGGTTATATAGAGATGAGGGTGAATGAGGGTCATTAGATGTGCCACATCATTTATCCATGTCCCAACAACTCATCTCAACTATTGGAAACAAAACCAAACATCCGATGGATAAAAGGATGGCTTGGTTAAGAACCACTGGATGAGTCATTGGCAACCGGACGGTATACCGTTGGTATACTGTGGCATACCAGCAGAATACTGGTTTAAATCCCAAATGCATTTTCCAAAAAAAAAAACTCATTAACTTTTTTCTATGCACATTCCTATCACGGGTTTATGATAATGCAATGAAATATTCTACAAGTACAGGGTAGTCTCACATATTAAAACAAAAATCCAAATCACAACAATACGATAAATAAGATACATGAGTAAGAAACAAAATAAGTCCGATTCACAAGAAAAAAAATTTAAATAAAAAAATAGAAATACGAAAATCGAAAATAAATGTGACAAAAATTAGTTTGATAATAGTGCGGTTAAAATGTTGGTACGTTGCTACATCGACAAAGTTTGTAAATTTAGCATCATGAGGTTGAATGAATATTATTCCAGACCACTTAAGCACTTAAGTAAATGCAACATGAGGTTGAAACATAATAAAGAGTAAATAAATATAAGATACTGTTATAATTTTACTCAAATAAAATTAATAAAAAAATAATGGTCACCTTGAAATTATATCAACAATATCCTAACATTAAGAGATAACTTGCATGTATGTATATATTATTCAAGACCACTTAACTGTATCATGAGGTTAAAACATAATTGTTAGTCCCGGGGCTTGATCAAAGATGGTAGACTCGATGTCGAGATCAGAGGTTCAACAAACGTTCACCTTCTGATATTCTCGAGATCGAAGAGGAACACAATAGTATGAATCTGATTACAAAAGCAACAATAATCAAGAAATAAATCTCACGTTCTTCCTCGCAATTGCAGTTGCTGACGTACAGAACTGAGTTTAGAAAATAAATCTTACTTTCTTCCTCGCAATTGCAGTTGCTGATGGACAAAACTGAGTTATAATTTAGATGAAGGAGAAGAAAGAAGAAAGAAGAAGAGGAAAGATTCTTACTGGGGTGATTAAGATCACCGTTGCTTAAAGCAAGATTCGTCCCAACACGATCTGCTTCCAGGAACCAGCAAGTTCACGAAGAACTTCTGGAACGCTCGTAAGTCAATATTTGAGACTTGAACGGGCTTTCTGGACTTTATATACTCTCTTTAACTTTCTTCTTGGTGCATCTTTCAACGGAGGCCAAGGGGCTCTATTTATCGAGTGGAGTGAGACTTTACCTCTTCTCCTATCCGATATGGGACTAAAATACCAATACTAAAAAATAGAGTTTGATATTTTAGATCATCCCACAATCAGCATAGAAGTGTGCCAGTCTACGCCTACCCCTCGAACATTCCCGTGCATGCACGAGGCATCCTGGAGTCTGTGTTCGAGTCCGAGTCCGTACAACAAAAATCAACTTACATCTTTGTTGGAATTAATCCTTTTTTCTTCTAGGAAAATACTCTCACATGACACACACTTGTGCCCCACCACACCTCATGTGCACACCTCAACATAAGCAATTCATTATATTGAGATACTCACTATTTGGTGTAGCCGATGTGGAACTATCTTTCCTATTCCAAAGGCAAAAATACCAACAATCCTCCACATATCTCAATATATGGGTTGAGCGTTCCCTACAGCGACTGTCCATCATGCATTAGGAAAGATGTCGCTACGACTTGAATCTTCCCGTATAGGTTAAATAATAGCATGATACAAGAATGGACTAAGCCTTGAATTCTGTACCATAACTGCAATTCTTCCTACTCACATAATGACATCAACTGTGCTTCTGGCTGTACATTAAAGGCCTTGTGTCAGCCTAGTTTCAGTGTATAATTTTTGGACGTCTACAAGTTTACCCTCAAGAGACGGCCTGATATCTCTGTCCATACACTATAGGTGAGTTCTTTATAAAGAGTCATGGCATGAAACATTGTGCTTCTTTGTGTTGCTACGCCGCTATGACATGGCTTAAAGCCGAGGCTTTACCCCACCTGGGTACTTCACGTAGTGTTATAATACTGTAGCATGAGGTCACAAGCCTCTTTGTAGTGCCAAACTACCCAGCATGAAGCCTTGTGCTTCCGTGCGGTGTTACGCCGCTATGACATGGCTCGCGAAGCCGAGGCTTTACCCTACCTGGTACCTCTTTGTGGTGTCATGCCACTATAACATGAGGACATCATCCTCTTTGTAGTGCTGTCTACCTCTCTTTATTATGATTATCATACAGCTTTAGGCTACCTGTCTATTTGTGATGCTACTCTTGGCTCACAAAGTCGAGGCATTACCCCAAATCGGAAACCTCATGGTGGAGTCACCCCACTATAGCATGGTGTTACACTCCTTGTAGTGCTGTGCTACCATGCTTCCTGCAAAGCACTCCAGGCATTCACTCTGCTTGAGAACTCATTAAGGCATTTAAGCCAACCTTCCCAAAGGATCCATTTTTCGTAGAAAATAACAGTAGACAACAGTGGTTGTAGGTTCGTAACCTATCCATGCCAAAGAGGACAAGTAGCCACTATTCTTGCTATTCTTTCGGTTAATAGTCCTTTCTTGAACCAAAAGCTAGATGTCTAGTAGATTTCTCTTTGAACTAATAGCATAAAACTTTATGGTAGGAATGTAATAACACAATATCAGAATGCCTTCAAGCCCATTTTATACAAGCCGTGTCATCGACCAGCTGGCGCTTGAGGTCCTTGGTGAACGGATCCGTCAGGTTCTCCGGACTCCGAACATCAATCACTACAATAACACCCCTCATGATGAGATCGTGTACTGTCCTGTGCTTCAACCGCACATTCTTCTTCTTTCCATTGAAGAGGTCATTTGATGCCACCGTCGCAGTCGCCTGGTTGTCCCAGTATATCGGTATCCCCGTTATTTGCGTCCCAACCACTAGAAGATCATACATAAGCTCTCGAAGCCATTCTGCTTTCTCCGCTGCGGTATCAAGTGCAAAGAACTCAAATTCCATGGATGACCGTGAAAGCATAGTCTGCTTCTTTTATTTTCACGATATAGCAGCTCCACCCATTGTGAAAACGTATCCTGTAAACCCCCAATATTTTATAATTATTTTAGTGCTTTAAAAAAATTATTTTGCTATATTATTTAGAATTAAAGAGGTAGTTGGTATATATGTAAGTAATTATAGACATATATATATATATATATAATATGTATGATTGTGTGCATGATATTTTAAGTGCTAGTAAATATAGTCTACAATTATTATAAAAGATTTTTGTTACTTAATTACAATTTATAGGAATTTTTATGTGAATATATATATATATATATATATATATATATATATATATATATATATATATATATATATATATATATATATATAGTTATATAGTAGTAAAAAATATATATATAACAAACCCACCCACCTAAAGTGGGCGGGCCCCACCCTTATTTGATTGCTGCTTCAAGCTCACGAAACAAAGCCCAACCCCGTGGGAACTACCAATTCTAAACCTATCAGTATTAGGTTTTGCTAGAAGTTGTTATATATATAACTTTTTCCACAAATCTCAAAACCCTAAACTTCCAAAAAGAAAGTTGCGGCTGATCATACCCTCTTCGCCTACGAGTTCGTTTCACTAACGATGGAGCTTTGTGCGCGACGAACGGAGCTTCGAAAGTCAGTCCCTCGTCACCCACGAAGCAGTTTTTCCACTCAAGGTACCCTACTTCCCTACGACGTAACTTTTTACTCGTAGCACCGATTTTCGATCCGTAAGATTTTCTGGAATATAGACTTGACCCTCTTCAAGATCCTCCAGGTGGATTTTGAAACAACCCATCGACCTGCTCGAAAAATCGAGACGAAGTTAAAAAAAACCTATTTTCTGTAATACTAAAAACTGTTTTAAAACGACAACTTGTCGGCCAATTTTTTTGCTGTGCAGTAAAGAATTGTAGAAACAAATTAAAAACAGTAAAAGACAACATAATCAAGATTACAACGCATCTTCTGGATCATCGTTTCGATTAACGTGTAAAAAGTAAATTGATGTTGAAGTTGGAGAAAAATCTGTGTTAATTTATATAAAATTTCTGAATTTTTCTCGATACGGCGTGCACCCCGACAAACCGGGCGACATGGTTGCATGCTACACACATCAAAAGACGCGTATGGACGTTACTGACGTGTGGGAACTAACGAAACTCAGTTTCGTCGCGTGTATACGACGAAATCAGTCTGTATCCGTCAAGATACCCCCGTATCGCCAATTTGCAAACCTTGCCCTAACTTCGTGTACACTTGTCAAATCGAGACAAAACTTGCGACAACAGGTCTAAATCGAAATTTTGGTCCTGTGTTCCAAGTTTGGTTCGATTCTGAGGAGGTCGAATCGGAACCCCTTTTTGGCGGGCCCGCGACCCACTCAAACGGGCGAAATTGTACACGGCTCATCGGAATCCAAAACTGGACATACCTTGAGTTCCTCTCCTCAAACTGAATTAGTAGACATATAGTTTGACGACTTTAGAGACCATAGACTTTGGCACGAGTTTCAATGTAAAGCGGGTCCAACGGCGGACATCATTTTGACCCAAAATTACGATTTTGTCCCTGTTCCAGAATTGGACTTTTAGACAGGAATTTTTTACGTATATCTTCTTCACCGAGATCATTTTTAATGTTTGTTTCAGCATCTGGAGTCATCTATGATTTGTGAGTTTTGGTGCTGACACTTGCTACTCTTAGATTGTCCTTCTCGCACCGCAGGCAAGTATACCTTGCCAAAGATTCTGATTGTCCTCTTTTATTTTCAGTATATTTTATTTCTTTCTCTTATTTGTCATTTTGTTTCTATTGGACGTTCGTGTCACACTTGGGTGCAAGCGGCTAAATTTAGTCGTTATATTTATTTATGTCTTATTTGCATGTCGAACTTGTGTCAGTTGACCATCCTATGAGTACGTAGGATATTTTTATATCCCCTATGGCCTTGACACATGTGTATCACGTGATGAATGAGTTTATATAGGACACGGACCTGCGTACTCGACTGGCCATCGATACGTACGGGACGTACGATGGTTAGGAGGTAACTGCTACTAGTGTGTTGAGTTAGAAGCCGTAGCAGTTGCCAACTGGATAGGCTGTGGATACATCTTGGACATGAGCATTTGGGGGGGAGGGTACAGCTACTAGCATAGGGGCTATATTTATTTTTACACACTTTGTGGGCCGAGAGTGACTCATATGAGTACTACTTTCTGCCCTGGCCGATAGCGTCTCGAATGAGCGCTACTTACTGCCACTCTTATTACTCTGCTGATCCTACAGCCCCTGCATAGAACGTTGTCCTCAAAGTGCATCTCACATAGACGGTTAGGAGATCCTGTAGATTCATAGTTGCATATTTTACACATTCAGTTACTTGGCATGTTTTCTGTATCTTGTTACGTCCCACTGAGAACCTGGTGATCTCTCCAGGATTAGATGAGCAGGACTATCCCGAGGAGTACAGTGCCGTATTGGATCCATCATACATCGGTGACGAGGCATCTCCTGTCCATACTTAGTTTTATTCTTTATTATCTGAGACCATGTATTGGACATCTTTTTATCATCTTTCTTGCTGTTTGAGGAGGTTGGACTCCATTTAGTTGAGACTATTTTTCCATAGGTATTTGGGTGGGAATTGTTGGCACATCGATTTTGATTATTGTTCACAATAACCCTTGTACGTCTTTAGTTTGTACTTTTCATAGGCAAGAATAGAAGAAAGGATTCTCCATTCCATGACGCTAATCAAAGACCATGGACCTCTGCATTTCTCCTTTATCAGATTTGCCAAAGACTATGAAGCAGCTTGGAGACTACAAAGAAGACGGTTCTTCTCCTTGTTCTTTTCCTGAGTCTGTAAATGTCTAGGAAATCTTTGTACGTACTTTGTTAGGATGACAATGTTAAAGAAAGAAAATGGTGAAATAGTCATTCAAAAGAGGCAAAAAATCCGTCGGATTTCCGAACAAATCCGTCGGATAATCCGATCACTCACAGCAAGTTAGTGAGACATTGATCGGATCATCCGACGGACCTCCGCAGAAATCTGCCAAATTATCCGATCGCTCGCAGCAAGTCAGTGAGCCAATGTTCGGATAATCCGACGGACTTCTGCATAAATCCGCCGGATAATCCGATCGCTCACAGCAAGTTAGTGAGCCAAATGTTCGGATCATCCGACGGATAATCCGAGTCTTTCACAGCAAGTCTGTAAGCTAGTGTTCGGATCATATGCCGAATTTTTGCTGAAATTCGACGGATAATCCGTTTGACTTATTTACAACTTTTGAATTCAAATCCAACAACATCTGGCAAGTGCATTTAATGCATCTAACGGCTCTTTTTATGACCGTTACTGTTGACCGGATAATCCGACGAATTTTCGCTGAAATTCGGCGGATAATCCGGTTGACGGCTGATTTGCCTTTATGACTTTGGATTTGTATAAAAGGAGTTTCACTCTCTCCTCTTAAAGACTATCTCTTACAAGCTTTAAATTTTCTCAACCACAAAAGAGCTTCACCATTAATACTCCACCAAGCTTTCAAATTGTCATCCTTTCCCAAAGTGCTAGAGTATTTGCGAGTTGTAATCTTCGATCTTCACGTGTTAGAAGATCAACAAGTTCTTTTCTCATTTGTTTGAAGTTGGCGAGCCTTCGTAAGAAAACTCGTGTGTTGAAGTTGGCGAGTCTTCGGATCCAAACTCGTATTAAAGTTGGCGAGTTCTTCGAATCCAAACTCGTGTGTACTATTTGATTAAATAGTGGATTTAAGCCGGAGAGAGATCCGGGACTGGATTGCCTCAAGCGAGGATACCAGGATACATCTTGTGTTTGATCTTCCTACTCTTTACTTTTATTTGTCATATATTGCTTCTGTTGCTCTAGTTTTATTTTATCTCCCTATTCACCCCCCCTCTAGGGTTCTGCAATTGGTATCAGAGCTTTGTTCTCTTGATTTGGATTTACACCCTTTGAGTGATCCATGGCCTCTAACCCTAGTATCAACACCTTCCACAATGAAGGACACTCCACAAATAGGCCTCCCCTATTTGATGGAACCAACTATAACTACTGGAAGATTAGAATGAGCATTTATCTGAAGTCCATAGATTTTGATTTATGGGATTGTGTGATAAATGGTCTTCCTACTCCTTCTAGAGTTATTGAGGATATTGCTTCTGACACCCTCAGGGACACACTTACTGAAAACACCAAGAAGCTTACGAGTCGAGATGCCAAGGCAATGAATGCTCTTTATTGTGCTCTCGACAGTAGTGAATTCAACCGAATCTCTACTTGCAAGACTTCCAATGAGATTTGGAAGTTACTTGAAGTCACACACGAGGAAACTTCACAAGTGAAGGAATTCAAGATTAGTAGACTCACGCAAGAATATGAGTCCTTTAAAATAAAGCATGATGAATCTATCACTTACATGTTTACTCGTTTTGGTGACATTATTAATCCTCTCTCTTCTCTTGGTAAGAAATATCCTGCTCATGAAAAGATCAGAAAATTCTTAGAGGATTGACGAAAGCTTGGAGTCCTAAAGCTACCACAATCATTGAGGGGAACGATCTAACAGTCATGAACCTTGAGACCCTCATGGGTAAGCTAATGACTCACGAGCTCGATATGAAGGATCAAGAGGAATCCTCCATACAAGAGAAGGAGAAGGAGAAGACCAAATAGGAGGAGAAATCTCTTGCTCTCAAAGCTACAAAGTCCTACTCCAAAGATAGCTCCGACGACAATGAGTCGGACGACGATGAAGAAATAGTTCTCACAGCTAAGCACTTCCGAAAGTTCCTCAAATTCAACAAAGCCAACCGCTTCAGACGGGACAATGAGGAAGATCCGACGTGCTATCAATGCAGAAGTACTGGACACATCAAGAGGGACTGTCTGATGGTAAGAAGAGACTCAAGCAAGTACGAGAAGCCTAGCAAAGGAAGCTCGTCCTCCAAGAAATTCGCCAACACAAGCATTTGGTGTGAGAGTGAATCAAGTGACTCCGACAACGACAAGGAGTGCAAACACAATGCCAACGTCTATCTCATGGCAACCGATGAGGTACTTGATGATCTCTCCTTAAACACTCTTACCTATGATGATTTAGAGAAAGCTATTCTTGAATTGCATGAAGAGCACAAAGGTGTTCGGAATAAATACAAGAAATCTCTTAAAGAGGTTGAGGCTCTTCAACTTGAAGTAGAGAGGCTCTCAAGCATCATTATTGATGTAAAGGAAAAATCTCCTGCTTCTGACACGGATGAAATAGAGTCTTTGCGACTCAAGTTTTAAGAATCTCTTGACACCATCAAGAAAAAGGATGATGAGATTCAATCCATGAGAAGCTCTTATGAATTTGCTATGCACAAAGTTCAAGATGCTAATAGGAGAGAATATGACACTTCTATTAAGTATAATGATCTTCTTATAAAGTGTAAGAAATTTGGTAATAAGGACACTACTCACATGCATGCTCCTAGACATCTCCACACTCATCACAATGCTAGGCATACTTCTTACATGAACACTACATACAAATTCTTTCCTAACACAAGGAGAGGACCTTTTGTTAAGAAAAACACTATGCATCATGCTTTTTATTATCATCATCATAATACTAATGCTAGAGCTCCTCGCACTAGAGATTCACATATGCATGATTCTCACGTATCTTCTTCTAAATCCTCTATGATTTGTAATTACTGTGGCTTGCATGGACATACAACCAATTTTTGTCATACAAGGAAATTTGTTGACAAGAAAATTTTTATGTGGGTTCCTAAGACTAACACTCAAGGACCCATAAGATCATGGGTACCAAAATATTCATCTTCAACTTATGTTGTAGGTGAAGATTCCTTCTCATGCTAGAAGTAAGTGAATTCTCGATAGCGGTTGTTCACGGCACATGACCGGGGATGCTTCATTATTTACAACTCTATCGATGAAGAAGGAAGGACACGTCTCCTTTGGTAACAATCTCAAAGGTCACATTATAGGGAATGGTAATATAGGTTCCCCTCCTTACCCTTATATTAAGAATGTGTGTCTTGTTACTAATCTTAAACACAATCTTCTTAGTATTAGTCATCTTACTGATAATGGTTATGATATCAAGTTTGTTAAGCTCAAATGCTTTATTACCGATAGCTCTAATGGATCTATTGTTTATGAAGGGATTAGAGAAAACAATATCTATGTTTTATATCTTGTTGAACACACTAACAATGACAGGTGCTTAGTTGCTAAAAACGATGAGAGTTGACTTTGGCACATGAGGCTTGGACACGCCAACATGGATACCATCTCTCGTCTTGCTACAAAGATGCTCGTAAGAGGACTCCCAAGTATCCCGTTCAAAAAGGATATGGTGTGTGAAGAATGCAAGAAGAGTAAGTTAACAAAGTCGTCTTTCAAATCAATCAACTCTGTGAGTACTTCTAGACCTCTTCAACTTATCCATATGGATCTTTTTGGTCCTAGTAGAGTTGCTAGCCTTGGAGGCAAGCTTTATTCTTTTGTTTTAGTTGATGATTTTTCGAGATTTACTTGGGTTATTTTTCTTGCTTGCAAAAGTGATACGTTCCGTGAATTTGTTGCTTTTTGTAAACTTGTTCAAAATGAGAAAGGTTTTTCCATTAACAAGATTAGAAGTGATTATGGAGAAGAATTTGACAATGCCGATTTCAAAAGATTTTGTGAAAAGAATGGTTTTGGAAATGATTTTGCTTGTCCACGAACTCTTCAACAAAATGGTGTTGTTGAGAGAAAGAATAGAACCCTTGGCGATATGGCCCGGGTTATGTTAAACCAATATAAGCTCCCCCAATATTTTTGTGCGGAAGCCGTTAATACGGCATGTCATGTTATAAATAGGGACTTGATTAGACCTATTTCTAAGAAGACTCCTTATGAGCTTTGGTTTGACAAAATTCCCTCTATTGAATATTTCAAAGTTTTTGGTTGCAATTGTTTTATTTTGAATACCAAGGATAACCTAGGCAAGTTTGAAGAAAAAGCCTATGAAGGAATATTCTTTGGATACTCTACTCATAGTAAAGGTTTTCGTGTTTTTAATAAAAGAAGGCTTGTTGTCGAAGAGTCAATCAATATCTTTTTTAATGAACTCAACTCTTCTACATTCTCCTCTTCCGAGGATATTGATGACATCTCATTTGGGTTGGAGAACTCCTCAATTGAAGATTGTCCTTCTTCATCTAACAATGAAGTTGTGACTCCATCAAAAGAGTCTCCTCCTCTTGAGCCTCCTCAAAAAGATCTCCCAAAAGAATGGAGATTTGTCACCAATCATCCTAAGGAGCTTATCATTGGGGATCCTTCCTCCAGTGTTAGCACTAGATTCGCCACTCGTGATCTTTGTGCAAACGTGGATTTTATCTCTCAAATAGAGCCTAAAAATGTTAATAATGCTTTTCTTGATGAATTTTGGATGATGGCTATACAAGAGGAGCTAAATCAATTTGAGCGAAGCAAGGTTTGGGAGCTTGTCCCAAAACCTAGCAATCACCCCATTATTGGAACAAAATGGGTGTTTCGTAACAAACTTAATGAAGATGGGTTAGTGACTCGTAACAAGGCCCGATTGGTTGCTCAAGGCTATAACCAAGAGGAAGGCATTGACTACGACAAAACCTATGCTCCGGTTGCACGACTTGAAACCATTCGCATGCTTTGTGCTTTTGCTTGTTTTAATGACTTTAAGCTCTTTCAAATGGATGTTAAGAGTGCTTTTCTGAATGGTATTATTAAAGAGGAAGTTTATGTTAAACAACCTCCCGGATTTGAAGATTTTCAATTTCCTAATCACGTGTTCAAACTTCACAAAGCCCTTTATGGCCTCAAACAAGCTCCCCGTGCTTGGTATGAGCGCCTTAGCTCCTTTCTTATTTCTCACAATTTTTCAAAGGGGAAAGTCGACACAACACTTTTTTATCAAATCCCATGATGGCACTCTTTTATTGGTTCAAATTTATGTTGATGACATTATTTTTGGTTCTACTAACAATACACTTTGCGTAGAATTTGTTAAAGTTATGCAGAAAGAATTTGAAATGAGCATGATGGATGAACTTTCATTCTTTTTGGGCGTACAAATCAAGCAAGGACCCAAAGGGGCCTTCATCAATCAAGCAAAATACACAAAGGATCTCCTCAAGCGTTTTGAACTTGACTCATCCAAATCAATGAGGACTCCTATGGCAACAACGACAAAGCTTGACAATGATGAAGATGGCACATCCGTCGACATTCGTAAGTATCGAGCTATGAGTTTACTTTATCTTACTGCTAGCCGTCCCGACATTATGTTTAGTGTGTGTCTTTGTGCTCGATATCAAGCAAATCCCAAAGAATCTCACTTATCTGCCGTAAAATGCATTTTTCGGTATCTCAAGGGCACCATTAACTTGGGGCTATGGTATCCAAAATCCTCATCCTTTGAGCTTCGCGGTTTCTCAGATGCGGATTTTCCGGATGCAAACTTGACCGAAAAAGTACTAGCGGCACATGTCACTTCTTGGGTAAATCCTTGATATCATGGTTTAGCAAGAAACAAAACTCTGTCGCTCTTTCTACCACCGAAGTTGAATACATAGCGGCAGGGTATTATTGTGCACAAATTCTTTGGATGTCACAGACACTAGTAGATTATGATATTTCTTCTTCATGCATCCCTATTAAATGTGATAATACTAGCTCCATTAATCTCAGGAAAAAGCCGATTTGTCACTCTCGCACTAAACATATTGAGATAAGACATCACTTTCTACGGGATCATCAACTGATGGGTGATATTTGTCTTGAATTTATTGACACCACTCATCAACTTGCTGATATTTTTACCAAACCTCTCTCTGAAGATCGATTCACTTTTATTTGTCGAGAAATCGGGCTCCTCGATATCTCTATTTGAAATCTTTTTGTCTTTCAAGGATTTTTCGGAGGATTTTCGCAATAATCTGCCGGATTTTCCGTTCAATTCCAGCAACTTTCTGATATACAAGTTCGGAAAATCCGCCAAAATTTTGCTGAAATCCGACGGATTATCCGCATTTATTGTTCTTTGCCAAATCCGGCCGCGAACGACTACCTCATTAATTGGACGTGACCCACCACCTACCCGCATTTAATTCGTTCTTATCTTTATTCGGATTTTCCGCCGGATTTCTGTATAAATCCGACGAATTTTTTGTTTTCGCGGTACAGGCGCAGATACCGAAGCGTCGGCTGCCATCCCATCCGCTCCCTTTTCTCTCTATCCGTTCCCCTTCCTCTCAATCCGTTCCCAACCATTACAACCCTTCATTAACAACTCTCCACCCACTATAAACTTCTTCCCCTCTCCTTCCATCCTTCCATTCTTCTCCAAATAACTCCCTCTCACTCTCTCTTCCTCCATGGCTTCTCATACCAAATGTCAACGCCATGACGGGAGCTCCTCCTCCACTCAGCCTCCTCCCCTTGCTATGTTTGTTCCTCCTCCTACGCAAGGCCATAATCCATTCATCTTCAAGTCGGCTTCCCACTCCCGGGAATGGTTTTCCTTCTACCACAAAGCTCCAGTCTGCTCCGGGAAACCTATCTCGTGGATCAACTTCAAGGACCATCGAGATTACTTCCGCTTCTCCCGCATCGATGCCCTCCTCGAGCGTCAGGTTGACTTCTATCCACATGCCATCCGCATGTTCTACTGTAATCTTGTTCCCGCCAAGGAAGGTCCGGAGTTCGAGACAAAGGTTGGGGGCGTGAAGATCACCGTCACTGCCGCATCCTTGGCCACCATTCTCGGTCTTGATGAACGCAAGGTTCATCGTTCCCTTCCGGGCACCATCGACCACATCTCCTTCTCTCCTGACATGACTTATGAGGAGTACCTTTTCAACATCTGTGGGGGCTCTCTTGTTCAGCACCCCGAGGACAAGGACCTGAGTCCGTTTTTCCATTACATGCATCGCATCCTTTGCCACACTCTCACCCCGAAGTCTGGGAATATGGACAGCATGCCTGCTGAGGAGCTCATCTGCATATACTATCTGGTCGCCAGACAACCCTTTTCGCTGGCCAAGTCCATCATCTACACCATGATGCTCATTAGGGAATCTCTTCAACGTTCCCTACTCTTTGGTATGTACATCACCGTGATCCTTGAAGCAAATGGTGTTGACCTCACTCACTTCCCGGTTGGTGATCCTCGTCCCTCCCCTCTTGCCAAATCGAAGGGACGTGCTCGTGCGGCTCCTGCTGTTGCCCCTAGTACTGCTCCTGCTGCTGTTGCCGGTGGACCTGCATCTCCTTCGGCGACTCTTCTCACTCATGAAGTGCGCCGCTACATTAATCGCAAGTTTGTCGATCTCTCTCTCTACCCATGAGTGTATTCAGGCCAACACTCGGGGACTCGGCACTCTTATCCACCACGGCTTCATGGATCAGGCGTACTATATTCAGCGTATGTTTGAGGAGCACACTCCCTTTCTCAACCCTAACACTCCTCATCCAGATTTTCTGGGGCCTCGCTTCACTGATCCTAACGTCTATGGCTTCATGTACCCGGATGGCGTCGACCCTTATGGCGCCTTCACCACTGCTCCCGGGGATGATGACAATCAGGAGGCCGGCCCCTCTCATGCGCCTGAGAGTTGATGATGCCTTATTTAGTCTTGTCTTGTGTGGTCCTTCGGGGACTTTTCGTATGTGTTTTGTGTGGTCCTACAGGACTTTCAAAATCTGCTTTTAGTTGTGTATTCTGTTGGGCTTTCATAGCCTCGTTATTTGTACCCCTGCTTTTTATTAAATGAAAGTTTTATTATGATTTTCTGTTCACTTATATGTTCTATCTTTTTCTCACCATCTTTGATTAACTGACAAAGGGAGAGAAATCGTATTGAGGGGGAGATCCTTAATTACGGGGGAGCTATTTACTTTCTTTATTCTTATTATTTGTCAATTATCAAAATGGAAGAGTTTGTTGGCACATCGATTTTGATTTTTGTTCACAATAACCCTTGTACGTCTTTAGTTTGTACTTTTCACAGGCAAGAATAGAAGAAAGGATTCTCCATTCCATGACGCTAATCAAAGACTATGGACCTCTGCATTTCTCCTTTATCAGATTTGCCAAAGACTATGAAGCAGCTTGGAGACTACAAAGAAGACGGTTCTTCTCCTTGTTCTTTTCCTGAGTCTGTAAATGTCTAGAAAATCTTTGTACGTACTTTGTTAGGATGACAATGTTAAAGAAAGAAAATGGTGAAATAGTCATTCAAAAGAGGCAGAAAATCTGCCGGATTTCCGAACAAATCCGTCGGATAATCCGATCACTCACAGCAAGTTAGTGAGACATTGATCGGATCATCCGACGGACCTCCGCGGAAATCCATCGGATTATCCGATCGCTCACAGCAAGTCAGTGAGCTAATGTTCGGATAATCCGACGGACTTCCGCATAAATCCGCCGGATAATCCGATCGCTCACAGCAAGTTAGTGAGCCAAATGTTCGGATCATCCGACGGACATCCGCGGAAGTCCGACGGATAATTCGAGTCTCTCACAGCAAGTCTGTAAGCTAGTGTTCGGATCATACGCCGGATTTTCGCTGAAATCCGACGGATAATTCGCTTGACTGATTTGTAACTTTTGAATTCAAATCCAACGGCATCTGGCAAGTGCATTTAATGCATCTAACGGCTCTTTTATGACCGTTACTGTTGACCAGATAATCCGACGAATTTTCGCTGAAATCCGACGGATAATCCGGTTGACGGCTGATTTGCCTTTATGACTTTGGATTTATATAAAAGGAGTTTCACTCTCTCCTCTTAAAGACTATCTCTTACAAGCTTTAAATTTTCTCAACCACAAAAGAGCTTCACCATTAATACTCCACCAAGCTTTCAAATTGTCATCCTTTCCCAAAGTGCTAGAGTATTTGCGAGTTGTAATCTTCGATCTTCACGTGTTAGAAGATCAACAAGTTCTCTTCTCATTTGTTTGAAGTTGGCGAGCCTTCGTAAGAAAACTCGTGTGTTGAAGTTGGCGAGTCTTCGGATCCAAACTCGTGTTGAAGTTGGCGAGTTCTTCGGATCCAAACTCGTGTGTACTATTTGATTAAATAGTGGATTTAAGCCGGAGAGAGTTTCGGGACTGGATTGCCTCAAACGAGGATACCAGGATACATCTTGTGTTTGATCTTCCTACTCTTTACTTTTATTTATCATATATTGCTTCTGTTGCTCTAGTTTTATTTTATCTCCCTATTCACCCCCCTCTAGGGTTCTACAGGAATGTCTACCCGGCTATATTTTGATATCATCATTTATCTTATTTAGTGGACTTATTATAATCTCTGTGTTGAGTTGTGGATGAGATTTAGTTATATTATTGTGGCTTATCATGTATTATTATTACAGCTTATGTACCAATACGGGGATTACCATATATTGATGTATTTCGTATAAGTACAGCTGGCATGTTTACGTACTTAGTTCTACGTATTTTGGGACTGGAGCGTTATATATCCACCTGTGGACCTCTCGCTCTCCACTTCTGAGTACCAGCTGGCATCACTGAAGCCTTCCACTACCGACGGATCTCCACTGTAGTGCAGTACATATGTCCGAGTCTTCTTTCCAGAAAATAGCATCTCTGGTCTTCATCACCTCATCATAGGTAAGCGGATCTACTTCCACATGATAGGTGATGAAGTCATCACCGAAGTTCTTCGGCCTCCTCGTTCGCTTCGACGATGACGCCTCAGCGAGTTCTGGTTCAATCGTTGTCTCCTCAGCAACAACTTCATCTTGGACAACTAGCTCATTGAAGATCTCAGTCTCCTTTCCACCTTCATCATTCTCCGGAATGTCTTTTAGAACAATGTTCTTGTGTCTTGCAAACTTGTCTTCAAAATATTCAGCATCGCGAGATTCGATGATATGATTTGACTCAATATCAAGAAATCTCCGAGCATCACTCTTCTCGGCATACCCCAAGAAGATCGTCTTCGTAGTCCTTGTCCCCAGCTTCTGAATCTTCAAATCTGGGAGCTTCATATAAGCCAGACACCCCCACACTCGAATGACATTCAAGTTAGGTCTGACTTTGAACCAGATTTCATGAGGAGTTACGTCCGAAGTTGCATACGACACTCTATTTAGAATAAAAGTGGCCGTCAATGCAGCTTCTCTCTAATAGCATTTAGGAAGTCCCGTAGTTAGCAGCATTGAGTTCATTATTTCTGTCAACATTCTGTTCTTCCTCTCCGCTACTCCGATAGATTGAGGAGAATACAGAGCAGTAGTCTCGTTTATGATTCCATGTTCTTTGCAGAACGATGTGAATTCATGAGACCTATACTCTTCGCCTCGATCACTTCTTAGCCTCTTGAGTTGTTGTCGAGTTTGTCGTTCAGCCTCGGCCCTGAACTCCATGAACTTCTCGAACGCTTCGTCTTTAGACTTGAGCAAGTAGACGAACGCGTACTTTAAGAAGTCATCGATGAAGGTTATGAAATACTTCATCCCGACTTTTGTAGAGAATTGCTTGAAGTCATATATATCAGAGTGCACCAACTCCAGAAGATTTGTGGTTTGATTGACCCGATGAAAGGGTTTTCTTGTGATCTTTGCAATCACCAAAACGTGCTTCACACCTTGAAGCGTCAGAGTGTTCACTGTAGCACCCAGTTTTTCAAATGAGGGTAATTTTGAAATTTCGTATTTATAATTATTTTAATAATAATATTTAATTCATTATATGATTTTTGGTGATTTTAAATCATTTTAAAATTATTTAAATCAATGACTTGTGGTTTTGACGTTTTGCTAGTGAAACCCTATAGAATGTTTGACCTAGAGCCTAACCATGTGATTATGATATTTTAATGTCATTTCTGGCCTAAGGATATGTTGCATTTGACCTCTTTGAATTATTTTGATATTATTTATTATTTATGATATTGTTTTGGGATTATTTGAGTCGGGTTCGAATTTCATCTCAATCCGACTTGTAACGGGGACCCGGGGTAACTTAGACTCTAGTTGGACCCATGCATTAGTTAGCCATGGCCCACATTTTAATTAGTCATGTTAGAAAGATTAGTCATAATCCTAATTATTAGGTTAACCATTTAGAGTTTTTATTTTGACCCTTTTACCCCCCAAACCCTAACCAAATTGTTTTAAACACTTGTAACTAAGGGAGGGGCAAACTTGTAAAATTCAATGGGGGGGTAACCATTGTGGCCGGCCCTAATAGGACTCCCATCTCATTTCCTTTCTTTGAGAAGTCTTCTTCCCCAAGTGCTCTCAAGCTCTCCCAAGGAAGAAGCCTTTCTCCTTGGATTTTCTCTCCTTTAGGTAATATTTCCTTCTCTTTTATTTCTCCATTTTGCATTTAGAAAAGTTTTAACCATAGGAATGACCCCCATTGTTGTTTCCCTATTTTGTGTCCATTATGTGTCCTTTAGGGATTTCTATTGTATTATAGTTTGTCTTGTGTTCATGGGAAAAACCCCCAAACTTGGCCACACTTTATATTTAAAATATTGATTAAATGAATTAATTCATATTAAATCTCATATTTGAATATGTAGAGATGTGTTCTTGAGTACTTTACATTTCATTCATGTATCTCTTATAGATGTGTTCATGTTACATATATAGATTTGTGTATATATATATATATATATATATATATATATATATATATATATATATATATATATATTGTAATGAGAGTGTATCTATATTTATATATGTAATAAATGGTTCATGATGATTATATAATCAAGTTTGTGAGTGTGGTTCCTCATATTATTATTGTCATTATTGTTGTGGATAATTAGGATATATATATTATGTATTCTTTTGGCTCAAACTATCTAAATCCGTCATGATTTTTATCCACCTTTTTAATTTCAGTCCTAACTTAGAAATGTCATAACTTCTAGCTCAAAGCTCGGTTTAATCTCCCGTTTTTTTAAAAGAAGCGTATTGAAGTTAGCTTTCCAAAAACATATATTAATAGGCCTAATTCTTTCTGTAACTTTCTGGAGAATTATTTGAGTGTCAGCTGTACGAAAGACAAACGCGTTCTCGGTGTTTTCGCGATTTCGGGAGTTTCCGGAAACGAAAACGCGATCCGTTTGAAGTTTCGGAAAGCTAACACATAGATCTATAACATAGTTTAATCCTAGATTTTAATTCATGCTGAGATGGTACAGTATTGATTATTAGTAGGAGTTACTATTCGGCATATGCATTTTGTGCACCCTTGTGTGTAATATAATGTTCTATTTAATTTTAACCCATGTTAATGTATATAAATTATGTAATTAAATAGAGAATGCAAGCATGAGTAAATGGTTAAATAAATGATGTATGAGGTGTAAGTATCCTATCTAATGTAAGCATGTATAAGTATAGCTTGTAATAAATATGTAGGTTCCATAGTATGTAAAGTATGGTGCATATAGTAGTGCAAGAGAATAAATGAATGATGAATGAATGCAAGCATGAATGTAATATAATAATAGATGTAATGTATTCAATATACAAGTTAATGAGATGTAATGTTCTATGTTAACACAAATCCTATATTACCTCATGTACCCCCTTACACTATGTTGACACTATCACACTTGGCACTTTGTTCACTTACACTTTGACACTCTTTGATATGTATACACTATATATGCCCATTTAACCCTCACTTGCCCCTTTGCCATGTTCACATACACACACATAGCCTCTTAAATAAGTATTTATGAATATAGTTAACTTAGCTATGTATGTATATTATATATATGTTAGCATATTGTGTTGTAATATATAAGTTTATATAACCATTTGAAATGCCATGATTATAGACCTAATATTGAATACCAATATATGTATGTGTATATATGTGCAGACATATATAGCTTAAAGTAATAGATTACCTAGTGTATACCCAATGTGAATTCTTGCCTATTTGAGTATTGAATAATTGCATGCTATATAGAGTTGGGTGTATGTTGGCTTGTATAGCCTTGTATTGATGTGTGCTTGATAGGATAGTCTTGGTTAGGCCTAGTAAGACTTGCTGGGTTAGGACATGACCTAGTTTGACTAGTGCAGTTGACCAGAGTTGACCAAGGGTTGACTTTGGCCTAGTTTGACCTAAATTCATGTAGAATGCATTGTAGTGCTTTATATTACCCTTCTGGATATGTTGTGACTTGTGCTGTTCTAATTAGGAGCCAGACACCTCTCCTCGGACAGTATCTTTACCTTGGACATTCAGATATCAGGCGAGTACATTCTCTGATCATTTCATATCCTGCTTAGAATTATTTTCTGCATTAAATTACTTTACTTGTGCTGTCACGACATTATCACGGATTAGTACTATACGGATCTCTTCATGCGATGTTATCCCCCTCGGGAGCATCGGGTACATTGTGTTATGTGCGTTTCACTTTCATCATGTACTCCTGTGCTTTCACCATACATGTACACTCTTGTGAACCATGTACTCTCATGTTCACAGAGCCTTCATGTATACTATCATGTGCACCCTTTCAAGGGCCCCATATGATATCATGTACAATAACATAACCTGCTTAGATCCTTGTGTATTAATTGGGGAAACGGGGGAGTGCTAGTAGTCATGTGAACAATTCTATAGTAGTGTAGATCATGTACAACTCTTTAGTGTAGATCATGTACAAATCTGTCCCGTTCACATGTGCTATCCTGTACTCTGACTCACTAGCCACTGTTAGTTCCTTACTTATAGTAGATATTTCTATTACAGTTCTTTCTCTCTGTTTACATACTGTACTCTTCAGCACCTGTATCTTACTTTACTCCATGATTATATTTTCTAACCTGCTATGATCTGTTGAGATGTACTGTGCTCGCTCCAGTCCTGACTGGACCCATTGATAAATTTTACAGATAGCCTGGAGGTTGCTTGCTAGCCTAGAGGAGACAGTAGAGGTTGCATAGATAGCTAGGATTTTTGTTTATAATTTATTTTCAGTCATCTTGAGTTGTATTTATGGATTACTGTATTTGAGTTTTGAGATGTATTCTGAGTTTGTATCTTAGACACTTAGACTTCTATCTGTTGTATCTCTTTTCGATTTCATGTTTTATCTATCTTCCTTTATGCTCTACCTTAGATGTGATTGAGTTTACATTCTGCTATGTCACCCCCATTCGGGGAGTATAAACTGTTTAGTCTTATACTGTTAGATGCATTGAGACCTAGGACAGCGTTCTACCGCCGATACTGCGGCATAGGCTGGGCGTTGTTACGTTCTCGTGCCCTAACTTTAGGGTACGGGTCGTGACACGTTTTTAGTGGTGGCCCATGCAGGTCGAGATTCGTATTAGTACGATTTCGTAGTAGCGCAACGACTTAGTTGTACTACTACGAGCCTGCTATAGGATATATAAATTAAGATGTTAGGATGAGAGGATACTCAATCACTGTTAGGATTTCTTGAGAGATTCCTGGAATGACCCTTGAGAATCTCATTTTGAATTCCGATTTAAACTCCTTTTCCTTGTTTCGATTCACCTTTTTTCCTTGATTTGAATTTGATTTTGTGGATTCATTGTAGAACTTTGAATCCTGGTATTAGTTGATGATTTTGATAAAATTTTGCAGTTGTTGATTTAATTTTATATTTAGATTAATATTTTCAAATCCAAGGTACTCAATCATACTTAGGATTCTTTGAGAGATCCCTGGGACGACCCCTTAGAAACTCATTTTGAACTTCAATTGGAATTCCTTTTCCTCTTGTTTGGATTCACCCTCATTTCTTGCTATTGAATTTAAGCTTGATGGGTTCCTCTCGTTTGAACCGATGAGAAGGAACATATCTTCATTATTCTTTTTCGCCATTATTCCCTTGCATTCTTATTTACCTCTTATCTTAAACTCTGTCTCATTACATTAATTACCCATATCTTATTGTCCCTACCAGATGTACTTTGAAACCCTTGAATCTTCGTATCTTTTGCATGGGGAAGGCTAAGGAAGTGACGTAAATTATGTAGCTCAGAGAAGACGTAACTGGTTATTTTATGATGATCTAAAGGAAATCAAATGTGGAGTGTTCTATATGGAAACTTAAGATAGAAATGTGGTAAAGGTCTCGAATAGAATAAAGAGATGTATACTGCCAATCTGGAAACAATTACATTTAGAGAATTTTGGGGTTATGAGATAGTTTATAGGTGTATTCAAAACTAATGAGGATATCAGAGGTCAACCTAGTTTTGAGAACTTAGAAAATCTTGGTTATTGATTCTGGGGAAAACTTTTACTCTTAGGCTATGTAGAAGGTTAGTAATGGAAAAGAGAAGTTAATTATGTTTAATAAGGATATTAAACAATATGTTACGAGGAAATGACTAGGGATAGAGAGAACACAAAGTTATGGAAGTTTAGAGATTGTTGTGAAATATTTTTAGGAGAATAATATTTAAGGGTGTATGTCGAAGAAAATACGGAAGTTGATTTCATGATGGAAGATAAGTTTTGTAAGGCCTAAAGATTTAAATTAAATAATACGAGGAGAAAAATTTGAACAAGTTCAAGGAATTCGTAAACGGAATTTAGAGGTTTTGGGTCAAAAGTAAGACAAGGTGAAAGAACTTGGAAATTTAAATAAATGGTTAATGTTGATTCCTAAATGTGAGGGCTGTGCTTCAAGAGTGATGTTTTGAAATTGGAAATTGCCTACGGTAGTCATGGTAAGGGTTTAAGTAAAGGTTAAATTTTCATATGGAGACTGGTGAGGTAAAGATATGATTGGCAAGTTATGACCAGATGAACTTAAGAGTAGCAGAAGCAGATGACTAACTCGATCTTCATTATTTTTGTGCATTAATTACCACCTCTTGAACTCCCACTTTCTAATTGAGATCCTTGACGTTCCTTATCGTGACTTTGATATTCGGAATATAATACTAGCTGTTACCCTCCAACAAATCTTATATGCAAGACCTAGACGAGCTCACCTTCGTGTAGGTATATCATGTCCCACTAAAACCCGTCTTCTTGTACTCTATTTTCTTGATGTGATTTTCTGGTCAACTGGCTAAACTATAACCTCTACCATTATACTAAATTTCTTCTTATTTCAATTAGAAATCCAGCCTTGACTCAATTCTTTCGACCCGACATGTGATGGTGTTCTGCTTGTTTCCTTAGATGCTTAACCTTGTACCTTATCTGATTACTTGACCCGTTGGTTAAGAAACTTGGACTATGTAATTCCTTTCATCATTACCACCCTTATATCTTGTGCTGCTAAATTAGCCTTAGTTTTACAAGCTTATCTATTTTCGAGCTTGGTCATGACATATTTTATTGGGTGGCCACCCACTAACATATTGTCTAATCAGAACCGGTACATGATGGTCTGATCAACCTATTGTACTTTGGTTCACTTTTTCATGTATCAATCTACGAGAATAGAGACATAGTTAAACTTGACCCTAGAGTCTCATTCGCGACAGCCATGACAATTCTTCTTGAAATCTTTTCATCGCCTATGAACCTCGTATTCGTACTCAGTCGAATTAAATTTAATCATGACCTGAACCTCCATCATTGGATGCTCGTGCTCATACTTTGATTTCATTGATTTCCCTTCTTGCCCAAATCTTGTTTTATCCCAAAATTGATCAACTTAGATCGTGTCAAGACAAAAATCTATTTGTGATTTGTTGTGCCTAAATTTTTAATTTTTGCCATTTTATGGAATAGTAACCTTTTAATGATTTCTTAGTTGCTTGTTAATGATCAATTTTTATATAGAATGGTAGACAGCCCTACAACCTTGATGATTGTTGTCCCCTTACATTCCCAATTAGGACACCCTAGATTGTTTGTGTGTTGATACCAAAGTACTGTTTTGACCTAGAATGATTAGTGTACCTAGGTGAGACTGTAAAGCCCCTAAATTTCTACTGATTTTTATTTTATTTTATTTTGGTACTGATTTAAAATTTGTTATTGTACGTCACGTGGTCGTATTTTACGTCGCGCACGAAATTTTTTTTGGTAATTGCTCGACGAGTACGAATATGTGTCGAGGTACATATGTTAGAAAAATATTATAAATTTTATAACTATTTTTATTTTGTATAAAAAGGTTATTTTATTCATCGTTTACAAATAAATGGTGATTTGGAAATTTTGGGTTTAATATTTTGCGAAATATAAAATTTGTTTATTAATAAATTTTGTTATTTACAAAAGCTAGTTTATGATTTAATATTTAAGTATTTATAGTGATTTTCAAAATTAATTATTTCCATATTTAATTAACTATGAAAATAATATTTGAGATCTTGTTTATTTAATATTTGATTAAATATGGTAAATTAAATTGCAAAAGATTTTATTGGCTATATTTAAAATTTAGTATGGAATTAATTTGGATTTGGATTTGATTTGAATTGGCTTTAAATCTATTTAAATTACATGATGATTTATCTAATTGGGATTTAATTAATCCCAATCCCTATCCAACTGGGAATTTTCACCTCCTATAAAAGGAGATGTACTCCTCCAGAATTTTTCCATCCACAGATGTGCATCGTGTCTGTGTCTCCCATCCACTAAAATTTCTCCATTACAAATACAGATTTATATCTCGTGTCCGACAGTCCGGACACCACCCCTCGTCATCTCCGTGTCACGCAGGACACCACCACGCTATCCCTGTCGTGTCGGACAAACCGACATGACGACACCCTAACCTAACTACATCAAATCATCACCGTCCCATCTCCGTCATCACCACCTAATCACTATCTCTTCCTTGTCCATCTTCCCTCCCGTCTACAACCATCCGGCATCAAATCGACCACCAGCACCTCCGTCGTCATCATCATCCCCACGGCCACATCGGCCGAAGCCGGTAACCCCGTCACCGCCACCTGTCCCTGATCGCCATCCCATAACCAACAGAACCATCGCCGATAACACCGCCACCACCATCACCATTACCACAACCTCCACCACCGGCATCGGCAAACAAACCCATCACAGCAACTCAAAAGAAAAAGGAAATCTATATCTCACATATCCGCCGCCCCGGCACCGACCACCATGCCGAGTCATCCGCCGGGCCGAGCCCCCACGACGTATCCTCCATGCACGCCGTCGTCGCCGGCAAACGAGCCACCGTGCGCGTCCGTTCATTGCGCCCCTGTCGGATCCCGTCGTGACTGGCTGCCACCACCGCGAGCGCCACTAGTCGTACCGCTCCGCCCCCTTCAGATCTGCCGTACGCGCCAACCGCGCGCAGCCAACCATCGCGATCCGCCGACCGTCCCTCTGGGAAAACCCTCACCGGCGCCCATCCGCCCGCCTCCGGCGCTCCTCCCCTGGCCGCCACCGCACGAGACCTCCGCGTCTCCACCGAAGTCGCCGATCGACGCCACGCCCCGCCACTGGGGGTCGTCGCCGCTTCTCTTCCCGCACGGCGCCGCCACCTCCGCCGGCGTCGATCGCTGCCCTCCGCCGATCAAGGTGAAAACCCACTGCTCCCCATCTTTCTTTCCTCTCTCTTCGATATTTGGAGGAGGGGGATTTCTGTGGGTTATGTATATCATTATTATCATAAACTATTATTATTATTTTTTTATTTTATATACTGTTATCATTATTATTATTATTATTATTATTATTATTATTATTATTATTATTATTATTATTATTATTATTATTATTATTATTAGTAGTATAGTAGTATTAGTTTATTTTATTAGTATAATGATTATTATTACTATCATATATTACTGTCATTTGTTTTATTATTATTATTATTATTATTATTATTATTATTATTTAGTGTTATTAATTTCAGTATTATTATTAGAAATAATATTTTGATATATATAGGGGTATTTAAAAGACTAGTAGTATAATTGCAGTACCAATAACTGTATTATTTTAGAAATTCTAGAAATATATTTTGTCAATATTATTATTAATAATCGCATTATTTGATGCTAGTCCAAAACCATTTTGCCTTCAAACATTTTCCAAAAAAATTATTTTTACTAGTAAAAAGGGTTTTCGAAATTATAGATAATTTCGAGTATTTCAATAATTATCTTACTAATAAATTACGTGTTATCTTCCTAGAAATCCTATTTTGGTAAACTTATAGTTTTAGCCTAAATTAATTTTTCCGTATTTTCAAATATTTGTCAAAAATTATTTTTACTAATGAACATGGTTTTCAAGTATTATACGTAACCTTCTAAGAAATAATATAAGTATTCTTTACACAAATTTTCTCAAATATTTTGATTTCGACTGATCATATTTTCTATTCCCTCGCGACTTTGGACCTCTGCACCATGACTATGGCTAGTGGACCAAGCAGGACTTGTCAGATTATCGCACACCAAGCGTAATAACAGGCAAGATACCTTGCCATTAAACTGTTTATATTCAGTCTGCATTTATTTTATATATCACTGTTCTTTATTTTCGGTTCTTACAGTTCCTGATTTACTGCCTATTCAGTGATTAATAATTTAATTTGTTATTATCCTTTGATTGCATGTTGACCTAGAGTTAAGGGACTACCATTGTAGTATATTGCATATACCTTGACACAGTTGTACCACGAGGATGTGTGAGATGAGTATCATGTAGAGGTTCTTGCGTGTGGGCTGATCCCCAATGTGCATGCGTTAGGGCTAACTGCTAATAGAGGCGTGTTAGGAGACTTAGCAGTTAGTAGAGGTACATGGTCGTGTATGCGACTTGACAGGTACATTGGGTGGGGAGAATATTACCTGACGTATGGGCTTCTATGCACTTCCCTTATTACCTGTGCGCTCCGCCGGAGACGCAGGTTCCAGGTGCCCTCTGATGTTTTCCAGAGCGTTATGGACATAGCCCCTTATATATGATGCCCTCTGAGGATCTTCGGACGTTACGGACGTAGGCCCCTGGTACCCTATATGGGGACTATGCCGATCCCATTTACAGCCAGGGCTCATGCGTCGAAGGATTGTTTCTCAATCTGCATGATCACTTTAGTATGGTTAGATTACCTTTTAGTAGTCTTGTCACTTTCTTAGATTGTGGCATATTTTATATTCAGTATTATATGGCATGTTGATGTATCTTGTTACGTCCCTATGAGGACCTGGTTATCTCGCCAGCTGTGTGTTTCGTGATTTCTTGCAGGTGCTCTAGCTAAGGCCATTCCTTCCTTCGTGGTGATTGCTCTTGGACTCGCCATTGCTCTCGCTTGCTAAATTCTTTCCTTGCATATTTTTTTATATATAATTTGGTTGGTAGTGGACTTTATCTCTGCCCAACTATTGTGTACATGACAAATTCATAGTTACTTTTATATCATATTTATCTTTGTGGATGAGATTTAGTACCTTGGTTACTATATTTTACAGCTTATGTATATATACGAGGATCCATATACTTCGTATGTATACAGCTGGCATGATTACGTTCTAGTCCTACGTATTTTGGGACTGGGGCGTTACATGTTTTTGTGGTGGCCCATGCAGGTCGAGTTTGCCGTTTCGGTTACATGACTGTACCGAACAGGCCTGCAGTATAGGATTAGAGTTTAGAATCTCATCCACCTACTTGACATCCTTCCTTGACTTCAAATTTCGAACTCTCGTTCGACCTCCTTGATTTGCGTCTTGCTTGACTCCTTCTACCGTAAATTCTTAGTTTCGTGTTTAGTAAGATGACTATACTAGTATATGTCCATAGGTTAAACACATGGCTAGATGGATTGCATTGACAATTAATATGCATTGGAATTTTATTTGAGTTATAAAGGAATTTATTTTTCTAGAAAGTATGATTTTAAGGATTAGTTAATTTCAAGTTGGGTAGTAGCATATTACCGCCTCCAAAGGATAGTTGGAATTTATTTTGCTATCACATGGTGGTATGTACAAGAGAATAGCTAGATCGAGAAAACAAATTATGATTTATGATTTTTGGAAATTGTGAAATAGTTTATGATTTATTGGGATATGAAACCGATTTGAAAAACATCTTTAAATTGTGACACATGATTTACGATTAAGTTCAAGTTTGGATTGAATACGTTAAAAGTTTATCTCGAATTTATTAAAGTGTTTTAAATTATAAGTTATGATTTGTAACGTGTCACGCCCCAGTTCCAAATAATCGGATCGGGAACACGTGGCATGCCAGCTGTACGATCAGACATAGTTAACCCAATTTAATGGACTATGACTAGTCGTAGTACGCTAAAGTAAGTCTAATAATATTAACAACACAGGCAGGTAAAATCTAGTCTCATCCATGAAACAAATAATAGATAACTGTAAAGAGAGTTCCCAGAGTCACAATAAATGTCAAAAGAAAGTCCAAACACTGAACAGTACATCTGGAATGAAATAAAATGGAAAGTAGGAAATAACTGAATACAGGAAATGAACCCACATCAGAAGATAAAGCTAGCCTCCAAAGGATCAAGGCTGTGGCTCCACCTCAAGGTCGTCGTCTAATCCAGCTACTCCGTAATCAGTCGGGTAGGAATCCTCGTCAAGCTCTGGAAAAGATACCAGGTCCTCAGAGGGACATAACAAGTACACAGGAAATATGACATGCAAGATAATACTGAGCAGTAAAGTAAAAGTAACTAAATAAAAATGCTACTAAGTAATTCCTTAACCAAACAAGGACAGGAAATACGTAGTACACAATTAAAGGTGTTCTAACCATCTAAGTGTAAATGCATTTTGAGACATCTCTAGTGGCACATGAGAGGGGGAGAAGAAGAAGAAACGTCCACCAAGCGTTCTACGGTTTGAGAACGAGGGGCTACGAGCATCCAGCGTACATTGGAAACAGAATTCTCATACACCACTAGTAGACTCTCCCCACCCAATGAATACCTGTACCGTATACACGGTACAAATAATATGCAAGACGGCAATATACATATAATGTAACTAACCACTGCTACAACTCAAGATCACATGTTAATGGCCAATCAACACAAAATTTCTGCACTCAACTCACTCATATGTGGTGCGTGTCTGAGATGTGTCAAGTTATACTAACTATTGACAGGGTAGTCATAAATGGTGACGAGTGCACACAACTGTAATAAATGGTCAAATGTAATACTGCGTAGTAAAGTCAAGCAAGGTGTACTTGCCTGTGTCCAAGAGCTGAAAGTCCGAGTCTGGTATCGAGTCCAAGTTCCGAGAAACGAATAATCCTACAATAACATTAACCCTAATTCAATACTAATTAACCAAATTAAACTATACCTTTAATTGATAATTAATCGATAATTATTATTCAAACCATTACTACTAGCTAATCATTACTAATAAATATGAATAATATCATACAATAATAAGTATGAAGCACTTATTATTATACTTTTATATTCTGAAATTATTAATACAATTAATAATTTAATAATTAATAAATTACTTACAACTAATTAGTTAAACAATTAAGAAACACATGCATTCACAAATTCCCATTAATTATAAATACTAATTAATAAATAATGGCAAGTCTAAATTTGGTTAGAAAACACTTTTCCATGAAATCCCACTGGAAATAATATTTTTAATATTATTTACCTAATTTATAAGTAATTAAAAACATTTAACTACTAATATATAGAAATTACCAATTTAGCTATCATAAATAGAATTAAATGTTAAAAATTCACTAATAAATTGGGAAAAATCATAAATCACAGAAAATAACATTTCTAACAGTGACTATACATTTATGAGTATTACCAATAATAATTTATAATTATTATAAATTAAAACTAGTATCGAACTAATTACATAATCAAATATATTTAACTCTGGTTTAATGCCAAATAAATACTAAACATAATTATTCTCTTTTGAAAATTTTACAGTAATTAGGTATAATTATTATCTATAGGTTTTGTATAACACTCATTAATTAATTCTTAATGAATTAATTAATAAAAAACCAAAACAGTGTAAATAAACAGTCTTTTAGAATCAGTAATTCACAGTTTAAAATATAAATAAAATATCTAAACTATTTATTAAATCTTGAAAATTTAACAGTAATTATTTTACATAATTACCTACAATTTATGTATAGATCATATCGAGTGATTCCTAATGAATTAAATTCAAAAAAAATCAAAACAGAATATATAATTCTGTGGAAATTTACACAAAAACTGCTTCATTGACATCAGTTAAAATACTTAATAAATACGAATAATTTGTATAAAAATCTGATACAATTAATATAGAATCTATACTAATGTCTCTAATCAATGGACTAATAATTTAGGTACAAATTGCTATCAATTAATCATTAATTAATTAATCACACAGCCATAATCCCACAAAATAATTAATTCACAGTCATTAATTAATTCAAATAAAATCATAATAATTCATAATAAATTCTCTACAATTTATTACAGAATCTACACTTTGTTAACAATCATTTAACATTAATAATACTACTTAATAATCATTAATTCTTCCTTAATCAAATCATTAATCAATGAATAAAACAGGAAATTATATAGAAATTAGGGTTCTAAGTTGCAAGGGGGATATCCACGTGGCAAAGCCACGTAGAGGCTCGAGATCGTACCTACCGACTGCAGGGAGTCGGGGCTACGCTACGATGGTGATGGCGCCGCCGGAGTTTGCCTGAACGCCGAGGACGAGGTGATCTCTTCGTTGAACGCACGCCGGCCGAGATAGGAGGGAAGGGGAGTTCTCGGGTAGCCGAAAAATGGAGGGGGAAGAAGTGGTGGTGTGGCCGAAAAGTGGAGGGGAAAGAGGAGTTGTGTGGCCGAAAAAATGAAAGGGAGGAGTGGTTATCATATGGTTACAAGAGATCCATACTTTGTGGAAACCAAAATTCATGTGGTAGAGAATGGGTTAAGGTTGGTTAAGAAATTAATTAGCATTCTAAGTATACATAAACATGTAAATTCATTCTTAATTAAATAGAGACTAAAAAAATAGATTAGGGTTTGGTTTAAGGATTAAGGTCTAAAAAAAACCAGGGGCAAACACACAACCCAATATATAGTCACACATATACATAATTCCTTTATATAATTATAGAAAAACAATTAAATCATGCAATATTATTTAATAAATAAAATTTTGAAAATTAAGGGGTTTTACATAACGACTAGAGAATATGAACGGTTTATGATTTATGGTTTATTAGAGAGCTTGAGATTTTAAATTGATTCTACGATTTACGAATTTTAAGTATTTAATTTTGAGTTTGAAGAGATGATGGTAAAAATATTTGTTTAAAATATTTTGGGAAGATACGAAATCAACTTGAAGGAAAGATTCAAATTTCAAATTTTGTTCTATGATCTATGATTTATAGAGTTATTTAGATTTCGAGTTTAAAGCCTTGATTATGGATATTTAAATTTTGGTGAAAAAAAGGAGAATTACTTTTGTAGAGTAGTTGTGACTTATTGGAAGCTAGATATACACATTTGAAGGATATAGAATTAAAATTTGGGAGTTATTTAAATGTTTCATTTTGTAGTATGAATTTCGGCTGATAAAAGTATTTAAATGTTGAGTTTAAGATTGGAAAAAAAGGGATTATTATTCGATTTGCAATACACAAGAGTTGTTTCGAGATTTATTAGAGATTTAAATTGTGATTAAAGTTGACAGTCTAAGATAATTGAAATTTTGGCGTTGAAAATTTTATTGAGAAAATTTCGAGGAACTTGAAATTTTGGATTAGATCATATATTGGTAGAGGACTAAGAAACCAGCAAGGTCCCCTAGTGAGATAGAAGTATTCCACAATAGATTGCCATGCCACCTATGATTATGTATTGCATATACACAAGTATAGTTAGTCATCGACCAAACCGATGAACATACCTTTAACTTACTCGACCTTCCCTCAAATCTAGATCCTTATTCGTGACCCTCTAATTGTTTTGAAACTTAGAAATGATTGGAATCATTCCTTTGACCACACCCTCATCTATGAGACTATCTTCCCTCTAGAAACTGTGTCTCTAACTTATTCTTACCTCAATCTACGAGATTCATTAATTACCTTCTTCCGTGCTTCAACCTTTTATTTTTGGTGCATTAATTAGTACTTTATATAAACCCACTTTCTATTTTTGATCAATTGGCGTTCCCTATCGTGACTTTGATATTTGAAGCACAACGCTAGACTTTTCCTTCTAACCAATTTTACATACAAGACCTAGACGAGCTCACCTTCATGTAGGTGTATCATGTCCCACTAAAATATGTTCCTTGTACTCTATTTTTATGGCACGACTTTCGGGTCATAAAGACTCAACTATAACCTATACCATGGTGCCGATATATTTATTTTTACTCAATCTCGACTCAAATCTTCGGCCGATTGCGATCTGCTAAATCCGTTAAATACTTAACCTTGTGTTTTATCTTGACTGCTTAACCCTTGTCATTTTATTTTCTTGTATTATCTTGATTTACTTAAACCCATAACACCTTTTACTCTTCATGCAATATTAGCAACACTTACTTTTCTCCCTTCCAATTAAATTGCTTCCTCATACTTCGCTATGATTTCTCCATTGTTTACGCCACCTTGTTCCTTGTATGATTCCCTTATGCGAAATGGCAGTTGATCATGACAATCTTGGGTTAGTAGAGGTTAGATTGGAGAAACCCCACAACATGGATAAATAATATAGTGGTTAAGATAATTACAAGATTTTGAGGTGTAGATGGGACATAAATAAGTGTGCAATAAATCCAAATATAGGAAATAAGGAATGATATACGGTGTTTTGAAACACTCAAGAGTCAATAGACTTCTCGAATTTCAAAAACTGGTTTTGAGGTAACTAAATATCGAGTGAAGAATCTTCTAAAGTGTTGGTGGTTTAAGAGTCCAAATTTATATATTAAATTTATGGATGCAAATTTTTGATAGGGACAATGTTGACGTTGCTTTCGATAGCATAGAGTGTTATTATGATATTAGCTTTCAAGTACGACCAATTGTTGAGGAAAGAAACCTCTATATTTTTATTAAAGTTCTAAGATGAATATGACTATGAAGTTAAGATGAGTTTCATTTCTACCATCAAGAAACTGATATTGTTGAATTCAAATTTTTGAGAGAGACCAATAAATATTTTAGGAAGCTTTCAATTATGATAGAAGATTGAAGGTATACTGTTAGTTTTCAAGATTATCGAACATTGAAGACAAACTTTTATTTTTGTCATCTATGGATGCATGATGCATTGGCCAATAAATACGAATTTGCAGTAAAAAGATTTTCAATTTCTACCTGGGCCAAATTGGTTGAAGATTTAAAATTTTTAATTTCAGAGGAAATTAAAATTTGGAAGATATATAAAAATGAGCTATGAAGATTATGGAAGTCAAAATTTGAGGCTATTTGAAATTCTATGACGAAATAGAGAAAATTATAGTACATTTAGAATCATATTGATTTTGTTTAAGGGGACGTGGAACGAAATTTTCTTTGGAAAGAACGATTTATGATAAGAGGGATTCATGAATATTGACGATATCGAGGATTAAGGAGTTTATTACCTACTTATGAGATTGCTTTTTAGGTTAATGATAAGGTTGATCGAACTTAGTCATTAATTGATTGTCATGATCGAAATCTAAAACCATCAAAATTTTTAGACGATCAAATGACATATTGCCATTGAAATGTCGTTTCATTCTCGTCAAACAATTGATTGCCTTTTTGTTCAATATGAATCAAAAATCTAATCGAATAAATCCGATCCATTCCCTTCTCCCTACCTACCCTAATTTTTCCTAAATTTTGAGGACGAAATTCTTTTAAGTTGGGTAGGATGTAAAGCCCCTAAATTTCTACTGATTTTTATTTTATTTTATTTTGGTACTGATTTAAAATTTGTTATTGTACGTCGCGTGGTCGTATTTTACGTCGCGCACGAAATTTTATTTTTGGTAATTGCTCGACGAGTGCGAATATGTGTCGAGGTACATATGTTAGAAAAATATTATAAATTTTATAACTATTTTTATTTTGTATAAAAAGGTTATTTTATTCATCGTTTACAAATAAATGGTGATTTAGAAATTTTGGGTTTAATATTTTGCAAAATATAAAATTTTTTTATTAATAAATTTTGTTATTTACAAAAGCTAGTTTATGATTTAATATTTAAGTATTTATAGTGATTTTCAAAATTAATTATTTCCATATTTAATTAACTATGAAAATAATATTTGAGATCTTGTTTATTTAATATTTGATTAAATATGGTAAATTAAATTGCAAAAGATTTTATTGGCTATATTTAAAATTTAGTATGGAATTAATTTGGATTTGGATTTGATTTGAATTGGCTTTAAATCTATTTAAATTACATGATGATTTATCTAATTGGGATTTAATTAATCCCAATCCCTATCCAACTGGGAATTCCTACCTCCTATAAAAGGAGAGGTACTCCTCCAGAATTTTTCCATCCACAGATGTGCATCGTGTTTGTGTCTCCCATCCACTAAAATTTCCCCATTACAAATACAGATTTCCATCTCGTGTCCGACAGTCCGGACACCACCCCTCGTCATCTCCGTGTCACGCAGGACACCACCACGCTATCCCTGTCGTGTCTGACAAACCGACGCGACGACACCCTAACCTAACTACATCAAATCATCACCGTCCCATCTCCGTCATCACCACCTAATCACCATCTCTTCCCTGTCCATCTTCCCTCCCGTCTACAACCATCCGGCATCAAATCGACCACCAGCACCTCCGTCGTCATCATCATCCCCACGGCCACATCGGCCGAAGCCGGTAACCCCGTCACCGCCACCTGTCCCTGATCGCCATCCCATAACCAACAGAACCATCGCCGATAACACCGCCACCACCATCACCATCACCACAACCTCCACCACCGGCATCGGCAAACAAACCCATCACAGCAACTCAAAAGAAAAAGGGAATCTATATCTCACCTGTCCGCCGCCCCGGCACCGACCACCATGCCGAGTCATCCGCCGGGCCGAGCCCCCACGACGTATCTTCCGTGTACGCCGTCGCCGCCGGCAAACGAGCCACCGCGCGCGTCCGTTCCTTCTGCCCCTGTCGGATCCCACCGTGCCTGGCTGCCGCCACCGCGAGCGCCACCAGTCGCACCGCTGCGCCCCCTTCAGATCCGCCGCGCGCGCCAACCGCGCGCAGCCAACCACCGCGATCCGCCGACCGCCCCTCTGGGAAAACCCTCACCGGCGCCCATCCGCCCGCCTCCGGCGCTCCTCCCCAGGCCGCCACCGTACGAGACCTCCGCGTCTCCACCGAAGTCGCCGACCGACGCCACGCCCCGCCACTGGGGGCCGTCGCCGCTTCTCTTCCCGTACGGCGCCGCCACCTCCGCCGGCGTCGATCGTTGCCCTCCGCCGATCAAGGTGAAAACCCACTGCTCCCCATCTCTCTTTCCTCTCTCTTCGATATTTGGGGGAGAGGGATTTATGTGGGTTATGTATATCATTATTATTATAAACTATTATTATTTTTATTTTTATTTTATATACTGTTATCATTATTATTATTATTATTATTATTATTATTATTAGTTTATTTCATTAGTATAATGATTATTATTACTATCATATATTACTATCATTTGTTTTATTATTATTATTATTATTATTATTATTATTATTATTTAGTGTTATTAATTTCAGTATTATTATTAGAAATAATATTTTGATATATATAGGGGTATTTAAAAGACTAGTAGTATAATTGCAGTACCAATAACTGTATTATTTTAGAAATTCTAGAAATATATTTTGTCAATATTATTATTAATAATCGCATTATTTGATACTAGTCCAAAACCATTTTGCCTTCAAACATTTTCCAAAAAAGTTATTTTTACTAGTAAAAAGGATTTTCGAAATTATAGATAATTTCGAGTATTTCAATAATTATCTTACTAATAAATTACGTGTTATCTTCCTAGAAATCCTATTTTGGTAAACTTATAGTTTTAGCCTAAATTAATTTTTTCGCATTTTTAAATTTTTGTCAAAAAATATTTTTACTAATGAACATGGTTTTCAAGTATTATACGTAACCTTCTAAGAAATAATATAAGTATTCTTTACACAAATTTCCTCAAATATCTTGATTTCGACTGATCATATTTTCTATTCCCTCGCGACTTTGGACCTCTGCACCATGACTATGGCTAGTGGACCAAGCAGGACTTGTCAGATTATCGCACACCAGGCGTAATAACAGGCAAGATACCTTGCCATTAAACTATTTATATTCAGTCTGCATTTATTTTATATATCACTGTTCTTTATTTCCGGTTCTTACAGTTCCTGATTTACTACCTATTCAGTGATTAATAATTTACTTTGTTACTATCCTTTGATTGCATGTTGACCTAGAGTTAAGGGACTACCGTTGTAGTATATTGCATATACCTTGACACAGTTGTACCACGAGGATGTGTGAGATGAGTATCATGTAGAGGTTCTTGCGTGTGGGCTGATCCCCCATGTTCATGCGTTAGGACTAACTGCTAATAGAGGCGTGTTAGGAGACTTAGCAGTTAGTAGAGGTACATGGTCGTGGATGCGACTTGACAGGTACATTGGGTGGGGAGAACATTACCTGACGTATGGGCTTCTATGCACTTCCCTTATTACCTGTGCGCTCCGCCGGAGACGCAGGTTCCAGGTGCCCTCTGACGTTTTCTAGAGCGTTATGGACGTAGCCCCTTGCACATGATGCCCTCTGACGATCTTCGAACGTTACGGACGTAGGCCCCTGGTGCCCTATATAGGGACTATGTCGATCCCATTTACAGCCAGGGCTCATGCGTCGAAGGATTGTTTCTCAATCTGTATGATCACTTTAGTATGGTTAGATTACCTTTTAGTAGTCTTGTCACTTTCTTAGATTGTGGCATATTTTATATTCAGTATTATATGGCATGTTGATGTATCTTGTTACGTCCCTCTGAGGACCTAGTTATCTCGCCAGGTGTGTGTTTCGTGATTTCTTGCAGGTGCTCTAGCTAAGGCCATTCCTTCCTTCGTGGTGATTGCTCTTGGACTCGCCATTGCTCTCGTTTGCTAAATTCTTTCCTTGTATATTTTTCCATATATAATTTGGTTGGTAGTGGACTTTGTCTCCGCCCAACTATTGTGTACATGACAAATTCATAGTTACTTTTATATCATATTTATCTTTGTGGATGAGATTTAGTACCTTGATTACTGCATTTTACAGCTTATGTATATATACGAGGGTCCATATACTTCGTATGTATACAGCTGTCATGATTACGTTCTAGTCCTACGTATTTTGGGACTGGGGCATTACAGAGACTTCCAACTGCTATGGTGTGCCCTGACCTTGTATACTATTCCTTCAAATTGCATGATTTAGATAAAAAAAAAATTTAGACCTTGATTGTTGGGAAATAGGGACGTCACCCCATTAGTATCAATTGTAGATATATATAGGTTAGTCCTTGATGTGGGGATGTGTGTCTATAAACATGTAGCTTCTGAGATTTATGAGAGATTATAGTATCAGCCTTGATAGGATGTACTAGTCTTTTGGTGAGTATAAATGTGTTATGAGAGATAGGGGCCTATATGTCTTAGTAATGCATCGTTCCTATGGTAATAGAATGTATTAATAGATGGTTAATAGGAAGATAATAGTTTGAGCATACCTATAGCCTATGATCAGTTCTTTTTCATCCTTAGTTAAGACCACTTTAAAATAGGTCCAGTCCCTTGGATATAGGTTACAGTCCATATTTTATTAAAGTTCCATTACCGCCGTACAGCAGAGCAGTGTTGGAGGTATTCCTAGATTGACGCTATTTAGATGTCCGTTTATTATTCCAGTGTTAGAAAGTGTTACCATAGATATTGGGTAGGTTAGAGGCTCTAGAAGGAGTACTATCGATCTTAAATTTCAATGACGAAATTTTTCTAAGGTGGGTAGAGTTATAGCACCCAGTTTTTCAAATGAGGGTAATTTTAAAATTTTATGTTTATAATTATTTTAATAATAATATTTAATTCATAATATGATTTTTGGTGATTTTAAATCATTTTAAAATTATTTAAATCAATGACTTGTGGTTTTGACGTTTTGCTAGTGAAACCCTATAGACTGTTTGACCTAGAGCCTAACCATGTGATTATGATATTTTAATGTCATTTCTGGCCTAAGGATATGTTGCATTTGACCTTTTTGAATTATTTTGATATTATTTTATTATTTATGATATTGTTTTGGGATTATTTGAGTCGGGTTCGAATTTCATCTCAATCCGACTTGTAACGGGGACCCGGGGTAACTTAGACTCTAGTTGGACCCATGCATTAGTTAGCCATGGCCCACATTTTAATTAGTCATGTTAGAAAGATTAGTCTTAATCCTAATTATTAGGTTAACCATTTAGAGTTTTTATTTTGACCCTTTTACCCCCCAAACCCTAATCAAATTGTTTTAAACACTTGTAACTAAGGGAGGGGCAAACTTGTAATATTCAATGAGGGGGGGATAACCATTGTGGCCGGCCCTAATAGGACTCCCATCTCATTTCCTTTCTTTGAGAAGTCTTCTTCCCCAAGTGCTCTTAAGCTATCCCAAGGAAGAAGCCTTTCTCCTTGGATTTTCTCTCCTTTAGGTAATATTTCCTTCTCTTTTATTTCTCCATTTTACATTTAGGAAAGTTTTAACCATAGGAATGACCCCCATTGTTGTGTCCCTATTTTGTGTCCTCTTGTGTCCATTATGTGTCCTTTAAGGATTTCTATTGTATTATTGTTGTGTCTTGTGTTCATGGAGAAAACCCCCAAACCTGGACACACTTTATATTTAAAATATTGATTAAATGAATTAATTCATATTAAATCTCAGATTTGAATATGTAGAGATGTGTTCTTGAGTACTTTATATTTCATTCATGTATCTCTTATAGATGTGTTCATGTTACATATATAGATTTGTGTATATATATATATATATATATATATATATATATATATATATATATATATATATATATATATATATTGTAATGAGAGTGTATCTATATTTATATATGTAATAAATGGTTCATAATGATTATATAATCAAGTTTGTGAGTGTGGTTCCTCATATTATTATTGTCATTATTGTTGTGGATAATTAGAATATATATTGTGTATTCTTTTGGCTCAAACTATCTAAATCCGTCATAATTTTTATCCACGTTTTTAATTTCAGCCCTAACTTAGAAATGTCATAACTTCTAGCTCAAAGCTCGGTTTAATCTCCCTTTTTTTTTTTTAAAAGAAGAGTATTGAAGTTAGCTTTCCAAAAACATGTATTAATAGGCCTAATTTTTTCTGTAACTTTCTGGAGAATTATTTGAGTGTCAGCTGTACGAAAGACAAACGCGTTCTCGGTGTTTTCGCGATTTCGGGAGTTTCCGGAAACTAAAACGCGATCCGTTTGAAGTTTCGGAAAGCTAACACATAGATATATAACATACTTTAATTCTAGATTTTAATTCATGCTGAGATGGTACAGTATTGATTATTAGTAGGAGTTACTATTCGGCATATGTATTTTGTGCACCCTTGTGTGTAATATAATGTTCTATTTGATTTTAACCCATGTTAATGTATATACATTATGTAATTAAATAGAGAATGCAAGCATGAGTAAATGGTTAAATAAATAATTTATGAGGTGTAAGTATCATATCTAATGTAAGCATGTATAAGTATGGCCTGTAATGAATATGTAGGTTCCATAGTATGTAATGTATGGTGCATATAGTAGTGCAAAAGAATAAATGAATGATGAATGAATGCAAGCATGAATGTAATGTAATAATAGATGTAATGTATGCAATATACAAGTTAATGAGATGTAATGTTCTATGTTAACACAAATCCTATATTACCTCATGTACCCCCTTACACTATGTTGACACTATCACACTTGATACTTTGTTCACTTATACTTTGACACTCTTTGATATGTATACACTATGTATGTCCATTTAACCCTCACTTGCCCCTTTGCCATGTTCACATACACACACATAGCCTCTTAAATAAGTATTTATGAATATAGTTAACTTAGCTATGTATGTATATTATATATATGTTAGCATATTGTGTTGTAATATATAAGTTTATATAACCATTTAAAATGCCATGATTATAGACCTAATGTTGAATACCAATATATGCATGTGTATATATGTGTAGACATATATAGCTTAAAGTAATAGATTACCTAGTGTATACCCAATGTAAATTCTTACCTATTTGAGTATTGAATAATTGCATGTTATATAGAGTTAGGTGTATGTTGGCTTGTATAGCCTTGTATTGATGTGTGCTTGCTAGGATAGTCTTGGTTTGGCCTAGTAAGACTTGCTGGGTTAGGACATGACCTAGTTTGACCTAGTTTGACTAGTACAGTTGACCAGAGTTGACCAAGGGTTGACTTTGGCCTGGTTTGACCTAGATTCATGTAGAATATATTGTAGTGCTTTATATTACCCTTCTGGACATGTTGTGACTTGTGCTGTTCTAATTAGGAGCCAGACACCTCTCCTCGGACAGTATCTTTACCTTGGACATTCAGATATCAGACGAGTACATTCTCTGATCATTTCATATCCTGCTTAGAATTATTTTCTGCATTAAATTACTTTACTTGTGCTATCACGACATTATCACGGATTAGTATTATACGGATCTCTTCATGCGATGTTATCCCCCTCGGAAGCATCGGGTACATTGTGTCATGTGCGTTTCACTTTCATCATGTACTCCTGTGCTTTCACCATACATGTACACTCTTGTGAACCATGTACTCTCATGTTCACAGAGCCTTCATGTATACTATCAGGTGCACCCTTTCAAGGGCCCCATGTGATATCATGTATAATAACATAACCTGCTTAGATCCTTGTGTATTAATTGGAGAAACGGAAGAGTGCTAGTAGTCATGTGAACAATTCTATAGTAGTATAGATCATGTACAACTCTTTAGTGTAGATCATGTACAAATTTGTCCCATTTACATGTGCTATCCTGTACTCTGACTCACTAGCCACTGTTAGTTCCTTACTTATAGTAGATATTTCTATTACAGTTCTTTCTCTCTGTTTACATACTGTACTCTTCAGCACCTGTATCTTACTTTACTGTAGGATTATATTTTCTAACCTGCTATGATCTGTTGAGATGTACTGTGCTCGCTCCAGTCCTGACTGGACCCGTTGATAAATTTTACAGATAGCCTGGAGGTTGCCTGCTAGCCTAGAGGAGACAGTAGAGGTTGCATAGATAGCTAGGATTTTTGCTTATAGTTTATTTTTAGTCATCTTGAGTTGTATTTATGGATTATTGTATTTGAGTTTTGAGATGTATTCTGAGTTTGTATCTTAGACACTTAGACTTCTATCTGTTGTATCTCTTTTCGATTTCATGTTTTATCTATCTTTCTTTATGCTCTACCTTAGATGTGATTGAGTTTACATTCTGCTATGTCACCCCCATTCGGGGAGTATAAACTATTTAGTCTTATACTGTTAGATGCATTGAGACCTAGGACAGCGTTCTACCGCCGACACTGCGGCGTAGGCTGGACGTTGTTACGTTCTCGTGCCCTAACTCTAGGGTGCGGGTCGTGACATTCCCGGATGTGAGTTTCAGCTCCACAGTTCCGATCTCCAGACCTTCAGCTTGGGCTTGGTTCGCCATGATAACTTTCTCAGAAGTTGGCTGGTATGTGACGAACCATTCCTTGCCATGGCAGGTCGCACCAGTGTCTATCCACCAGTCAGAGTCAGCACCCACAGCTGTGACCTGAGCAATCATAGCAACAATATTAGAAACCATGGAAACCTTGCTAGGCTCACCTTGCTCAGCTTGTTTGGGCTTGGATTTGTATTCACTCTTGTAGTGACCATTCTTGCCACAGTTGAAGCAAGTCACGTGGGACTTGGACTTCTGTTGCTTGAACGAAGGACCCATCACTTTCAGATTAGTGGAGTCCTTCTTCTTGTAATAAGAAGCCACCTACTTCTCCTTGAACTCTCTTGTCTGTACCAAGTTGGCCTTAGCCAGTTAGTTGGGCAGAGAGTCCATCTTCTGTTGAGATCGCATTTCGTCCTCAACGTGGATCTCTTGTAGGAGATCTTCCAAGCTAATGTCCAGCTTCTTCTGATGCATTCTAACATAAAAGTTGCTCCAACCAGCAGAAAGGTTTGAGACTATCCCTCCAACGACAAACTTGTCGACGAGAGACAACTTCTCGTGATCTAACTTCTGGCGCAACTTCAGAAATTCCTTCACTTGAGGTAGCATCGCCATCTCGTCTTCGAACAGCCACTTGTGGTACTTCTCGATGATAAAGTTTTTGGACCTGTTCTCATCATTTTCATATAGCTTACCCAAAGAATCCCAGATCTCTTTGGCCTTCACCTTCTTAGAATATGACTCTGCTAGAGAGTCTTCCATATAATTGAGAATCAGCAATTTACATATGTTGTTTTCTCTCTTCTATTTGCTCTGTTTGACGAGTGCAGCAGCAATAGCATCAGCAGTTCCTCCTTTTGGAATCGTCGGTTCATCCTCAATCAACACATGGTCTACTTTCACGAGTTGAAGATTAAGGGTGACCTTCCTCTTCCAGATTTGGAAATGTTCTCCGTCGAATTTCTCCAACTTGTTAAAGCAGTTATCGATGAGAGAAGCACGAGAGTTTTTCATCTACAAGGATCTTGCTTTGAGATTGTTAGTCCCGGGGCTTGATCAAAGATGGTAGACTCGATGTCGAGATCAGAGGTTCAACAAACGTTCACCTTCTGATATTCTCGAGATCGAAGAGGAACACTATAGTATGAATCTGATTACAAAAGCAACAATAATCAGGAAATAAATCTCACGTTCTTCCTCGCAATCGCAGTTGCTGACGTACAGAACTGAGTTCAGAAAATAAATCTCACGTTTTTTCTCGCAATCGCAATTGCTGACGGACAGAACTGAGTTACAATTTAGATGAAGGAGAAAAAAGAAGAAAGAAGAAGAGGAAAGGTTTTTGCTGGGGTGATTAAGATCACCGTTGCTCAAAGCAAGATTCGTCCCAACACGATCTGCTTCCAGGAACCAGCAAGTTCACGAAGAACTACTGGAACGCTCGTAAGTTAATATTTGAGACTTGAACGGACTTCCTGGACTTTACAGACTCCCTTTAACTTTCTTCTTGGTGCATCTTTCAACGGAGGCCAAGGGGCTCTATTTATAGAGTGGAGTGAGACTTCACCTCTTCTCCTATCCGATGTGGGACTAAAATACCAATACTAAAAAATAGAGTTTGATATTTTAGATCATCCCACAATCAGCATAGAAGTGTGCCCGTCTACGCCTACCCCTCGAACACTCTCGTGCATGCACGAGACATCCTGGAGTCTGTGTCCGAGTCCAAGTCCGCACAACAAAAATCAACTTACATCTTTGTTGGAATTAATCCTTTTTTCTTCTAGAAAAATACTCCCACATGACACACACTTGTGCCCCACCACACCTCATGTGCACACCTCAACATAAGCAATTCATTATATTGAGATACTCACCATTTGGTGTAGCCGATGTGGGACTATCTTTCCTAATCCAAAGACAAAAACACCAACAATAATAACATTGTAAATCAAAAAAATTTAAGTCCACTTGTCAAATATAAGACACTGTTATAATTTAGCTCAAATAAAATTAATTTGTATGTATCATAAGCTTCCTTCACTGTTGCAACATAAAACCATTTGTATCAAACAAAACTCGACTGTATGAAATTTGGTTTTGACAAACATCAAACCAAGATTTTCTTATAGAAACAAAAAAAGGATTCTGTTAACCAAACAGAAATACTAATAAATAATATTGGACAAAACTAAATCACTACTCTTTCCATTTTTTTAGTACACACAATTTTTTGTTTCTTATTTAGGTTTTCAAAATCACGTCAAACTAATTTAAAATTTAACTTACCTTTAAATTATATAATATATTAAATAGTATTAAATGATGGGGATGTTAGTGTTGATTGCAAAAAATCAGGACCTGTTTGCTTACCATTTATAACTCAGTTTTCTGATTTATAAATCAAGCCCGTCCTCAAATTACGTTTGGACGCCCCCACTTCGAATATTACATTCGGAAAAAAAAATTCGGAACGTCACTTTTAAATGTAGCTTTTCAAAAATAGAAAAAAAAATATTTTCTGAGCGGTGTTTCCCAAAGTATGTGGGCTCCATTCCCACCCCCACTCCCCAACCTCCCAGACTCCCAACTCCTCTCTCTCTCTCTCTCTCTCTCTCTCTCTCTCTGCCCTTTTTCTTTCATCAAAAAAAAGGAGACCCCATGGCAGCGGTGGTGGAGGACCTCTATCACGACGAACTGGAGGCCACGACGAGACGCTGCGGTGGTAGAGACCCTCCTCGAACACACGAACTCGAGGCATCGGGATGACGAGGGCACGGGAGGAGAGCTAGGGTTAGGGTTTGGGTCGGAGACCGGGATTTGGGGCTTGGCGGGGGAGGGGGCCAAGGTGATGTTGATTTATGTGGAGGATGCGCGGAGGAGGGAGGGGAGACGGCAGCGGAGTGACGGAGAGGGGAACGGGAAGAGGAGCGACGCTGCCATGGCCATGGCCGCCATTGTCAGCGGGGGGCATCAAAGGTCCTGACGCTGAGCGACGCCAACAACGGCGGGGGGTTCTCGGGCGACAGCGTGGGAGGACGAGGGCGTCGGCAAGCGGTGAGGCACCTTGGCGATGGATATGGAGCCATCGAGGCCGTCGGCGAGCGGTGAGCCGTCGGCGATCCCCCTCGTGCAGAGGATGGACATATCGATTTGGGAATCGGTCAAGTCGAGACGACACCGCCTAGCCGGAGAAGTCACTGCGGACACAATTGAAAAATTGGACAAAGTTGGGACTATAGAAATTTACTAAAAAAAATTTAAAAAGTTTTGTCAAACACATTTTTTAACTTTTGTGTTTTAAAACCATTTTCAAATGAAAGTAACCAAACGTAAACTCAAAATCTCTATACTCAGAGAACAACTTTATAACTTACTTTCATAAAACTGTTTTTAGAAGAAAAAAAAATTCAGAAAGCATATCCAAACGGACCCTCAACTTCTCTTTGCATTTTTATAGTCCCACGTCGGGTGGAGTAGGGGAAGAATTTGAGTATATATTGATTTGCTCTTTGTTTTTTCATTGAAGTATTCTGGACGAGTCCTATGGGGCTACATGCGTGCGCTGCGGCCCGGTTCGGTTCGCATAAAGAGTGTGAGTACGTGTCTACATATGGAGGTGCCGAATGTTGATTTGATTTCCTTTTTAGATTCGAACTGAGACTCAAAAAATCTCTTTTCCTCCTCTTTAATTTTATAACCGCTTGTAATCCATTCATTTTGAAACATTTGGACACATTTATTTCTGTCCAGATTCAAGTATCACGTTTTTTACCTTGTAACGTCGAGTTAATTGACCTTTTTTTTTGTCCGTTGGAGAGTATTCAGTAGCCTATATATTGAGGTTCCTCTCATCCTTTCTCCTACACATAAATCTTTACGTAAAATCTCTCTCGAATACCTTTCTTCCCGAAACTCTTTTGTTCTTTATTCTCGCTCTAGACAGAGCCAAGTCTGGGTCATTCTTTTCAAGTTGTGTGCGACGAGGAGATACCGGTAGAGCAAAAATTTTATCACTAGGAGCATTCGGAATAAGTCTGCACATAGATCCGAATTAGCTTTTATGACAGTGCTACGTGCGCGACTTCCCCCGAGACTGGTAACCTTTATTTATTATTTTTGTTGCAGCTTCCAAGGAGAGAGAATAATTTCTAACATGGGATACGTGCACCATATTAAAATTTATATTTCATTAAAATGCCTTACATTTCGGTTGAAGTTTGAGCCCTTTCAAAGCCTTCTTTATTTATATATATATATAGTCACGTAAGATAAAGTAAAGTAATATAAATAAATAAATTATAAAGCAATAAGTAAATTATAAAGCAGATAGAAAAAAAAAAATTAAGTTGCCATTACTAACGACTATATGAGTGCATGAGATTTTATTGTTGCACGTGAATTTACTATTATATGTAGTAAGGAAAAGGCTATTTTGTCCGTCCACGAAACTGATTTGTGCTGGCCTGGCGTTCGCGTCTGCGTGGCAGACAATCATTGCCTCCCCTCTAGGCCCATTCCAAGCAGGAGAGTGAATGGCAGCTAGGGCTGGCTATGGGTAGGGTAGGGTAGGGTAAGGGCAGGAAGAGGGCAGGGTAGGGTAGGGTATTGACCTTTTTTTGATACCCTAGGGGAGTCATGAGGGTAGGGTAGGGTAGCCCTCTTCCAAAAAACCAATACCCATTACCCGTCCTTACCCTTTACCCTCACAGGGTAGCTGAGGGTCAGGGTAGGGAGGGTAAGGGTATTACCCTTGCCATTTCATTTTTTTAACTTTGAAAATCAATTTTTTTTGCTACAAAACAGGGGAGAATATTTTTTCTTTCCATTTCATTTTTTTCAGATTTTGACAACATTCAAAAATCATAACAACTTAACAAGAAATAATAGAGAGAATATTTTTTTTACTAAAGGCGCTGAACCCAGTTATATAGTAGAACCTGGGCTGCCTACATACCCAAGGAAGGGACTAGACCTGACTCCTTAGGATCAAGCACCATGTAGTTCTCCTAATCATAAGTACTAATTACAAAAAACTACAAGGTATCCGGGTAATTGCACTAGGGTAATTGCACTAGCCGTTCAGTTCAGGGTGGGGAGAAGGGTAGGGTCGAGGCTTTTAAAGGGTTAGGGTTAACGGGTAGTAGGTAGGGTAGTGATTCAGGGTAGGGTAGGGTTCAGGGTAGGGTTACAGGGCAGAGGGTAGGGCGGGTAGGGCGGGTACCCGGATAATTACACTAGGGTATCAGAATAAAACCCTTACCCTACCCTAATTCTAAAAGGGTAAGGGTAGGGCCTGCCCTCGAAGGGTAGAGGGTACCCGTGGGCACCTGAGGGTGCAGGGTACCCGGCTAGGGTAGAGGGTATGAGGGCAAAATCGCCACCCCTAATGGCAGCCTGTCACATGGAGGCGGATCAGTCCTCCGGACGGACAACGTAGCAGCTTATATAGTAATCCGATAAAACAATGTCATAGAAATAAACTATGAGTCTAATAACTTCTGAAAGGTTTATATTTTCCGATGACACAGTCATTAAAGATTTAATTTTGATATGCGTATGAGTTTCTAATTTTTAAAACTCGGTCATAAAATGTTATTGGATTATATTCATCAGACTCTTTAATTTTCTCAACATGCTAAAACTGGCTAAAGAAAAAAAAACAGTACACTAAAATACACATATCACACCCATATTACTTCTTTTTCTGATTTCTTAGAGGACCACCAATGCAATTGTGAGCTAGAAAAAAAAAAAATTGTTGCCACATACGAATAACAAGTTTTTCATTGAAAAAGTTATTTTCCAATGCAAATGTCAAATAAGTTGACATGGCATGACAATGACTTTACCTTCACATCATCATTTATGAATAAATATATTTAGAACGAAAGAAAGGAGGAAAAAACTTGTCTTGAAGTTGAAAAAAATAGATTTTATTAGTTTTTCAATACTTTTGCATTGGAGAAGTTTTTTTTTTCTACTTCATTGTCTTGTTTGAATATAATCTTGACATCTAGGAAATACTTTGTTTTGTGGCTCATGCCACATAGGAATCACATCACAACCATATTACATGACATTATGGTTGGAGATCTCTTAGTAATTTTGAAGTGTACTGCTGAAAAAGCAACTCAACCTCTTTTTTTTAAGGTAATTAGAGTTTAGATCCTAAAATGTATACCAGTTTAGGATTTAAGCCCTCTCATATATCCAATTGAAAAGTTTAGACTCTAGAGTTTTGTTTCTTGTTTTTTTTTTTTGGCTTTTTGCCATTATACCCTCCATAACCTATATATGGTAATTTCATTATCAAACATGAAGAGAGGATACAATAGAAAGAAAAAAAAAATTCAGATCCTAAACCCTCTAATTAAAAATGTTAGGATTTAAACTCTTAACTGATATAAAACTAAGAATCTAAACACTAATTAGTGTTTTTTTTATTACTCACCTACATTTTTAAATGATTCCGAGATTCTACTGACAATGATATATGTTGCGTTGCACTAGAGCGTTGCTCTTTTCTTTTCTTTTTTACTTTTTTTTTTTGGACAGACACTAAGTTCATTGCTTCGTTGGCAACTAATTAAGCCTGCTCGTTATAACAGAAACAATGACAGCTTAGACATGCTTGAATTATGCAACAATTATTTGATCTGCTCACATGAGGTTTATATTTCATACACATTTGACAATGTGAGGGACAAACAACAATTGGCACCACCAACATGTATTCATGAGAACTATTGATTCATTAATTGGGATATTTATTTTAAAAGTACATCTCAGTTTCACATGGGTGACTAAATTTTTATTTTTGTTTTAACTTTTCCATAATACCCTCACTAGCTTATATGGAAAAAATTTATTGTCATACATGGAGAGGATATAACAGGAAAAAATTTTGCAGCGGCGATTTTTCCGCCTATGGGCGATTTTTCCAAACCTAGGTTTAACAAAATCTAGGGTTTAGCCTTCTCTCCCATCTCCATCTCAGGGGGATCCTTCCCTCCTCTCATCCCTTCCCTTCCCCTCATCCCTTCTCCTCATCTCCTCCTCTCCCCCGCTGCAGTATCGACCTCTTCGCCCCTCTTCTCGCGACCATGTCTTCATACAGAGAGGTTCTAGAGAACATGGCGGATCTCTTTTCGCTCCAGGGCACTACCGACACCGTTAATTTATCTGCGAGGGAAAGCTCTGTTCCCCAGCATTGGCGATCATCTCTTGCCATCAAACCCCTATCACCTCGACGCTTCTCCTGCTCATCGATGTCATCCATCCTTAAAAAACTATGGAGAACCCCTAATACCATCCAGGTCAATGACCTAGACACAGAAGCGGGATCATTTCTTGTACGGCTTTCCTCCCCCATGGAAGCCGATCGGATCATCTCGGAGGCTCCATGGTCAATTAATGAAGACATCCTTGTGCTGGAGAGATGTGATCCATCCAAGCTACCAGAAGAATATACATTTATGTTTGCGGACCTGTGGATCCAACTCCACCGGATCCCGTCCAAATTTTTGAATCAAAAGGCTATTGGGAAAATTGCTGAAGTTATTGGCTCTCCACGCCCTTGCTCTGATGCAGATGTCATGTAGTGGAAAACATATGCTCGGGTCAAAATCCTCATTGACATCACCAAACCCTTAAAGCGCTCTATTGCCATTAATCTAGAGGGTTGTAACTCGAATCGAGTTAGCATCAAATATGAGAGGTTGCCTCGGTTGTGCACCTTTTGTGCTAGAGTAGGGCACTCTATTGCTCAATGCCCTGATAGAGAACTTTTTTTATCATTGATTGGTGAGGACTGGACGGATGAGGAGAAGGACAGAATCAAACTTCTCTCTCAGGCGAGGGTTCGTATAGATGATTATGTGGCTGACATGTTTAAGGGCTCTTCCAGGCGAATGCATACTGCTACCAACTCTGGCGAGGTCAACTCCAATAATCCCATCCAACCAGGCCAAACACCGGAGAGTAGCCTTGATCCTCCGATCCCACGGGACTTTTCTGATGAACGGCCGACTGTAGATGAGTCACATGGATGTCCTACACCCCTCCAGATCGTCAAATACTCCCTCACAGAAAACAGGGGCTCCTCCCTTCCCCACCCAACAAATCCCCCTCCAGCAACCAACACAGATTCCTACTCCATCCTTAAACTTGCGAGTGAACCGCCTATCTATCCCAGGCTAGATCGGATTGTGCATACTTCTGTGATGAACCCCAAGATCCTTGCTATGGCCTCTCATATACAGGATACAGGTGTGGACATACCTCCTGTGAATGACAATGCCCCAAATTCTAAAGATCACTCTGGACCCTCTTCCACCAGCATATGCAAGTTTTTCATGAACACAGATGACTCAAACCCTCCTTCAAACTTGGATCCTCTTGCTACTCACATGGATGAAGGCTCTAGGTTACCTCCTCCATCATCCCCGACAGGGTTTACCATTTCAAAGAGGAAATCAACCTGGAAGAAGATGGCCCGAAAAAACAACAAAACCTTGAATGGTCGGGCAGAAGTAAACTCTAAGCGCCCTCTTCCAAATCTGGCTTCAGACCCTCCTAAACGACTTCTGATATCCAAGTCTCCAATTGTGACATACACCAAGGTGGTGGCGGCTGACCTTCAACAGCCGCAAGGGCAATATTAGTGCTATCGTGGAACTGTCGTGGCGCGAGGAATGGCCCGACAGTTCACACCCTCCGCTCGTTCCTCACCTCCACCCGCCCCGCCATCTTTTTCGTCTCTGAAACCATGTCCTCTCCTAACCATACTTCCACAACTCTCCCCCTTCTCGGCTACCCGAACTACCATTCCGTCCCGCCCTCAGGTCACGCTGGTGGGCTATGGATTGGATGGGATGACACCATATCAGCGTCAGTCAAATTCGCCTCCAAAAATCTCATAATACTTTTTATTGAAGCTTCCCCCAACGGATCCAACATGGCACCTCCTATGTGTATATGGCAGCCCGAACAAGAGGGACAGGCCTCGGCTCTGGGAATATATCACAGCCCAGTCATAAGATTTCTTCACGCTATGGGTATGCATAGGCGACTTTAATTCAATTACCGGTGCTAATGACAAAATTGGAGGTAGGCATTTTGATCCTAATGACGCCGCTCCCTTCTTGAATATGATTAATCGCTGTGGTCTTATTGACTTGGGATTTGACGGACCTGCATACACTTGGAGTAATAGGCGCAGCCCCCAATTTCTCATTCAGGAGCGTCTAGACGTGTCCTTGCAGATCCAGACTGGAGTCATTTGTACCCCTTTGCTTCGGTATCGGTCCTTCCCCGGATTAATAGCGATCATGCTCCAATCCTCCTCAACACACAAAAAAAAGACCTTATCGGCGGCGCTCTCACAAATTTGAAGACTTCTGGACCACTCATGCTGAGTACCCTTCCTTCCTCGACAAGGTATGGCGTGATCTTGACCTTAAAAACTCATCGAATATTCCCATGAAGCTTACTCATACTCTTCGACATCTCACCAATTGGGGCATGAGTAACTTTGGCAACATAAAGCTCCGAATCTCTACCCTCAAAAATAAGCTGCTTAACATCCAAAGTGCTAGCCTGACTCCGAGCATTGCCATTGAAGAGCGTTCTTTAGTCCAAGAGCTTAATGATCTCCTCCAACTGGAGGACTCGTACTGGAAACAAAGAGCTAAGTGTAATTGGATCCGGGAGGGAGATAGAAACACCAAGTACTTTCACCTTCATGCTTCTGCACGGAAGAGGAAGAACTTCATTCACAGTCTCCAGCTTGAAGATGGCTCGTGGTCCAATGTTCACGAAGTTATCTCCAATCGGTTGGTGAAGCATTTCAGGAAACTCTTCACTGAGGACATATCACAGTCTATTGATCCTAATTTCATCATCTCTCATCAACCTCTATCATCTGAAGACAACTCTGCTTTGGGTGCTATCCCTGAATCTGGGGAGATTGAGACATTCATTAAATCTATAAAACCACTATCTGCTCCAGGTCCTGATGGTCTTCCAGCGGCCTTTTTTCAAAAAAGATGGCAACTTGTGAAGGATGACATTGTGTCTATGATTCAGTTGGCCTTTGAAACGGCTAGTTTCCCTAAAACAATCAACCAAACGAACATTGCCCTCATTCCGAAGACTGCTGTGCCTGCTTCTCCGAGTGACTTTCGTCCCATTTCCCTTTGCAATGTCGTTTACAAGATCATCTCAAAGATTCTCACCACTCGTCTCAGGGCACATATGGACTCTCTTATTTTGCCATTTCAGAATGCATTTATTCCAGGTAGATAAATTTCTGATAACATCATAATTGCGCAGGAAGTGTTTCATGCCATGAAGTCCCCCAGGAGCAGGAAGAAGTTGTTCGCGCTCAAGATTGACATGTCTAAGGCGTATGATCGGGTTTCATGGAGCTTCATCAAGTCAGTTCTTCATGGCATGGGCATTCGGGGGCACACAAACAAATTAATTATGGAATGTATCACATCGGTCTCCTTCTCGGTGCTTGTTAATGGATCGGCTGAGGGGCTCATTAAACCCACGAGAGGCATCAGACAAGGCTGTCCCCTCTCGCCCTATCTTTTCATTATATGCATGGAAGTGCTTTCCAGATTGCTATATTGCCTAGAACGAGATGACTTATTCAATGGAATCCGCATTAATAGGTACTCTCCTTCGATTTTTTATCTATTCTTTACAGATGATATTTTTATTTTTGGCAATGCTACAACCCAATCGCTGGATTGTGTTAAAGCATCTATCCAGATGTTTGCGGATTGGTCAGGCCAGCGTATCAACTTTGCAAAATCCTGCATTCACTTTAGCAAGGGGGTCGGGCTTGGAGACCAAGTCTCACTTGCTGCTTCTATGCAACTGAACAACATGGGCAGTGACGACCGATATCTGGGACATCCCCTATTAAAATCCAAATATCGGAGAGATACTTATCGTCACCTTCTTAATAAATGCAACTCTCGGCTTCAAGGTTGGAAGCAGAAGGTACTTTCTCATGCAGGTCGCAGAACTCTCATTCAATCCACTCTTAGCTCAATCCCAATTTACTATATGGCGACATACATGATTCCTATATCCATCTCTAAGGAATTCTCAAAAATTCAACGCAATTTTTGGTGGGGTCACAGCCCAAATGATAGGAAAATGCACTTCCTAGCTTGGGATAAATTCCTTCTCCCTAAAAGATTGGGCGGATTGGGATTTCGTAAGCCTGAATGGGTTAATAAAGCTTTGATTGGTAAGCTCCTCTGGCGATTCCTAACAAAACCTGATATGCTTTGGGTTCGTCTACTCAAGGGCATATATCTCCAAGGGAATTCGATCTGGAATGCTCATAAGTTGGCTAGAGACTCACCAACTTGGCAAGCTCTTCTGGATATCTGCACTAAAATGGTAGGTAAGGTTTGCTGGAAGATTAATGAAGGCTGGGTCGACATTCTCAATGATCCCTGGATTCGTACCCTACCTGGTTTCCGTCCTCTTGATATTTCCATTCTACCAAATGGGCCGAAGATGGTCTGTGACCTGATGAACACTCATTCCAAATCCTGGAATACGGATATCATTCACTCACTTTTCCTAAAAATGGAGGCTAATGCTATACTGGCTATCAGATTCAGTGAGAGTAGAGAACCAGATAGACTTATCTGGACTGAAGCTAGAAATGGGGTCTTTTCTACGAAATCCTTTTACGAATCGATCCGACTTCATCAACCGAGTGGCTCTCACAGCACTTCGGATTGCTCCTTCTGGAAACGACTTTGGAAAATCAAGAACTTTTCACCTCGCATCCGAGTTTTTATCTGGCGTCGCAGAAACGATGCTCTTCCGCTGAACACGGCCATCAACAGGCGTATTACCACTGCCAATCGATCCTGCCCCTTCTGTGCAACGTGGGATGAAGACAAAGATCACGTTTTCCTCCATTGTCAAGTCTCCAAGGAAGTGTGGTTTATTAGCAACTTAGGCCTTCGGATCGAACAGCACTGGATGATCGATCACCTCCTCCAGCATTGGCTATTGGACCAGAGCACCCCCGAGGTATTCACTATGGGTTCCTGCATTCTCTGGGCTATTTGGAAGACTCGTTGCTCTTGCATCTTCAAGCACTCAACCCCTAAACCGGCATCGATTGTGAGACTTGCTCTCGAGCACTATCATAACTGCTATGATGCGCCGGTGCATGGATTATCTGTACTCAATCAGATGAAAGATGATGTTCTTGATAAATCTCGATGGGAACCTCCGCCTCAGGGGACCATCAAGATTAATGTTGACGGTGCTACTTCAACGTCTTCCTGTGCCGCTGGGGCGATAGCCAGAGACCACAATGGTGACTTTATTAGAGCATCGACTTGGGTTGCCAGCACTGTTAACTAAATGGAGATCAGCCTCGAAGCGGAGGCCCACGCTATGCTTCAAGGAATCCTACTGGCTAAGGGTCTTGTTAATCAGATGAATTACCACACCGTCATCATTGAATCAGACTCCCTTACCGTTGTTAGGATCTTAAAGGGAGAAAAACACCTCATTCCCTGGCGCATGGAGGATTTATTTGACACTATCTCATCTGAGCTATTGCATACTAAGGACATTGCTTTCCAGTTCATCAGAAGATCGGGGAATCAAGCAGCCCATGTTCTTGCTTCTTATGCTCTTGAGAACTCTTTAATTTCTTCCTTTTCTAATCCCCCAATTTGTGTTGTCCAAAACATTGTTGATGACATTCATGAGTATGAGGAATTTTCCTGTATTCCTAATACTTCTTAATAAAATTCAGGGATTATCAAAAAAAGAAAAAAAGGAAAAAATAAACAAAAAAAATAAATATCCATGATCCAAACTTTCTAATTGGACATGTTATGACTTAAACTCTAAACTGCTATAAAATTCAAGGTCTAAACTCTAATTAACCCTTGTTATAAGCACCATAATATGTGTTTGGGGTAGCTAAATTTTTACATAAAACTTTTAATTTCCACAATATCCTTTCAGAAGTAAAGGTTTTTTCAAACTTAAGTGTAAAAAACTACTACAAAAAGTGTCTTTTTGGGACAACACTATAAGGAACACTAGTCTAAAAAGTCCTAAAAGTATAGTTCTAGGGACGGCTATATTTTTAGTAACAAAAAGTTGTATTTTTTTGGGACAGATTGTGAAAATGGATCACTATTTGAGACTAATAAAAAATTTTATTCCAAATAATACACATTACCGTCCCAAATAGATCGGCAGAAATGTCACACATTTGACGGCTAATTGCCAAATTTTATGGGGGGAACTTTACCTCCACATGTTTTTATCTCAACCGTTCGATCAGATGGATTAATCCAGACCGTCCATCCTAAAATATTCAGAACATAGTTGATGAAAACACACTTCTCAATATCAAAGTAACCTAAAAATCTTTCTCTCTATCTCTCTCTTTCCTATCAAAAAAACTAGGTGATGCTGCTCTCTCTCTTTCTACGACCTAGGTGCTCCAGTACTGCTGCTCTTTCTCTCTCCGACCATTATTCCGACCTAGGTGCTCCAGTGCTACTGCTCTCTCTCCCCGACCATTGCTCTCTCTCTATCCGACCTTTCAACCCTAGGTGCTCCATTGCTGCTGCTTGGTATATTTTTTCCAATCTTTAAAATTTTTTACCAAAATTTTTTAGTCTTTGTCCTAATTTTTGGATGCATGTTATTTTGTTCTAGATTATTTGCTTGAAATTTGAGTGTTTTATATTATTTACATGCATTCATGTAGGAATTACTATAATTATTCGTGAAAAATTGGGTTTTTTGTGAAAAATTGGAACACATTTGTATGGACAGGAACATGAGTTTGAACCTGGCTATGTTCTTTACAGATTTTAATTTGTCAAATTATTGTGATTATGCGTTCATGTAGGAATTACTGTGATTATTTGTGAAGATATGGATTTTTTTTTGTGAAAATTGGGACACATTTGCATGGATAGGAATATGTTTTTGTATGGACACGAATAAGACAGAGTGTATTTCCGGAATGATTCTCGGCACAGACTCTGGTCCGAAATGGTTGAAGCCTATTGGTGGTTTCGGCCCGTACTTTAAACCTTGGATAAACATGTGCCACTTTGGTGGCATATACCTGTTGGATGGTTGATGAGTAGAGAGACATCTGAGTCTTGTGTTTATCTTATGCAAGGGATTGAAAGCAATGTTCTTAGTATCGTCATCGGACCCTTCCTATGAGAACCGAGATCGACGGTATCGGTAGTTTCGGATCAGATTTTTTGGTATTGGAAAACAAATAACTATTAGTAAATTATTAAAATTTTAGATTTTTTTGGTATATTTAGTCATAAGCTTAAGTATTTTCTGTGTTGTATTTCTTAGTGGTTTCGAAATTGAATGAAATAGTAGTCACCTTTGCCGATTGGTTTACCTGCAATGTATAAGTTTTCTCACAACAAAAATTTGTCAGATTAGCGACGGTTAAAAATGTCGCTAACCTCGGAGAAAACGTCGCTAAATCAATTTAGCGACGTTTAGGGCAACGTTTCGGGAACGACGGAAAAAAAACGTGACACTAAACGAGAAAACGTCGCAAAACGTCACTAGGGCGACGTTATTTGGCGACATTTTTTGGCGACGTTATTAACGTCGCTAATTACCGACGTTATTTGCGACGTTTATTGGTTGACGCTAATTAGCAATGTAAGCGGCGACGTTATTGTGTTGTCGCCGTTTGACGACACTGTTGCGACGTTTTGGCGACGACGAGCTGACATCAGATTGTGGTGCCACGTGTTGCCACGTCAACATTTAGCGACGCATTTAGCGACATTTTTCAACGTCGCTAATATTTAGCGACTAATGTTAACGTCGCTAAGTTAAAAAATATAAAAAAATAGGTTCCAGAATACAAATGGTGCTGGAGCTGGAGCCTGAGCCAAAATACAGAATACGAAATACAAAACACAGAATCCAATCCCTGGGTTCGCCGACTCCCTTGGTGGAACACTCAACACCGGCACGCACAATACATTCCAGAACGTACAAAAAATATAAAGAAAAAAATACTATCCGCAACGAACAATGTCAATATATAATATCCTCAACAAACCAAATCAATATCCGCAAATACGTACAAACTCAGTATCCTCAACAAAAAAACTGAATATCCCTAAATACGTACAAAGTCAAAATACAAAATACAGAATCTAATCCCTGGGTTCGCCGAAAATACAAAAACAAAGATTGACACACAGTTCTAATTCATATGTGTTTTAAGTGTGAGAACGGATGGCTCAGAACACAACCCAAATTCATTCTAGCATAAATTAGTGTGAATCATCTATGTTCTGTACATATGGTGTAGTATACGTTCTTATCGAATCTAGTATCTAGTATCTGAAGAATGTAACAGAATCAAGATGAACTCACATAATGTAATATTAAAATATCATCTACTACTATATAAGATATAGTGATAGGTTGTCGTATCATCATTGCCGAGGGATGAGGGTCGGAGCACAGTCAACTTTATCTACGGCTACATAGTTTCTACCTCGGCAGTCGAATGGCTGCAGGGACTATGTCCGGATCACCATGTCGTACCATAGTTTCTGCCTCGCCAGTCGAATGGCTGCAGGGATTATATGTCCCGATCACTATGTTACCAATTAACCAACCAATAAAACTACATGTTACAAATATCGGCACTATATGTCGCGAAACGTCGCTATGACGTCGCTAATAGCGACTAATTTAGCGACGTTAGTATGAACGTCGCTAAATTCTAATTATATATACTAACGTCGCTAAATTCTAATTATATTCTTCCACCAATTCATTTCCCTCCATTTTACTCTCTCACTCTCTCTCCTCCCCCCCTCCGGCGCTCTCACTCTCTCCGGCGCTCTCAAGTACTTAAGTGTGAGAACGGATGGCTCAGAACACAGCCCAAAATTCATTCTAGCATACATTAGTGTGGATCATTATGTTCTGTACATATGGTGTAGTATATGTTCTTATCGTATCTAGTAACTGAAGAATGTAACAGAATCTAGATGAACTCACATAATGTAATACTAAGACATCATCTACTACTATATAAGATATAGTGATAGGTTGTCGTATCATCATTGCCGAGGGATGAGGGTCGGAGGACAGTCAACTTTATCTATGGCTACATAGTTTCTGCCTCGCCAGTCGAATGGCTGCAGGGACTATGTCCTGATCACCATGGTGCACCGTAGATTAATACAAATGGAGTTGGAGCCTGAGCCAAAATACAAAATATAGAATACAAAATACAAAATCCAATCCCTGGGTTCGTCGACCCCCTTGGTGGAACACTCAACACCGGCACGCACAATACATTCCAAAATATACAAAAAATATAAAGAAAAAATACTATCCGCAACGAACAATGTCAATATATAATATCCTCAACAACCCAAATCAGTTTATTTGCTTTAGTGAATTTCGTTATGATTATTATTATTATTTTATTAGCAATATTATTAAGGTTATTACTAGATAATATTATTGTATTGTAATGGAGTATATTTTGTGTCGAATAAACGTTATAATATAGGTGTTCATATTCATAGGAAATAGGCCCTAATCTAGGAATAGATAGTACTGGGATTTTAATTTGATTTTATGGATATTATTACTAGTATTCATATATATGTATAGCTATACACTTGCTTTTCTATATATAGGTAATAGGAATATTTGTAATTAAAATATGTATTTAAAATATTACAAGTATTGGCGAGTTTAAGAATATATATATATATAAATATATATAAATATATATATATATATATATATATATATAATATATATTTTTATATATATATATATATATATATATATATGTATTTTATATATAAAATACATATATATATATATATATATATATATATATATATATATATATATATATATATATATATATATCTATATATATATATATATAAATATAATATATATATATATATATATATATATATATATATATATATATATATATATATATACATGTATATATATATAATATATATACATGTATATATATATAATATATATACATGTATATATATATATATATATATATATATATATATATATATATATATATAAATATATATGTATACGTGTGTGTATAAATATACAGGGGTGTAAATATGTACGTATAAATAAATATGTATATGACTATGTGTGTAAATATATGTATATATATGCATATATTGTACATACGTATTTACGTATATATAGATATATACATATGTATGTGTGTTGTAAAATAAGCAGAGCAGCCCGAGCCCCAGCCTTGGGCCCAGGACTGAGCCCAGCCCAGTTCCTCCATAAGCCAGCACCCTTAGCCAGGGGCCCACACCCCAGCTAGCCCAAAACCGAACTCAACGCTGAGCTCTCGGCCAAACAAGGAAAGCGATATATATATATATATATATATATATATATATATATATATATATATATATATATATATATATATATATATATATATGTATATCGAGAGAGAACGGTGGATGGAAGAGCACATAAACCCTAGCCTAACCATCGCGCTGACACCCCACGACCTCCCCGAAGTCTGGGCGGTGCCCCTCGACCGCGCACCGCCGCGTGAAGTCGCCGGACGGGGGCAGAATCCTGCGCTGCGCGCGCCAAGCAGTGGCAGCACAGGGCAGCCAACAACAGCGCTTCGGGGTACGTTTTCTCCCTGTTCTTACGACGAATTTCTCTTCCGTAAATTTCTACGTATTGTCTAGATAACCCCCTACCCTTCCCTTCAAATGGATTCGTTTGTGTTGCTTTAAATAAATTATAAGAAATCCTGAAACTTCAGAAAAACCCACCGAAAACAGGGTATTAAAACAGTCGAAACCCTCATGTTTCGAGATGGATTCTGATCAACCTATTAGTAATTCTGGAAATCTTTCTGAATGGTATTTTGGGCAGCATGTAGCCCTTCAAACCTTCTCTTTTAGTTTAATTTTTCATTCACTGGATGTAAAGATATTCGAACCCAAAGTTCATGAAAAATATGTTTCGGAAACTTGAAAAACCATCCACATGACGTGCGTCCCGCCATTCCGGGCGACGTGATCGCGAACCAAAGGCATCAAAAGCTGCGTAACGGCTTTGTGGTCGTGTGGGCTTCGACGGAATTCAAATTGGTCGCGTGTGCGCGACGAATTTGATGCGTATCCGTCGAAATTCACCGTATCGTGCACTTTACAAATTCTCCAATTACTTTGTGCACGCTCGTCAGATCGAGATGAAACTTGCGCCAACAGGACCGTATTATTTTTCTGGTCATGTATGCCAAGTTTGGTCCAATTTTGAGACAGTTGAATCGTACGTCGTTTTGCGGGCCCCACGGTCCCACTCAACGGGCGATTTTGTGCACGGCCTGCCGGAATCCAACTTTGGACATACGGTTGGGTTCGTATCGGAAAACTAGATCTGTAGACATGTAGTTTGACAACTTTAGAAACCTTTGACTCTGGCACATTTTTCGGTGCAAAACGGGTCCAACGGCGGACACCGTTTTGACCCGAAATTACCGTTTTGCCCCTGTGTCCAGAATTGGACTTAAGGACAGGCAATCCTAGCTAATTTGACTATTTTAAGATTATTGGTAATATTTATTTCAGCTTCCGGGGACTGTTGTACGAGTTTTGACTATTGTGGCACATTGAGTAGTTTAGACAGTCAATTTCACCAGCAGAGGACCACAGACGAGTACAGTTTATTGTTTGCATTTCGATATTGGTCTTTACTATATTTCATTGATTAGTCATTGGTTATGTGATTTTTATACTCTATTATAAATGGTTGAGTCGGGAATGAGAAGTACCAAGGATGTGTGATCCGACCATAGACCGTGTTTATTTTCATGCAGTAGATCTCGTAGACCATGTTTATTTTTATGCAGTAGATCTCGTAGACATTATTTATTTTATACAGTAGATCTCGTAGACATTATTTATTTTATGCAGTAGATCTCGTAGCCATTGTTTATTTTCATGCAGTAGATCTCGTAGACCGTGTTTATTTTTATGCATTAGATCTCGTAGAAATTATTTATTTTATGCAGTAGATCTCGTAGACATTATTTATTTTATGCAGTAGATCTCATAGACATTGTTTATTTTATGTAGTAGATCTCGTAGACATTGTTTATTTTATTGCAGTAGTTCTCATAGACATTGTTTAATTTCTGCAAGTAGATCTCGTAGACCATGTTTATTTTTCATGCAAGTAGATCTCATAGACCGTACGGTATAGTGTCCCAGACCGATCACATATCAAAGGTACTTCTAACAGTTGGGGAAAGTATTTTGTGTCTATTTATTGCTATTGGTTTTTCGTATTTACTGTTTATTTTTAAAACTCATAATTGATGTCTAACCTTTGTTTTATAGTCATTTTCTTTATTTGAAATTGCATTCAGTGAATTGTGCTCGTTCCATTCCTGACTGGAAACCAACATTTTCAGGTTAACTGTAGATTCTCTTAGCTTGGGGAGTGACGGGGATACGTGCAGACAAAAGCCTAGAGACTAGCTAGATAGTTGAGTTGTAGTCGTTCATTTATTTGTACAAGTTTATATTTTTCTACAAATGTAAAACTTGTGATCATTGTAAGTTAAATTAATTATGTGAATGAGCATTATTTGTGATTTTGATCTTCATGGCCGTGACAACATTCTACCGCCGATACTGCGACGTAGGCTGGCTTGGACACGTCTCGTATTCGTTAAAAAAAACGGGTACGGGTTGTGACAAGTTTTTGTGGTAGCCCATGCAGGTCAATTTTCGCAAATTATGCGAACTCGTGATAGTACTTAAGTTAGTCGTACTATTGCGAGCCTGCGACTAGAAATGCTCATTCATGAATTAGAAATTAATTTAATTTATGAGAATGACTAGGACTAAGAGTCCCTTATACAAATTTACCGATGGGTAGTCTAGGCCATGCAATATAGATAAGGAGTTATTAATTTTGATAGTTTATCAGATCCCCATAGGTATACTATTATCTCTTGATATGACGATGTAATCTAATTTGGATAGATTATCCCCTTGGAAAGGCAAGGCTTCATAGAATTAATGATCTAACATTGAAAGATTATTCAATTCATTCTCTTGCCTCTTTAGATATCACCACCATATCTTAGCCCGAATTACCTGTTTAGTTCCTTTTTGCCCTAAGAATTATTTTTATATAATTTCTGATTATGTTACCCATATACGAAACTCGAGTTAGTTTCGAATCAAAGTTTTCCTCAAATGTTTGAATACACATGGAATAGATATTAGAATATTTGTATTTCCTTGACTTCAGTTACTTCCTCTATTTATTGTAGGGTTGCGATTGATAGATACTTACGCTTTATTTCATAGTTAACATGTTTGAATCTCTAGAAGCTCATGAATTCTTACAGATATAGTTAAAGGAATGTTAGTTAACTCTTAATGGCAGGACAGCAGCGCACTGTCGCCATTTAACTGAATTTTGGAAACTATGGATACACTGCAGCCAGCAGCGCACTGGTGAGACACAATCCCTAGAGGTGAAATTAGTTTAAGAAAATATAGGTAATGGGATATTGCCAAAACTATGGCTAGTGGTCATCTCTTGATCGTAGATACCCTTGAGCCAATATTGGAGAGAGTTAAGAAGTGTTCGATTTTGTATCATGTTGAGTTACGAAACCAAGGGTTTACCACAGCCAGAGTATACGGGTGAGGCATAATCCGCGGTAAAATGACTTCAAATGTGATTACAAGTTTGGGATACCATAGAGGATAGGGCAATGCCATGCATGTCCCATAAGATCCAAAGCCGATATTAGTGGAAGTTTTGTAAGTTGGGTAGCATGTCTCCCGACCTAGCATTCTGTGGTCCTTGTGACTTACTGACGAGGAAATTGATTGACACTAATAGGTTTACCTAGAATACAGAAGTTAGAGGTCATAACCCATTAGTCGACCAAGTCCTTGTGGATAAGAAGATAGTAGGAAGACTGTATAAGCAAGAACACCGGGTAAGGTTTGAATCTCACAAAACTCGAACCACTTGTGCCTTCTTTCAAAATCTCGCATAATTGTATTCGACTATCTTAACAAACGCTGCTGTCACAGCTTAGTTTTGCAAGCTCACTCTGTTCTCGAGCTTGATTTGAGGTATATGTTTAGTGGGGATGCCTGCTAACTTATTGTCTAATCAGAATCAGTGTATTATGGTCTGATCAACCATGATGCATTTGGTTCGCTCTTCGTTAATTACACTACATGAATGGAGATATATAGGTATCTAGGATCTCATCCGCGACTGCTTTGACAATTCCTCTTGAATTATACGTTCGTCTTTGGATCACGTGATTGTATTCAGTAACATCTTTCTTGAACTCTTTATTGTTTTGTCTTCCACTGATTTGGAAAGACAAGCTCGTAATTGGTAGAGAGATACCGAGTATCCCCATGGCTATGATAATGGTAGGCACAAGTGTAGCTACCATTGGCCAGTCATGTGATTGAGTTACTCTTCTCCCATCGACCCTCAAACTACTATTGAGACTTTCGAGCCATCTGAATTTGAGAATGATTAGGGTTTTACCCTTAGTCAGAACGCCAACCTAGGAGACTATCTATTCTCAAGAACCAAATGTTGTGAGTCTCTAATTATTTGCTGGAAACTTGCCTTAACTAGCAACCCTTAAGCCTTGAACCAACCCTTCCTCGACCGAAGCCCACAACTAGACATGAGATGAGTGGACAATAGGGTAATCATTTACCGTGACACTCATCCCGAGATTGGTTTCCAACAAATATTACTCTAGTTATGTAAATTTTATTATTAAGACCTAACTAGTGTTGGAACACCACAGTCACTAGCTTAGCCAATACCATAACTTAAATACCTGTCATATTATGACCTACCAGTTGTCAACAGCAATACATGATCACTACAACGCTTGTGACCATAGTCTAGCAGGTTGACACAAATAGAATTTCTTGACTTAATTGTTAGAAATATTTTCTTATGTTGTGCCTTGGAGTTGGTTACCCGCCTTGGAGTTGGTTACCCCATCGAAAACTCTCGTATACTACGGACGAGTAGGTCCTTCTATTATATCGACCATGTGTCATTTTACACACTCATTTATTGCAGAACGATACTTGAGTTGACTAATATCTACCGTATTCCGTACGTCGTGCCTTATTTTTTTATTAACAAGAGTTGAGGTACAATATCAGAGCTTTGTAATCCTTCTAACCTCAATATTCCTAAAACCCTGTCCTAGCTTCTAAGGTGGGTAAACTATAGGCCTCCTAAAGTTTTTGGATATACGAGGATTATCGATTGATTAGAATAACTTTTCATTAGGATGATAATTAGTGTCTCAAGGACTCCCACTTTTCCATTAGATCATTTTGTGTCACCGGCCGTGTCATTAATATTCGGAGCACAAGACCAGTTGTTACCTTCCAACAAAATTCATATGCAAGATCTAGACGAGTCCACCTTCATCTAGGTATATCATGTCCCACTCAAACCCGTTCCCTTATACTCTATTTTTATGGTACGACTTTCAGGACAAAAGGATTAGCTATAATCCTTACCATAAAACCGATATACTTTTCGACGTCCATTAGAGCCTCAACTTCGACTCAATTCCTTCAACCCAATATGTGGTTGCGATCTACTCGAAGCCCACTACGCACTTGCCACTAGTGTGCCATTTGATAGAGGTCTCTTGTGCTACTTAAACACAAAAGTCACCGAAGGCACATTTCGAACTCTAGGAACCTAGCTAACCAACATTACAAACAACTAGCTCAACCATTTGGGTTGAGTCCCATTCCAGGTTACCCTAACTTAGTAGAAATAGTTTATCTTGGGAACTTATTCAGTCCATATAGATTAAGATCCAAGGTTCATCCAACCAATGAGTGATATCCAAATAGAGAACCCATTAAGACCACAATCTTGATTTCTCAAATTTTGTTCCATTATGGAATCTTATTTGAATTAGAATTTTGAGAACGAGACTTCTGTATTGCATGGATTACAAGCCCTCGAGGAAACGAGGAGTCCTTCGATTTAACAAATGACTAGACTAGAGTCGCTTAATCCAGCAAATAGGTAAATGATTCGTAAACTTTCTTTCTACCCGCATCATTTGAAATTCCTCTACCGTCTTTGAAACTTCGTATTCGTTCTCGGTTATTCTTCCTTACCTTCTTGTACCATTAATCCTTGTCCCTTCCTATTTCGGGGTGACAAATGATCGTGTTGTCTAGAATTCATCAGAGATTCTCAAGTTATATTAGAATATTGCTTGATTTTGAATATTGGTTGATTGATAGATATGTGGGGATTATAGATGTCATATGTCTTAGATATCTAGGGATAATGACTCTAGCGACTTGGTGGAAGGTACAAAATTTTAGTGACATACCCTTGAGGGAGTAGCGTGACCAAAGGTGGGTAGAAATCTCAAGTATTCGAGGTTATAAAATATTTTTGAGGAATTAAATTGAGGAGATTAAGGTTAGGGTAGACTTCCCTTTGAATTTTAAGAAATAGCTATGACATAGAATTTCGAGGACGAAATTATTTTTAAGGTGGGTAGATTTGTAGCTCCCCTTCCTGAAAATTGTAAAATATTTTTTTTATTAATTTATTTTATTTAAATGATGATTTTAGCCTGTACATATGGGTATATACGCCTTTATTTACTTTAGTGAATTTCGTTATGATTATTATTATTATTTTATTAGCAATATTATTAAGGTTATTACTAGATAATATTATTGTATTGTAATGGATTATATTTTGTGTGGAATAAACGTTATAATATAGGTGTTCATATTCATAGGAAATAGGCCCTAATCTAGGAATAGATAGTACTGGGATTTTAATTTGATTTTATGGATATTATTACTAGTATTCATATATATGTATAGCTATACACTTGCTTTTCTATATATAGGTAATAGGAATATTTGTAATTAAAATATGTATTTAAAATATTACAAGTATTGGTGAGTTTAAGAATATATATATAAATATTTGTATATAGGTATATGTACGTATATATGTATAGATATCCATATATGGTTTTAGATATATATATGTGTATATGAATAAAAGCCCAGCCCAGTTCCTCCATAAGCCAACACCCTTAGCCAGGGGCCCACACCCCAGCTAGCCAAAAAACCGAACTCAATGCTGAGCTCTCGGCCAAACAAGGAAAGCGGTATATATATATATCGAAAGAGACGGCGGATGGAAGAGCACATAAACCCTAGCCTAACCATCGCGCTGACACCCCACGACCTCCCCGAAGTCTGGCCGGCGCCCCTCGACCGTGCGCTGCCGCGTGAAGTCGCCGGACGGCGGCGGAATCCTGCGCGCGCGCGCCAAGCAGTGGCAGCACAGGGCAGCCAACAACAGCGCTTCGGGGTACATTTTCTTCCTGTTCTTACGACGAATTTCTCTTCCGTAAATTTCTACGTATTGTCTAGATAACCCCCTACCCTTCCCTTCAACTGGATTCGTTTGTGTTTCTTTAAATAAATTGTAAGAAATCCTGAAACTTCAGGAAAAACCTACCGAAAACAGGGTATTAAAACAGTCGAAACCCTCATGTTTCGAGATGGATTCTGATCAACCTATTAGTAATTCTGGAAATCTTTCTAAATGGTATTTTAGGCAGCATGTAGCCCTTCAAACCTTCTCTTTTAGTTTAATTTTTCATTCACTGGATGTAAAGATATTCGAACCCAAAGTTCATGAAAAACATGTTTCGAAAACTTGAAAAACCATCCACACGACGTGCGTCCCGCCATTCCGGGCGACGTGGTCGCGAACCGAAGTCATCGAAAGCTGCATAACGACTTTGTGGTCGTGTGGGCTTTGACGGATTTCAAATTGGTCGCGTGTACGCGACGAATTTGATGCATATCCGTCGAAATTTACCGTATCGTGCACTTTGCAAATTCTCCAATTACTTTGTGCACGCTCGTCAGATCGAGACAAAACTTGCGCCAGCAGGACCGTATTATTTTTCTGGTCCTGTATGCCAAGTTTGGTCCAATTCTGAGATAGTTGAATCGTACGTCGTTTTACGGGCCCCACGGTCCCACTCAACGGGCGATTTTGTGCACGGCCTGCCGGAATCCAACTTTGGACATATGGTTGGGTTTGTATCACAAAACTAGATCCGTAAACATGTAGTTTGATGAATTTAGATACCTTCGACTCTGGCACGTTTTTCGGTGCAAAACGGGTCCAACGGCGGACCCCGTTTTGACCCAAAATTACCGTTTTGCCCCTGTGTCCAGAATTGGACTTAAGCACAGGCAATCCTAGCTAAATTGACTATTCTGAGATTATTGGTAATGTTTATTTCAGCTTCCGGGGACTGTTGTATGGGTTTTGACTATTGTGGCACATTGAGTAGTTCAGACAGTCGGTTTCACCAGCAGATGACCACAGGCGAGTACAGTTTATTGTTTGTATTTTGATATTGATCTTTACTATATTCCATTGATTAGTCATTGGTTATGTGATTTTTATACTCTATTATAAATGGTTGAGTCGGGAATAAGAAGTACCAAGGATGTGTGATCCGACCATAGACCGTGTTTATTTTCATGCAGTAGATCTCGTAGACCGTGTTTATTTTTATGCAGTAGATCTCGTAGACATTATTTAATTTATGCAGTAGATCTCATAGACATTATTTATTTTATACAGTAGATCTCATAGATATTATTTATTTTCATGTAGTAGATCTCGTAGACCGTATTTATTTTTATGCAGTAGATCTCGTAGACATTGTTTATTTTATGCAGTAGATCTCGTAGACATTGTTTATTTTATGCAGTAGATCTCGTAGACATTATTTATTTTATGCAGTAGATCTCGTAGACATTGTTTATTTTATTACAGTAGATCTCGTAGACATTGTTTAATTTCTGCAAGTAGATCTCGTAGACCGTATTTATTTTTCATGCAAGTAGATCTCGTAGACCGTACGGTGTAGTGCCTCAGACCGATCACATATCAAAGGTACTTCTAACAGTTGGGGAAAGTATTTTGTGTCTATTTATTACTATTGGTTTTTCATATTTACTGTTTATTTTCAAAACTCATGATTGATGTCTAACCTTTGTTTTATAGTCATTTTCTTTATTTGAAATTGCATTCAGTGAATTATGCTCGTTCCATTCCTGACTGGAAACCAACATTTTCAGGTTAGCCGTGGATTCTCTTAGCTTGGAGAGTGACGGGGATACGTGCAAACAAAAGCCTAGAGACTAGCTAGATAGTTGAGTTATAGTCGTTCATTTATTTGTACAAGTTTATATTTTTCTACAAATATAAAACTTGTGATCATTGTAAGTTAAATTAATTATGTGAATGAGCATTATTTGTGATTTTGATCTTCATGGTCGTGACAGCGTTCTACCGCCGACACTGCGGCGTAGGCTGGCTTGGACACGTCTTGTATCCGTTAAAAAAAAATGGGTGCGGGTCGTGACATATAGTGCAGTCCAAAAATGCAAAAATGAAACTATTGATCGCCTGGAGCTGGAGCTGGACACGGTACTGGAGCCGGAGCAGGAGGAGCGCCACCAGATGACGCACAAATACCGCTCGAGTGAGCCAAAGGCATGCAGCCACTTTCCTCCCTCCATTCCCCCTCTCCCTCTCTCATGCTATCAACGTCACAACTTAGTGTTGCTCCCTCTAATGATGATGAACTCAAAAATCAAAGACCCCCCTCTCTTTTCTCACTCTTCACAGTTCTCACAACAGGAAGGATCAGTATTTTCTAGTTCTCTTCCATCCATCCATTCCTCCGTTCTGATCAAGCCTCCACATATGATATCCAGCTCAAGTGTAGAGACGGGGGAGAAGAAGTGGGCAGGAAGAGGAGGGGGAAGCAGCACAGCCGGTGGCATGACCTGGAGGAAGTACAGAGGCTTTCTTCAACATCCGTAGGAGAACTATAAGGATATTTTTTTTCACAACATGTCACCTTGTCAAAGACCCTTAATGTGACAACCATGTTACCACGGTGATGGAAGACTAACATGTCATAATTTTCTAAGCCATGTGTTTTGACATAATCCTCCCAACTCTTTCCTCCTATGTAGTAATCTTGCATTTCTTTATGAAGTGCAAGATTACTACATAGGAGGAAAGAGTTGGGAGGATTATGTCAAAGCACACGGCTTAGAAAATTATGACATGTTAGTCTTTCGACACCGCGGTAACATGATATTCACATTAAGGGTCTTTGACAAGGTGACATGTTGTGAAAAGATATATCCTTATAGTTCTCCTACGGATGTTGAAGAAAACCTACTGAAATTCCTCCAGGTCTTGCCGCCGGCTGTGCTGTTTCCCCCTCCTCTTCCTGTCCACTTCTTCTCTCCTGTCTCTACACTTGAGCTGGATATCATATGTGGAGGCTTGATCAGAACGGAGGAATGGATGGATGGAAGAGAACTAGAAAACACTGATCCTTCCTGTTGTGAGAACTGTGAAGAGTGAGAAAGGAGAGGGGGGTCTTTGATTTTTGCGTTCATCATCATTAGAGGGAGCAACACTGGAAAAGTTGTGACGTTGATAGCATGAGAGAGGGAGAGGGAGAATGGAGGGAGGGAAGTGGCTGCATTCCTTTGGCTCACTCGAGCGGTATTTGTGCGTCAGATAAAATACAGAAAATTTAATTTTTCTCCAAGTGTGAGAACGGATGGCTCAGAACACAACCCAAAATTTATTCTAGCATACATTAGTGTGAATCATCTATGTTCTGTACATATGGTGTAGTATACGTTCTTATCGAATCTAGTATCTGAAGAATGTAACAGAATCAAGATGAACTCACATAATATAATACTAAAACATCATCTACTACTATATAAGATATAGTGATTGGTTGTCGTATCATCATTGCCGAGGGATGAGGGTCGAAGGACAGTCAACTTTATCTACGGCTACATAGTTTCTGTCTTGCCAGTCGAATGGCTGCAGGGACTATGTCCTGATCACCATGTCGTACCGCAGATTTATGCAAATGGAGCTAGATCTTGAGCCAAAATACAGAATCCAAAATAAAAAATATATAATCCAATCCCTGGGTTCGCCGAAAATACAAAAACAAAGATTGACACACAGTTCTAATTCATATGTATTTTAAGTGTGAGAACGGATGGCTCAGAACACAACCCAAAATTTATTCTAGCATACATTAGTGTGAATCATCTATGTTCTGTACATATGGTGTAGTATACGTTCTTATCGAATCTAGTATCTAGTATCTGAAGAATGTAATAGAATCAAGATGAACTCACATAATGTAATACTAAAACATCATCTACTACTATATAAGATATAGTGATAGGTTGTCGTATCATCATTGCCGAAGGATGAGGGTCGAAGGACAGTCAACTTTATCTACGGCTACATAGTTTCTGCCTCGTCAGTCGAATGGCTGCAGGGACTATATCCTGATCACCATGTCGTACCGTAGATTAATGCAAATGGAGCTGGAGCTGGAGCCAAAATACAGAATAAATAAGAGAACTATCAGAGAATCACATAAAACTAACTAGAACTGAAATATAGTAATTGAGAAATAAATAAGAGAACTATCAGATATGAGGGGGAACAACACAATAGCGTTGATAGCGAGATAGATAGGGAGAGACACAACTAAGTAGCACTTGAACTTTAACTAAGTAGCACTCGACAACCAACCGGAGAGGATACTCTGAGAGATCCATCTGAGTAGGACGTATACTCTGAGAGATCACCTTTACAAGAATGATATCAGTAGTGAGATTGAGTGTTGGAGGAGATATTATCAGAGTATTCGTCCTACTCAGATGGGTCTCTCACAGTTACTATTTTTTTCTGACAGCATGGTGGATGTGCTCCGTCAACAGATTCTTGCTCTGAGCCAAAACTTTGTCCCGGAGCTCAAGTGGACATTCTTCGTGTAGAGCTCGAGCGAGAGGTTCCTGACAGCATGGTGGTCTCCTTTGTCAAAGGATTATGGGACGAGCAAGAATCCTTTGACAAAGGAGACCACCATACTGTCAGGAACCTCTCGCTCGAGCTCTACACGAAGGATGTCCACTTGAGCTCCGGGTCAAAGTTTTGGCTCAGAGCAAGAATCTATTGACGGAGCACATCCACCATGCTGTCAAAAAAAAATAGTAACGGTGAGAGACCCATCTGGGTACGACGTATACTCTGATAATATCTCCTCCAACACTCAATCCCACTACTGATATCATTCTTGTAAAGGTGATCTCTCAGAGTATACGTCCTACTCAGATAGATCTCTCAGAGTATCCTCTCCGGTTGGTTGTCGAGTGGCTGGAGAGACTATGTCCTGATCACCATGTCATACCATAGTTTCTGCCTCGCCAGTCGAATGGCTGCAGGGACTATGTCCCGATCACCATGTCGTAGTCCAATACAATCCAAAGGTTGGCACAGTACTAATTCATATATGTAGTCTAATACAAATAGTCTAATACAAAAACAACCCAATACAAATAGTCCAATACAAATAAGTACTAATAGCTAATGAGAACCACCCAGCTGACGCAAACGCTCAGTGATACGATCACGCAACCACCTCGAATAAGTGGGATTGACGGCGGCAGAAGAGATATAGTCCCTTACAAGTGCTGCATGAATAGAACTCTCGGTCTCACTAGCTACCGGTGCTGGATGAATAGAACTCCCGGTTTCACTAGCTACCGGTGCCACTTCCTTCTTAACAGTAGAAGGAGCCACCTCAGCATTCACTGTTTCCCTCAAACGATGTGCTGCTCCTCGGGTCATGGGTGCCATCTGGTAAGATCGATATTCACAAGTAATATAATTGTAACATAAGCAAGCTAACTAAAGGAACCATCATGTAATTTGAGTACATTTTTTAAAGCAGATAAAGTACAAAAAATTTAATTTTTTGCCAAGTGTGAGAACGGATGGCTCAGAACACAACCCAAAATTTATCTAGCATACATTAGTGTGAATCGTCTATGTTCTGTACATATGGTGTATTATATGTTCTTATCGTATCTAGTATCTGAAGAATGTAACAGAATCTAGATGAACTCACATAATGTAATACTAAGACATCATCTACTACTATATAAGATATAGTGATAGGTTGTCATATCATCATTGCCGAGAAGTGGGTACGTCCAGCCTACGCCGCAGTGTCGGCGGTAGAACGCTGTCCTAGGTCTCATGCATCTAACAGTATAAGGTTAAACAGTTTATACTCCCTGAATGGGGGTGACATAGCAGGTATAGACTCAATCACATCTAAGGTAGAGCATGATAAGGATAGATAAAACATGAAATCCAAAAGAGGTACAACAGAGAGAAATCTAAGTGTCTAAGATACACAAATCTAGAGATACATCTCAAATCTCCAAACTCAGATACAGTAATCCATAAAGTAAATACAACTCCAGACAATTGAAATAACTATCTAAACAACCTCTAATGTGTCTCCTCTAGGCTAGCAGGCAACCTCCAAGCTATCTGTAAAATTTATCAACAGGTCCAGTCAGGACGGGAACGAGCACATATCTCTAAAACAGTTCATAGCAGGTTAGGAGTATAAATCATACAATAGAGTAAAATACAGAAAGTGCTGAATAGGAAGTACGAGTAAACAGGAGATATTTTATAACTGAAAGTAAATACATGATAGTAGAGACTGTAAGTGGCTACGTGATTTAGAGCACAATGGTTATATAAACGGCTTGGGGGCACATAAATACAAATAAGGAGGCACATGAATACAGCTACTGGGGATAGTGATCACATAACCAATTCTACTCACCCTGCCCCAATCAATTCACAAGGATCCGTTTAAGTTATGTCATAAGCACATGAATACAGCTAAGATACGTGAACTCATGTAATGAGTAGTACATGAGGCACATGATAAGCACATGAAAGCACATGAAGCACATGAAGCACATGAAGCACATATGAACATGTAAAAATATGAACTAGTACGAGTATAAGGATTACCTGATGCACATGATAAAGTACATGAATATGAAATACCCGATGCACCCGTAGAGGGATAACATCTCAGGAAAAGATTCATATAGTACTAATCCGTGAAGATACGTGTCAGCATCAAGTAGAGTAATCTAGAGCAAGAATATAATCCAGTTAAGTAAGAAAAGATCAGAGAATGTACTCGCCTGGTGTCTGAATGTCCAAAGTAAATATACTGTCCGAGGAGAGGTGTCTGGCTCCTAATCAGAACAGCACAAGTCACAACATGTCCATAAGGGTAATATAAAGCACTACAATGCATTCTACATGAATCTAGATCAAACTAGGCCAAAGTCAATCCTTGGTCAACTCTGGTCAACTGCACTAGTCAAACTAGGTCATGTCCTAACCCAGCAAGTCTTACTAGGCCTAACCAAGACTATCCTAGCAAGCACACATCAATACAAGGCTATACAAGCCAATATACACCCAACTCTATATAGCATGCAATTATTCAATACTCAAATAGGCAAGAATTCACATTGGATATACACTAGGTAATCTATTACTTAAGCTATATATGTCTATACATATATACACATGCATATATTGGTATTCAACATTAGGTCTATAATCATGGCATTTCAAATGGTCATATAAACTTATATATTACAACACAATATGCTAACATATATATAATATACAGACATAGCTAAGTTAACTATATTCATAAATACTTATTTAAGAGGCTATGTGTGTCTATGTGAACATGGCAAAGGGGCAAGTGAGGGTTAAATGGGCATACATAGTGTATACATATCAAAGAGTGTCAAAGTGTAAGTGAACAAAGTGTCAAGTGTGATAGTGTCAACATAGTGTAAGGGGGTACATGAGGTAATATAGGATTTGTGTTAACATAGAACATTACATCTCATTAACTTGTATATTGCATACATTACATCTATTATTACATTACGTTCATGCTTGCATTTATTTATCATTCATTTATTCTCTTGCACTACTATATGTACCATACATTACATACTATGGAACCTACATATTCATTACAAGCCATACTTATACATGCTTACATTAGATAGGATACTTACACCTCATACATCATTTATTTAACCATTTACTCATGCTTGCATTCTCTATTTAATTACATAATGTATATACATTAACATGGGTTAAAATCAAATAGAACATTATATTACACACAAGGGTGCACAAAATGCATAACCGAATAGTAACTCCTACTAATAATCAATACTGTACCATCTCAGCATTAATTAAAATCTTGGATTAAAGTATGTTATAGATCTATGTGTTAGCTTTTCGAACTTCAAATGGATCGCGTTTTCGTTTCCGGAAACTCCCGAAATCGCAAAAACACCGAGAACGCGTTTGTCTTTCGTACAGCTGACACTCAAATAATTCTCCAGAAAGTTACAGAAAGAATTAGGCCTATTAATACATATTTTTGGAAAGCTAACTTCAATACGCTTCTTTTAAAAAAATGGGAGATTAAATCGAGCTTTGAGCTAGAAGTTATGACATTTCTAAATTAGGGCTGAAATTAAAAACGTGGATAAAAATCATGACGGATTTAGATAGTTTGAGCCAAAAGAATACACAATATATATCCTAATTATTCACAACAATAATAGCAATAATAATATGAGGAATCACACTCACAAACTTGATTATATAATCATCATGAACCATTTATTACATATATAAATATAGATACACTCTCATTACAATATATATATATATATATATATATATATATATATATATATATATATATATATATATATATATATATATATATATATATTTATATATATATATATATATATATATATATATATATATATATATATATACATACACAAATCTATATATGTAACATGAACACATCTATAAGAGATACATGAATAAAATCTAAAGTACTCAAGAACACATCTCTACATATTCAAATCTGAGATTTAATATGAATTAATTCATTTAATCAATATTTTAAATATAAAGTGTGTCCAAGTTTGGGGGTTTTTCCCATGAACACAAGACACAACAATAATACAATAAAAATCCCTAAAGGACACATAATGGACACAAGAGGACACAAAATAGGGACACAACAATGGGGGTCATTCCTATGGTTAAAACTTTCCTAAATGCAAAATAGAGAAATAAAAGAGAAGGAAATATTACCTAAAGGAGAGAAAATCCAAGGAGAAAGGCTTCTTCCTTAGGAGAGCTTGAGAGCACTTGGGGAAGAAGACTTCTCAAAGAAAGGAAATGAGATGGGAGTCCTATTAGGGCCGGCCACAATGGTTATATCCCCCCTTCATTGAATATTACAAGTTTGCCCCTCCCTTAGTTACAAGTGTTTAAAACAATTTTGGTTAGGGTTTGGGGATAAAAGGGTCAAATAAAAAACTCTAAATGGTTAACCTAATAATTAGGATTATGACTAATCTTTCTAATATGACTAATTAAAATGTGGGCCATGGCTGACAAATGCATGGGTCCAACTAGAGTCTAAGTTACCCCGGGTCCCCGTTACAAGTCGGATTGAGATGAAATTCGAACCCGACTCAAATAACCCCAAAACAATATCATAAATAATAAAATAAATATCAAAATAATTCAAGAGGTCAAATGCAAAATATTTTTAGGCCAAAAATGATATTAAAATATCATAATCACATGGTTAGCCTCTAGGTCAAACAGTCTCTAGGATTTCACTAGCAAAACGTCAAAACCACAAATCATTAATTTAAATAATTTTAAAATGATTTAAAATCACCAAAAATCATATCATGAATTAAATATCATTATTAAAATAATTATAAACATGAAATTTCAAAATTATCCTCATTTGAAAAATTGGGTGCTACAAGTGTGAATCATCTATGTTCTGTACATATGGTGTAGTATATGTTCTTATCGTATCTAGTATCTGAAGAATATAACAGAATCAAGATGAACTCACATAATGTAATACTAAGACATCATCTACTACTATATAAGATATAGTGATAGGTTGTCATATCATCATTGCCGAGGGATGAGGGTCGAAGGGCAGTTAACTTTATCTACGGCTACATAGTTTCTGTCTCGCCAGTCGAATGGCTGCAGGGACTATGTCCTGATCACCATGTCGTACCATAGTTTCTGTCTTGCCAGTCGAATGGCTGCAGGGACTATATGTCCCGATCATCATGTTACCAATTAACCAACCAACAAAACTACTTGTTACAAATATCGGCACTATCGGTGCGTTCGAATCGGAGTATCACATTTTTTGGTGTCAAAAAACAAATAATTATTACTAAATTATCAGATTTTTTGGCACTATCGGTGCCCCTGACCAAGCCTCCCCTACACCACCCCTAACCCGAACCCTAACCCTCCACTCCCCCCTGCTCCCCTCCCCCAGCCGCCCCCACCCTCCTGCTCCCCGCCCCCAGCCGCCCACACATACCCACCCCTAACCCGAACCCTACCCTAGCTCCCCTCCCCCAGCCGCCCTCGTCCCCCCTGCCCCACCCCTCCAGCCACCCTCCACTCACCCCCGAACCACCCGCATCCTCCCTGCCCCTCCTTCCGAGCTACGTACACCCCCCCAACCACCAACAACCAAAATAGCTGGAGAGAGAGACAGAGAGAGAGAGAGAGAGAGAGAGGGAGGGGAAGAGTACCACGTACCGGAGAGGGAGGAGAGTCGCCGGAGAGAGTGAGAGTCGCCGGAGAGAGTGAGAGCACCGGAGGGGGGAGGAGAGAGAGTGAAAGAGTAAAATGGAAGGAAATGGACCCTAACCTGAACCCTAAACCTAGCTCCCCTTCCCCAGCCGTCCTCGTCCCCCCTGCCCCACCCCCCCAGCCACCCTCCACTCACCCCCCAACCACCCGCATCCCCTCTGCACCTCCGCCCGAGCCACCCGTACCCCCCCAAACCACCAACAACCAAAACAGACGGAGAGAGAGAGAGAGAGGGAGGGGGAGAGTCACATACCGGAGAGGGAGGAGAGTCGTCGGAGAGAGTGAGAGTCGCCGTCGGAGAGAGTGAGAGCGCCGGAGGGAGGGAGGAGAGTGAGTGAGAGAGGAAAATAGGGGAAAATGAATCGGTGGGGGGGGATATAATTAGAATTTAGCGACGTTCAAATGATAGTCGCTAAATTTGTCGCTATTAATGACGTCATAGCGACGTTTCGCGACGACTAGCTCATGTAATTAATATACGTCGTTATTTTGTCGCTAGTAGCGACTATTAGCGACGCTTCACTAAAACGTTGCTAATGTACACAATTTAGCGACGTTAATCGAACGTCGCTAAATTTATGTCGCCAAATGAGCAGATTTTAGTAGTGTCTTGTTTTACATGTTTTTAGTTTTTACAATCTTTTTATGCTTTTACACCTTTGTTGATTAGTTATTTTCGTCAATTTTCTTTGCCGAGTTGACAGAAAAGAGACCCCCAATGTCGGTATCTGGTCGGGACATGCCAAACATTTTTTGTGGCTTTGTGCTTGTGTGTGTATTTGTGTATAAATGTTTCTTCAGATAAATACTCGTAGGCTCACATATTTTTTTATTTTGCTTTGTCCATATTTCTTTGCACGTGTCAGGGAGAATTTTGTTGAAAGGGATAACATAACATTGATGATGAACACATGAGTAAACTAAATAATATTTTTTTACTATTACAAATATTCTTTTCTTATCCTCTTATCTCACAATTCTTTACATTTTTCAGGTGGAACTGATATTTTTTTACTTGGTTTTGCTTTGTTCATTGTAAGCTGGAATCAGGTTTGTTTAGGAATTAACGGAGGCTGCAATGTACTTTATTCAAATCATTTATGTTCTTCATTTCAGTGTTTAGCATTATGATATCGAACTTCTAGATGGTTTAGTCCATTTTAATTATATGTCCCACTTATCGATGGATATTAGTGATGATGGAATATGGTTTGTCAACTTGCCAGGTATTTCAAAGAAACCTCTTTACTTACATATGTGCCTGAGCACTTATTGTAACATCTCTACTTGAACCTTATAGGAGAGATGCACTTATGGCAACCTTATAGGAGATGCACTTATGGCAACCTTCTATGAGTAAACCTTATAGGGGGATGCATCCTTTTAAGCTAGACTTGCATAGTTTTTTATAAAATTTGGTATACGGGGTACATAAAATAGGTTTTATATTATCTTTTATGTAAACAATCACTAAGAAGGATATTCCATCTGTATTTATTATGTGACTTTGGAAATTATCTGGTAAATATAATCTTACAGCTATTTTACTAATAGAAGATCATAACTGCTTAGTGAATAATTTGGATGTTTGTGATTGTTTTGAACCATTGTTAGTTTGGTTTCTATGGATTATCTGTGAACCAGTAGGTTGATCAAACCATGTTAATAGTTTAAGATATCATGCAATTTGTGAACTAGTATGTGGTTTCCTTGTATCATGAGCTTGATGTGAAGCTTGTGGAAATTTATATTATCTCATATTAATATATTTAAGATATTTTATTAATTTTTCTGTTGTTGAGTTTATACAGATGGTTTGCTTTGTCACTATTGTCAATTAACTGGAAAGTTGAATCCATTTAACTCTTGGTTTCATCTTAGTTCATATTAATTTCTTTAATATATTTTTATCAGACAAGTCGGGAAAAGAAGATATGTTGAAGGAACTGTTGGACTAGCCCTTTTATCCTTTTTGTAAGAATAGTAGCATATACCTGCAGATAGGTAAGTTATGGAGAACACAAGTGGAGAAAGTGCTTGATGAGTTTCTAGGAAAGCAAAAGAAGCATATAAGTAATAGTAAAATTGTATACATTATGAATCTTTGTTGCTGTGTCTTTTTCCAAACTTTTGCACTTTTAAGGATCTCATATGCCATCTTAGATCAACAATATTCAATAAAAAATTTAGATGTGTTATTCAATTGGTGTACTTCAATTGAGTGCTGAAAGCTGGTCAGTTGTGAAATTCTCTCTCAAAAAAACACTTTGCTTGTTCTGGCTAGCAATGGGCTGCAAATTTGAAAGTGTCTTAGCTTCATGTTCTTTTGAAACATTTGTAGAAAATTCATAACTACCTAACTATATCAGATTCAATACTGATGTTTACACTTCTATGTAGTAGTCTATATTGGTTATTTACTCCAACTTAGCTAATAACCTATTAAATCTAGAAGAATGAGTCTTCTGCAGTCCGCTTGCTTATTCCCTGATATAGTCTAATCGTTTATGAATTTTGTATATTCTAATTTTTTTTATGGATCATCGTTTTCACGTGTACCTAAACCTCATGATCCTCTGAACATTTGGCAGATATCTAATCACAGACACACATGGTGCAGGAGATGGAAAGGGTTTCATTAAGTTTTTTTGCAAATTCAACATTAATGACCTTCCCATTAATTCCTACACAAGTAAGTACACTCTACTGCTTGGTTAGAGATATTGGATATATATATTTAATACATTTATTACTATCAAAGTATCAGTAAGGAATTATTATTGTGTGTGATTTGGAGGATCGCTTCTCCATTTTTGGGATGCTTTGCATTAGGGAGTGTAAGTCAGCCAAGTTTTGGTCTAGCACCCCCTGCTTGGTTGATGTTCATTAAAAATTCGATAGGCTTGAGCTCATATGAGTCTAAATCTGAGATCAGACATTAAAGTCCAAAAGAAAGAGCACCTGTTAGCAGACGAAAATAGCAAGAGAAACTTGCATAACTACATATTTCAAGGTTAACAACTTACCACTATGGAAATCCTAATGGAATAGATGCAAGAAACTCAATACTAAAGGTGGAAAAACATGATAAGGTTATGCCTTTTGATTGGATATGTTCCATGAGTCCATATTTGACCATTTAACATAAATCAAGCAATATATTTACAAGAGCTGACCAGAATCCCCTTGACGTATGCAGAAGACATTATTAGCAGAGAAGGAACAAATATAGCATATATACGACGTACAATGGGACCATGGTTGAATAAAAAAAGATTTGTTTTTATTCTGATGTTTCCAAATGGTTTCAAATTTCAAATTAGTTACTATTCAGTCACAGGTTCTGTCATTTCTGTACCTTCTCCATTCGTGGTTAGGTTTGAACCCTGCAAGGGAGATCCTAAAGAAATTTGGAAATTTGTTCCAGAACAACATTAGGTAGGTGTGCTCAGAATTCAAAACAACAAACTGTGAAAGGTTAACCTGTCGTCTCCAGATGTTGGGTTAGCGTAGTTAATAATGCAAGTTAGCTGAAGCATTTTGATAGTTAAAATTTTAAATGATAACTTAGGATACTATCCAAAATCTATATAAAACTACTTTTGTTTATATATATATATATATATATATATATATATATATATATATATATATATATATATATATATATAATACAGTGGTGAGGCCATATGGATCATTGGTCTCATTTTCTTGGTAGTTCCTTGGTCCTTGCAGCTTCATTGGTGTTTGAAATGCATTTGGTTGTGGACAGATGATGCTCTAACATGCTTACCTGAGAAGCTTCTCCCATCAGATAAATGACTTGTAGATAGGGCATATATTACATGCATATTCTTTATATGCCCTTTGAGATTCAACCAGGACTATAGTTGCCTAAACTAACACCTAAGAAAAACTCCAGGAACAATTGGTTAAGGAACACTATAAAAATGGATCCCATACACATCACGAACCACATAAACTTCAAATTCTTGTCGAGAAACAAAGGTGCGTTATAAAATAGAATAAAAGCTCCACCTATTGTTTATTTACTGGGTAGAACTGGTGGAGGTTGGAAATATATATGTTGCTACTGCTACCGATTTACGGGCAGTTATGTGCACAAGCTACAACAGTTGCATGTTCATTATTCCCAGTTTTTTTAACTAATACAGAAAAAGCTAACTAGTAAACAAACTAATTTTGTACTGCCAGTAAACCTGGCTGGAAGTGGTGGAGTGTAAAATTTGAAATGCTAAGATTATTGACTTCCAATTTGATACAAATGTGTTAAATTTAAAGTAAGATAACTTATTATGGATATTTCTGCCTTAATCATGTGGTCTGTAAAAGACTATTCAGAGGACTATTTTCCTCTAACCTGCTATCTGATTCAATAAAGTAAGATTAAGTGCCTTATTCTTATTCCCGAGACATATTTACATGTTCAGATGTATATTAATGAGTTCAGATGTATCTTAATTCTCATATGTATCTTAATTCTCACATGTTCAGACTATTTTATGGACCCTTTTTGTATGAGCTCAGATATCATGTTTGAATGCTTTACTATCACCTATTGTTCACATATTTTTGCTATTGATAATGGCTACTTATATTGATAACTTAGCAGCTCATCGGACTGAGATTCAACAAGCAACAAATGCTGAGATTGTACAACTGTGAGAAGATGCTGAAAAGTTATGAAAAAATATGGAGAAGTTGAGAGAAGAGACTGACGCATTAAGGAAATAGCGTGAGGAGCAAGAGGCCTGACACAAGAAAGAGCTTGAGGCGGTCAAAAGTGAGCTTAATTAGGACTGAGCTCAAAGAGGAAGTTATGGCCATGTTCCTTAATGCTCAACTTCTTTGTCAACAATCCAATACATCGTCCAGGTAATTTGCCAACTATCAACTTATTACATTGGTTTTTCTCTGGGATTCTTATGTTTGGTTTTCTTCCGTTGCTGCAATTTATGTTTGGTTCTCCATTTCCTTTCTTTCAAGTTGGAATTTGTATTTATTACATTGGTTTCTTTTCTGGACTAAATTTTGCATAGTCTGAATTATGCATAATCTCATGTCGGTATCAGTATCGAAACTTAAAATTTGAGTTGCAAAAGAGTTTGTTTGCAATCTTACATTGATGTAGATGCAATGTACAAAAATATATTTCAACAGATGAGGAGTGCATCTACCAAACTATTTTAGTGCCACTGTTGGTGCTATTGCTATTTTTGATTAAGTTGGATGCTGCCAGAAATGGTGTTCCTTCTATTTATTACATATTTTATATACTTTTGCATAAATAGTTTTTAACCTTACAATTTTCCTAGCTAGATAGCAAATTATTGAGGGCTTTGTGTGACAATTGTCATGTCACTTCTTATGTTATCTATCATCAACCACTGCCATATGCTTTAATGTCAAGTTCGAAAAATATGGTTTCCCTAAGATATTCATACAGGCATTGACAACTAGTGGCAGTTAGTTAAAACGTGCAAGTGTCAGTAGTATAGGTCAAATATGTATTACTTAAAGTCTATTAACTTGACCAATTAGTGTGTGGATTGGCATTTGGTGAAGGAATAAGTAAAATGAGGTGTTGAGCTTGTCTTTGCATTGGTTCTTTTCCATGCATGTCCAGGGTGTCATGGGGTTAATGACAACTATCAGACATTGGGATAAAACCTCAAGGGAGGACCACAACTTCCTTGATAATTTTACTTATTCCTGATAATTTAATATTATCAGGAATAAGTAATTTCACTTTCTTGTGATATAATAGAATTCTCTGTTTTCTTTTTTTTGGACATATTTTTGGACTGAACTTTGTATATTGTCTGTACATATCTTAACTTTTACATTGATTTTTCCCAGCTTGTTACTGTAATTCTTGCTAGAATAATTGTAGTTCCCATTTAAAATGTTTTCAATTTTTTGCGTCTTCACTTAAAGCTTACTTTGTCACTTGAAGCTTGTTTCTGTACATTGTTTTTTCCCAATTTTTTTTAAGCAGGTTTGTACAGTTTGGAAGAACTATTAGCAGGTCTGTTCAGATGGATTGATCCTTTTGTTCAGTTTTAAACACTCACAAACTAATGTAGACTAGTCTGTACAGTTTGGAAAAACTTGTCTTTCTTTTCTGGTTGTTCGTGTACAGTTAGCAGGTTGCTAATATATTGGCATATCTTCATTTGCAGGTCCTTCAAAAGCATTCTGGATATGCTAAAATGATGGACGACGATCTTGTGATGGAAAAAAGTTTGGGTTAATTTTTTGGGTTCGTGTTGGATATACTAATGTTCAAAAATATGGTGTACTGCTTAATGTTTTGGGTTCATAATTTTGTATGTAATGGTGGAGACAATGGGTTCATTTTGTAACTGATGGTGTGGGTGATGTATTGTGTTTTGGATTTATTTTGGAAATGGTGGTTACGGATGCTTAATGTTAAGCTTTTTGTAGTTTATCATTTGAACATATATAGTTATATATGGATTTTGTTGTCTTCTACTTAATGGTAAAGAATGCTCGATGTTATTAAGATTTTTTTTTTGTATTGGAGCTTTGATACCTGAAGATAGATCTGAGGACAAGCTTGACAACGACCATGATCATATGAAATATGTTATGTGTATTTAAATTGTATGTTTTATAGCTGGAAAATACAAACAATAATTTCATAAGTATTACTTTTGGGACGGTTATGCTGCAATTGTCCTAGATATAAACGACAACCTTTTGTAACGCTAGCAAATTTGTTTATGACGGATGTTATTCGTCACAAACTCTTTTATTTTGGGACAGTTTTGTAAACCGTCGTAAACATATAATAATAATTCAAACTCTTTTGGTACGGTTAGCTTTTTCGACCCTAAAACCAAATTAGGACGGTATTTTTCGTCCTAAAACTTTTTGCTACGCCACCCTAATAGCACTGTCACTTACCGTCCTAAAGTTCGTCCCAAATTACAAAGCAGTATAGAAAAAAAAAAGCAGTAAGAAAAAAAAATTATAAAGCACGTAAGATAAAGTAAAGTAATATAAATAAATAAATTATAAAGAAATAAGTAAATTATAAAGCAGATAGAAAAAAAAAATTTAAGTTCCCATTACTAACGACTATATAAGTGCATGTGATTTTATTGTTGCACGTGAATTTACTATTATATGTAGTAAGGAAAAGGCTATTTTGTCCGCCCACGGAACTGACTTGTGCTGGCCTGGCGTCCGCGTTTTCGTGGCAGACAATCATTGCCTCCCCTCTAGGCCCATCCCAAGCAGGGGAGTGAATGGCAGCATGCCACATGGAGGAGGATCAGTCCTCCGGACGGACAACGTAGCAGCTCATGTAGTAATCCGATAAAACAAAGTCATAGAAATAAACTATGAGTCTACTAACTTCTCAAATGTTTATATTTTTCGATGACACAGTTATTAAAGATTTAATTTTGATATGCGTAAAGTAAACTTCGACAAAAATTATAGAAAAACTCAGTGAGTTTCTAATTTTTAAAACTCGGTCCTAAAATGTTATTGGATTATATTCATCAGACTCTTTAATTTTCTCAACATGCTAAAACTGGCTAAAGAAAAAAAAACGGTACACTAAAATACACATATCACACCCATATTACTTCTTTTTCTGAGTTCTTAGAGGACCACCAATGCAATTGTGAGCTAGAAAAAAAAATTTTGTTGCCACATAGGAATAACAAGTTTTTCATTGAAAAAGTTATTTTCCAATGCAAATGTCAAATAAGTTGACATGGCATGACAATGACTACCTTCACATCATCATTTATGAATAAATATATTTAGAACGAAAGTAAGGAGGAAAAAACTTGTCTTGAAGTTGAAAAAAATAGATTTTATTGGTTTTTCAATACTTTTGCATTGGAGAAGTTTTTTTTTCTACTTCATTGTCTTGTTTGAATAAAATCTTGACATCTAGGAAATACTTTGTTTTGTGGCTCATGCCACATAGGAATCACATCACAACCATATTACATGACATTATGGTTGGAGATCTCTTAGTAATTTTGAAGTGTACTGCTGAAAAAGCAACTCAACCTTTTTTTTTTAAGGACTAGTTAGAGTTTAGATCCTAAAATGTATACCAGTTTAGGATTTAAGCCCTCTCACATGTCCAATTGAAGAGTTTAGACTCTAGAGTTTTGTTTCTTGTTTTCTTTTTGCCATTATACCCTCCATAACCTATATATGGTAATTTCATTATCAAACATGAAGAGAGGATACAATACAAAGAAAAAAAATTCAGATTCTAAACTCTCTAATTAAAAATGTTAGGATTTAAACTCTAAACTGATATAAAACTAAGAATCTAAACACTAATTAGTGTTTTTTTTATTACTCACCTACATTTTTAAATGATTCCGAGATTCTACCGGACAATGATATCTGTTGCGTTGCACTAGAGCGTTGCTCTTTTCTTTTCTTTTTTACTTTTTTTTTTTGGACAGACACTAAGTTCATTGCTTCGTTGGCAACTAATTAAGCCTGCTCGTTATAACAGAAACAATGACAGCTTAGACATGCTTGAATTATGCAACAATTATTTGATCTGCTCACATGAGGTTTATATTTCATACACATTTGACAATGTGAGGGATGTTGGGTTTTTTAGCCTTTGTTTTGGTTTTTAGTCCCACATCGGCTAGAAAGGAATGTTTATCTCCATATATATGAGTCTTTACTCTTTATGGAGATGCACATGTAGTGCACATGGGTGTGTGCCATGTGGGATTAATTATTAATGGTATAAAGGCTTAATCAACAATTAAAAAGCTGTAAGCTTTTTGCTCTTGGAAATTTATTTCCATGGAGCTAAGCTCCGTAGGAGCTTAGCGACTCGGACTCGGACTCGGACTCGGGCTCGGGCTCGGGCTCAAGGGCTCATGAGGCGTTTTGTTGGCGGCCCGTTGCGCGGCCCAGTTACGCAGCCCAGTGCGCGCAGTGTGCGTATAGCTGGCTGCATATTAGAGCGGGAACGGTTGCAGCAGTTGCTGCATGTTCAGGAGTGGTTCTGCCACTACCCTGAAGTGCAGGCAACTGCTTGGCAACCGCCCCGTGGGCTATATATGCAGGTTCTCTCCTCTCTCTCAGTTGGTAGAAGTAATCAGAATTCCAGAGAGAAAACTCTAAGTGTTCTTTAACACAACAGAGTAGTGAGCGTGTTCCGAGGAGTCAGAAGAGCAGGAGTGTTCCAAGGTTTTCCGTCAACCTTGCTGGTTCCTGGAAGCTATTCGCAGAGGGCGAATAAAGCTTTGAGCAACGGTGATCATTCACCCCAGCAATTCCATTTCTCGCCTGTCACCCTTCTGTTGCCTTTAGCAGTTCTGTCAGTATCTTCTTTTTAGAAGGCACTACTGCCAGTTTGCTACGATCACAAAAATCTCTTTAGATTATTCGTGAATTACGATATCTTTTTAGATCTCGTAATTTGCAGAATCCTTCTGGATCTCTGTTGCAAAACCTTCTTTAAGGAATTGCATTTGAAACGTTGTCTTTACAACTGTTTCAGTTTCTGTATTTTCCATCGAAAAGCGTGTCCCGGCGTTCCCGGCAATAACAATCTCAAAGCTTTATTGCTGCGATGGAAAATATTAATGCTTCACTCCTAAACACTGACTTCTGTAAGTTAGAGAAGTTTGATGGAGAGCATTATCAAGTCTGGAAGAGGAAGGTTTATCTCACTCTTCAACTCAGAGACGTGGATCACGTATTGCTTGAAGAGGAACCTACTGTTCCAGATACTGGGTCTGCTGCCGCAATCACCGCGGCTACTAAACTTCAGGCCAAGTGGAGAAGGGAGAATAGCATTTGCAGGTTGCTTATCCTGAATGCTATGGAGGATTCCCTAGCAGAATCATATTCTAAGAAGGATATCGCTAGAGACATATGGGAGTCTCTAGAAAAACTCTACGAAGAAGACAAGAACATGAGCAAAATATTTGTGGTTGAAAAATATCACAAATGGCTCTTTGAGGACGAGAAGTCCATGCTGCCGCAGGTCAAAGAATTTCTGAAGCTGCGACAGAAGTTGGAAGACGAGGCGATGCCCCTCCCCGACAAGTTTGTTGTTGGAGGGATTGTCTCAAAGCTCCCCGCTGGGTGGAGTAAGTTCTATGCAAACATGCATAGGAAGAAGCTGGAGATCACCCTTGAAGATCTCCTGCAGGAAATTTATGTTGAAGACCAGATGAGGGCTCAACATAAGGTTGACACGCTTTCCAAGCAATTGGCTAACGCCAATCTGGTTCAGACCAAGTAACCAAAGGGAAAGGGAAAGCGTGCAGATTTCCAGAAGAAGAAGAAGAACCCTAACAACTTGAATGTTAAGGGAACTTCTTTCAAGTCAAAGAAATCTAAGGCAAAGATGCCTTGTTTCAAGTGTGGCCAGTTGGGCCATTTCAAAAGTGAATGTACAGCACCGGCCAAGAAATCAGAGCAAGGTGAGCCTAGCAAAGTCTCAATGATTTCTGATATAATTGCTATGATTGGACAGGTTGATGCTGTAGCATCTGATTCAGAATGGTGGGTAGATACTGGAGCCACCTGCCATGTCTGCTCCAGTAAGGAGTGGTTCACCACCTACACACCCACTTCTGAAGCGGTTGTGATGGCGAACCAAGCACAAGCTGAAGTGCTCGGGATCGGGATGGTGGTGTTGAAGCTGACTTCGGGGAAGTCTCTGACACTTCAAGGCGTAAAGCACGTACCTGCTATCGCCAAGAACCTGGTCTCGGGACGCCTACTCTGCAATGCAGGCCTCAGGATGGACATCAATGCTGGCCAGATGGTGATGTCTATCAAGGAAACATATTTCGGGAAAGCTTTTTATACCGAAGGATTGTTCAAGATTCAGCTTGTAAATCAGTCCAATGTAATTAATGTAATTAATGAAATCACTCCTTCTGTTTATACTCTTGAGTTATGGCATAATAGGCTAGGACATGTTCATTGTAAACGAATAAACAGAATGTCTAGTCTAGGACTTATCTCCAAGTGTGGGGGTAAGGTAGAGAAATGTGAAGTTTGTGCTCAAACAAAGATCACAAGGAAACCCTTTCCTCGGGTTAATCGAAGTACAGATCTTCTGGAGTTGGTACACTCAGATATCTGTGACTTCAAACAGTTCTCTACAAAGGCCGAGATAAAGTATTTCATAACCTTCATCGACGACTTCTCAAAGTATGCGTTCGTCTACTTGCTGAAGGCTAAAGATGAAGCATTCGAGAAGTTCAAGGAGTTCAGAGCCGAAGCTGAGCGGCAGACTGGACAACAACTCAAAAGGATAAGAAGTGATCGAGGTGGGGAGTACAGGTCTCATAAATTCGCATCGTTCTGTAAGGAACATGGAATTGTCAATGAGACTACGGCTCCGTACTCTCCTCAATCAAACGGAGTAGCTGAGAGGAAGAACAGGACGTTGACAGAAATGATAAATTCAATGTTGTTGACTGCTGGCCTTCCTAAGTGCTACTGGGGAGAAGCTGCATTGACGGCCACTTTTAAATAGAGTGCCTCATGCAACTTCTGACATTACTCCTCATGAACTCTGGTTCAAGGTCAGACCAAACTTGAATGTCATTCGAGTGTGGGGGTGTCTGGCATATGTCAAGCTTCCAGATCTAAAGATTCAGAAGCTTGGGACAAGGACTACAAAGACGATCTTCTTGGGGTATGCCGAGAAGAGTAATGCTCGGAGATTTCTTGATATTGAGTCAAATCATATCATTGAATCTCGCGATGCAGAATATTTTGAAGACAAGTTTACAAGGCACAAGAATATTGTTCTTCCGGATGTTCCGGAGAATAATGAGGGTACACAAGAGACTGAAGTCTTTAATGAAGATGTGGTCCAAGAAGATCTTGTTGTTGAAACAACGGTTGAACCAGAACAAGCTGAGCCATCAGCTAAGCGTATGAGAAGGCCGAAGGACTTCGGAAGTGACTTTGTCACCTATCATGTGGAAGCAGATCCGCTTACCTATGATGAGGCGATGAAGACCAGAGACGCAGTTTTCTGGAAGGAGGCGATTGACAATGAGATTGATTCCATCACCTCAAATAACACTTGGGTGTTGGTTGATCTTCCTGAAGGAGCGAAACCCATCGGATGCAAATGGATCTTCAAGAAGAAGATGAAAGCAGACGGAACTATTGACAAGTTCAAGGCTAGGTTGGTAGCCAAGGGGTTTTCTCAGAAGCAGGGGATTGACTACTTTGACACATATGCTCCAGTAGCCCGGATGACCACCATCAGAATGTTGATTGCTCTAGCAGCAATAAATAAGATGGTGATACATCAGATGGATGTGAATACGACTTTCCTAAATGGCGAGCTGACCGAAGAGATTTACATGCAACAGCCAGAGGGATTTGTCATCAGAGGTCTTGAAGACAAAGTCTGCAAGTTGGTGAAATCCTTGTACGGTCTTAAACAGGCTCCCAAGATGTGGCATGAGAAATTTGACAAAGTTATAAGGTCAAATGGCTATATGGTCAGCGATACGGACAAGTGTGTTTACACGAAGTTCGCTGATGGAAGAGGTGTGATCGTTTGTCTGTACGTGGACGACATGCTTATCCTAGGTACGGATATTAGATGTGTCACGGAGACAAAGAAATTCATCTCAAGCAAGTTCAGTATGAAGGACTTGGGGGAAGCTGATGTGATCTTAGGGATCAAGATCATCCGGACAGACACTGGACTAGCGCTGTCACAGTCTCATTATATTGAGAAAATGATCACTCGTTTTGGGTATCGGGATCTTCCAGGGATCGATACGCCATACAGGTGTGATCTGAAGCTGAAGCCTAATTCAAGGGAAAGCGTCAAGCAGCTGGAGTATGCAAGCGTAATCGGAAGTTTGATGTATGCTACTACTGCCACAAGGCCTGACATAGCTTTCGCCGTGGGAATGCTGAGTCGTTTTACGAGCAATCCAGGTGTTGAACACTGGAAAGCTATGGAACGGGTTATGAGATATCTCAAGAAGACTCAGACATATGTACTGTACTACAGCGGAGATCCGCAGGTAGTGGAAGGCTTCAGTGATGCCAGTTGGTGCTCAGAGGTGGAGAGCGAGAGGTCCACAGGTGGATACATTTTCACAATGGGTGGAGCTGCTATATCGTGGATGTCGAAGAAGCAGACTATGCTCTCGCGGTCATCCATGGAATCTGAGTTCTTTGCACTTGATACCGCAGCCGAGGAAGCAGAATGGCTTCGGGAGCTCATGTATGATCTTCCAGTGGTTGGGGCGCAAATACCGGCAATACCGATATACTGCGACAACCAGGTGACTGCGGCGGTGGCATCAAATGACCTTTTCAACGGGAAGAAGAGGACTGTGCGGTTAAAGCACAGGGCAGTACACGATCTTATCAAGAGAGGTGTTATTGCAGTAATTGATGTTCGGAGTCAGGAGAACCTAGCGGATCCGTTCACCAAGGGCCTCAAGCGCCAGCTGGTCGATGACACAGCTTGTAAAATGGGCTTGAAGGCATTCTGATATTGTATTATTGTATTCCTACCATAAAGTTTATGCTATTAGTTCAAAGATTTATCTACTAGGCATCTAGCTTTTGGTTCAAGGGAGGACCACTAATCGGAAGAATATCAGGAACGGTGGATACATGTTCTATTGGATATGTAGAGGTTACGGACCTATAACCACTGTTGTCTACTGTTGTTTTCTGTGGAAAACAGGTCCTGTGGGAGGTTGGCTTAAATGCCTTAATGAGTTCTCAGGCATTTGGAATGTCTGGTATGCTTTACAGGAAGCATGGTAGCACAGCACTACAAGGAGTGTGACTCCATGCTATGTGTGGCGGTGACTCCACCATGAGGTTCTTGAAGGAGGTAAAGCCTCGGCTATGTTAGCCAAGTCACAGCGGCATAGCACCGCAAATAGGCAGTTGGCCTAATGCTGTATATTGAATTAAAGAGGGATGTAGTCAGCACTACAAAGAGGAGGTGTTCCTCATGTTACGGGTGGCACGACACCACAATGAGGTAAACCCGGCTAGGGATAAGCCTCGACCTTGCAAGCCATGTCGTAGCGGCGTAACACCGCACAGAAGCGTAAGGCTTCATGCTGGGTAGTTTGGCACTACAAAGGGGCTAGACCTCATGCTACGGGTAGTATGACACTACGATGAGGTTCCCGGTGATTCGGGGTAAGGTCCTCGGCTTAAGGCCATGTCATAGCGGCGTAGCACCGCAAAGGAAGCGTTGGACGCTTCATGCCATGTCTCTTTAATAAAGAACTCACCTATAGTGTATGGACAAAGAGATATCAGGCAGTCTCTTGAGGGTAAACTTGTAGACGCCCAATATTATACACTGAAACCAGGCTGGCACACGGCCTTAAATGTGCAGCCAGAAGCACATGTAACTACATTATGTGAGTGGAAAGAATTTCAGCTATGATGCAGAATTCAAGGCTTAGTCCATTCTTGTATTATAGTTTGATTTTTGACTCACGTGGGAAGATTCAAGTCTTAAGTGGCATCTATCCTAAAAGCATAATGGACAGTTACTGTGGGGAACACTCGTACTCATATATATAGAGATATGTGGGAGATTGTTGGGTTTTTTAGCCTTTGTTTTGGTTTTTAGTCCCACATCGGCTAGAAAGTAATGTTTATCTCCATATATATGAGTCTTTACTCTTTATGGAGATGCACATGTAGTGCACATGGGTGTGTGCCATGTGGGATTAATTATTAATGGTATAAAGGCTTAATCAACAATTAAAAAGCTGTAAGCTTTTTGCTCTTGGAAATTTATTTCCATGGAGCTAAGCTCCGTAGGAGCTTAGCGACTCGGACTCGGATTCGGACTCGGACTCGGACTCGGACTCGGGCTCGGGCTCGGACTCGGGCTCAAGGGCTCATGAGGCGTAATGTGGCGTTTTGTTGGCGCACTTTGCACTTAGCACGTCAGCATCGTCGCTAGGCGAATAGTGCGCTTAAGTTGCGCTCGTTGCGCGAGCCACTTGCGCCACTACGTTGTGCGGCCCGTTACGCGAGCCCAGTCACGCTGGCCCAATTACGCAGCCCAGTACGCAGCCCAGTGCGCACAGTGTGCGCAGCGTACGTAGAGTGCGCAGTGTGCGCAGCATACGCAGCGTACGCAGTGTGCGTAGAGTACGTATGTGCGTATAGCTGGCTGCATATTAGAGCCGGAACGGTTGCAGCAGTTGCTGCATGTTCAGTAGTGGTTCTGCCACTACCCTGAAGTGCAGGCAACTGCTTGGCAACCGCCCCGTGGGCTATATATGCAGGTTCTCTCCTCTCTCTCAGTTGGTAGAAGTAATCAGAATTCCAGAGAGAAAACGCTAAGTGTTCTTTAACACAACAGAGTAGTGAGCGTGTTGTTTAACACAAACACTAGTACTTTTTAGTACGCGTGAGTTCTGTTACTTCAAACAGAGAGAGAAGAGTACCATTGCCAGAGGAGTTCGCCGTCTTCCGAGGAGTCAGAAGAGCAGGAGTGTTCCAAGGTTTTCCGTCAACCTTGTTGGTTCTTGGAAGCTGTTCGCAGAGGGCGAACAAAGCTTTGAGCAACGGTGATCATTCACCCCAGCAATTCTATTTCTCGCCTGTCACCCTTCTGTTGCCTTTAGCAGTTCTGTCAGTATCTTCTTTTTAGAAGGCACTACTGCCAGTTTGCTACGATCACGAAAATCTCTTTAGATTATTCGTGAATTATGATATCTTTTTAGATCTCGTAATTTGCAGAATCCTTCTGGATCTCTGTTGCAAAACCTTCTTTAAGGAATTGCATTTGAAACGTTGTCTTTACAACTGTTTCAGTTTCTGTATTTTCCATCGAAAAGCGTGCTCCGGCGTTCCCGGCAATAACAAGGGACAAACAACAATTGGCCACCACCAACATGTATTCATTATTCTTCAATGAGAACGAACAAATTCATAAGAACTATTGATTCATTAATTGGGATATTTATTTTAAAAGTACATCTCAGTTTCACATGGGTGACTAAATTTTTATTTTTGTTTTAACTTTTCCATAATACCCTCACTAGCTTATATGGAAAAAATTTATTGTCATACATGGAGAGGATATAACAGAAAAAAAATAAACAAAATAAATAAATATCCGTGATCAAACTTTCTAATTGGACATGTTAGGACTTAAACTCTAAACTGCTATAAAATTCAAGGTCTAAACTCTAATTAACCCTTGTTATAAGCACCATAATATGTGTTTAGGGTAGCTAAATTTTTACGTAAAACTTTTAATTTCCACAACATCCTTTCAGAAGTAAAGGTTTTTCCAAACTTAAGTGTAAAAAACGGGAATTTTGGCTTCTTACTCGTCATTTATAAGTTGATACTAAATAAAAAAACAGAAATTTTGAGTGGCACCCCACTTTTTTTACCCTTATTTAAGGTGCACAACACCATTTTACATGAATGTATAACACCCCCACTTCACACGAAATCCGTCCATAGCTGACGGTCAAACCATTTGACTGACAATTTTTGACCAAAATACCCTCGTCTTCATCCTCCCCAAAGCTAAACCCAAATCCTAATCTCCTCCCCGTCGCTGCCCTCCTCCTTCGCCCTGCCGTTGCCCCCCTCCCTCGCCCCGCCGCTGCCGCGCCCGCCCCCGCCCCACCGCTGCCCTCGTCACTTTTGTTGCTGCTATTGCAGGGAAGAAGACAGGGAAGAAAGGGGGAAGCGCGAGTGGGGGAGGGGGGAGCAGGGGCGGAGCGGGAGTGGGGGAGGGGGGCGGAGCTAGGGCACGGGGGCGGAGCTGGAGCAGGGGCACGACAGCGGGGGGGAGCGGGGGCGGCGGGGAAGCGGTGGTGGTGATGGTGGTGTTGGTGAAGATGATGGTGGTGGTGGTGATGGTGATGGTGAAGGTGAAGGTGAATGTTTGTGGTGATGGTGATGGTGAAGGTGGTGGTAGTGGTGGTGGTGGTGATGGTGATTAGCGCGGCGGCGGCGGGACGGGGGCGCGCCAGCGGTGGAGGCGCGTGGGGCGGCGGAGCGGCGGCGGGGGAGCGGTGGTGGTAATGGTGGTGCTGGTGAAGGTGATGGTGGTGGTGGTGGTGGTGATGGTGTTGGTGATGGTGATGGTGAAGGTGAATGTGGTGGTGATGGTGATGGTGAAGGTGGTGGTGGTGGTGATGAGTGCAGCAGCGGCAGGACGGGGATACGGCAGCGGCGGGGCGGGAATACGGCAGCGGAACGGGAGCGGGGGGGGAAGGATTTGGGCTTGAGTTTTGGAGGATATTTTCGTCAAACGCGTTGACCATTGGTTTTGGACGGAATCCGTCAAAAGTGGGAGATAACTTACATAAAGTGGGATTACACTCAAAATTTCTCATGAAAAAATTATTAATTTACCTTTAAATTATGTATTATATTAAACAGTATTAAATGATGGGTATAAGTAGAGCCTACTGAAATTTATATTTCATTATTTAAATTATATGTTGAATTTGATTGATTATAATTTAAATTGGACTATATATTTGGATAAACATATAATTTATTTATGGTGTGATCCCATAAGAAAGAAAAATTCATAGTTTAAATAATTTACGTAATTTATAACTTAACCGGTATGGAGAGAGAGAGATCATCGTCAGAGTTTATACAAAGATCATGCCTTAAAATAGGAAGTTAAACGATAAAATAGGAAGTTAGTTTTTAAATTTTTATTATCCTTGCGTATTTTACTTATTAGAAGAAAAAAAATGTCTATGATTTTGTTAAACAATGAAATAGATAAACAAATTAAATTATATTAAAATTTAAATACGGTTTGAATGTATTTTAACTAGAATTTGTTAGAGAGATATTTTTAAAATTTTAAAAATGTGTTAGATAATATATATTAAGTAGTTAGTTTAAATATAATTTAAATATTGGATGTATTTTAGAATTTATTATGTATTAAGTAGTTAGAATTTTATTTTAATTTTAATTTTTTATTTCCACTTCTTGAGGATAGATACAAACAATTAGAAAGATTTTTGAAACTTTTGAATTTTATTATTTGATGGAAGAATACACGGTAGTCAGAAAGATTTTCTTTTCTTTTGAAAGTTAGAAATATCATTTATTATTTGTATTTGATGGCGGTAGTGGATGATATCGGAATCACATCATGGGACATGAGAGTTGGACTCGGACCTCTATATAATATCACCCGTAATATTAGTAATAGTTTAGCAATAAATAAGAAACTTATAAGTAAAAACATCATCATAACGTGTAACTGGTTAAGCGAAGCAACCTTACCACCCAGTATGAACCACACTCACTTAGTACTCATTCCAAAGAAGGCAAGTCCTACATCCCGGAAGATTTTCGTCCCATATCGCTGTGTAATGTCTCTTATAAGGTCATATCCAAAATCATTACAACCAAACTCGCCCCTCTCATGGATAATATAATTTCGCAGAACCAGAATGCTTTTATTGCAGGAAGACAAATTACGGATAACATCATATCGCCCAGGAAGTTATCCATGCCATGCAACGCTTCCCTGCGACGGAAAACTCCTTCGCTTTGAAGATCGATATGTCCAAAGCATACGATCGACTCTCGTGGGAATTCATCAAGAACGTCCGGCATGGGAAAGGAATCCAGGGCATACAAATACTCTCATCATGAGTTGCATATCTTCTTCGTCATTTTCCATCCTTATCAATGGAGCTCCGGAAGGATTTTTCAGACCTAAGAGAGGACTTCGGCAAGGATGTCCATTATTCCCATTCATGTATATATTATGCTCAGATGTCCTGTCAAGACTATTCTACCGGTACGAACAAGATAATTTGTTCCAAGGCGTGCGGATAAATAGATACGCTCCGATCATTTCTCATCTATTATTTGTCGATGATATTCTTATATTTGGCCGAGCTAACGTGTCTAACCTGATCTCTGTGAAGAACTGAACATATTCTCCATGTGGTCAGGGCAACAAGTGAACTACACCGAATCCAGTATATTATTCAGCAAGAAGGTAGATGCAAGTGAACGTAACTCCCTCACTTCCATGCTCCATCTCCCGCCTATGGAAACGGCCGACAAATATCTGGGACATGCCCTACTCCGATCCAAAAGCAAGCCATCGACTTTCGACTCCCTAATCAACAAGTGCAGTTCAAGGCTTCAAGGATGGAAAGCAAAAGTCCTGTCACATTCTAGTCGAGCCACTCTCATCAAATCGATACTGGAGTCCATACTTATATACTACATGTCTGCTTATAAAATTCCGAAGACAACTACCAAACAATTGGCACAAATACAACGCTCCTTCTAGTGGGAACATGGACCTACAGAAATAAAGATGTATTTCCTGAGCTGGGAAAAAATCACACAACCGAAGAACGGCGGGCTTGGTTTCTGCCAAATGGACTGGGTAAACGAAGCACTTATCGGCAAACTCCTATGGAGATTTCTCAATTATCTTGACCGGCTCTGGGCTCGCCTCTTGCAGGGTTTATATCTGCAGAATAAGTGCTTCTGGACAGCTACAATCGTAAAACGAGCATCACCAATGTGGACGAGCATAATGGGAATGCCGGCTTCCATGACGAATAACATCTGTTGGAGGATCAAAGGAGGGTGGGTCGACATCCTATCCGAACTGTGGATACCAACTCTACCAGGATTCAGAGTCACGACGATCAACTGGCCACCCAACGGCCCGAAAATCATCCTCGAACTAATGAACCCCAGTACCCGCTCTTGGAACTATCATTTGATCCACTCACTCTCCCCTCCAATGGAAGCTAAGGCGATTACGGACATTAGCCTTCAATATGGGGAGGGACTTGATAGCCTAATCTGGACAAACTCCAAAAATGGGTCCTTCTCTGCGAAATCTCTATATGAGACTCTCCGCATGCAGGCAGCTAGCAACTTATCACAACCCGTACCCGGATATACTGATACGGATACGTGGGCCACGTCCAGCCAATGCCACAGTATCGGCGGTAGAACGCTGTCTAGTACCCAATAAATATACACTACATCTAGAAGGTCCATGAACTACAAATGTACTCAATCACAACCCAACATCTAAAGAAGATAAGACGTGAAAGTTAACTAGGGCACAAGAACAATTAGAAACTACTAGAGGAAATCATAAGACAAAAAAATAAAAAAGGAAAACAAGACAAACTAAGGATAACTACCAGGCAACTCACATAGAAGAATAGTGAGATCCACCTCAGCTAGCAACATCATGAAGTCCAATAATAGTATAATAACTCTTAAAATATTATCAATGTATCCAGTCAGGATGGGAACGAGTACATAAACTAACAACAGTTTCATAGTATTGACAAATGCTGTAAGAGACAATCATAAAGGAATACAAGATATATCAAGACTGTAAGTAAAACAGGATATATATAAACTAGAAATCATGTCAAGGTGAATCACGCAGGAAAAGTAAGCTGAACTGTAATATGTAATTGATGTAATAAATGTAAAATGTACCTCGAATATTATAGCATAATGTGATCGGTAAGGGTCAAGATCAGGCTTCCAGCCGACCGGCTACAAGTACGTGGACTCGGCCCGGCCGGGATGGCAAGCTATGGAACAAGTAGTAGCACACGTCAGGCTATACCCATCGTGAGGTGAGGGTATAGCTATGATACAAGTAGTAACTCAAGATGGGCATTGATCACACTATCTATAAAATTTCCCATTCTTCGAATAGTATACGGATCCGGACATAGCATGTCATGGCACGAGATTCCCTAAGAAGGTAGCTACTCCTTCTCAGGAATCGGTGTCAATACAAGTACAAGAACAAGATCGAGCAAGTACCAGTATCCCAAGAAAATCCAAAAATGACATCTCATGACAGGAATCCGGTATATACTAGTCCGTGTACCATCATGACGAGAATCAAGTAAAACACTATAACTGAATCGGATACAGAAAATATCAAGACAATAAACTAATATCAGAGAATGTACTCGTCTGCGGTCCTAAGCTGTCAAATGGGGTCGTTGCTCAGAGTGATGCCACAGACCTAAAGATAAGATATATATATATATATATAAGCTAATTAGGGTTCAACAGTGTTAGGCATGATTAATCTAGGTCAATCTCAGTCCACTAAGTCAAACTAGGTCGCACTGAGTCACACTAGGTCAAACTAGGTCACAAGAAGTCAAACCAAGTCAAACTGGGTCAATAGTTGACTTATAGTTGACTTTTGATCAACGGGTCAACTCTAGTCAACTCTAGGTCAAAACTAGTCTAACCTAGGTCAAATGTTGACTTTACTTCGACGTTCAGTCAAAGCAGTCAACGATGGTCAAACAGGGCCAAGGCTAGTCTCTATAAACATCTACAGGGTCAACACATTCAATTTCAGTGGTTGTAAAATCACTGGAATCGATGGATCTCAAAATACAACAAAAGGAGAAAGATTATAATAATATGATGAAAACTTACAGATGTTGTCGGATAGTGAAACAACCATCATCAACGTGTCCAGAATGGTCAAATTAGCCAGGATAGCCTATCCATAAGTCCAATTTGGACACAGGAACAAAAAGGTAATTTCGAGTCAAAATGGTGTCCGTATCGGACCCACTTTGTACCAAAAAATGTGTCAGAAATAAAAGTCCTCAAAACCTAGCAAAATATATGTCCACAAATTCAGAATGATGATACGAACTCAACGGTATATCCGAAATTGGATTCCGATGAGCCGATCTCAAAATGGCTCGTTGACCCGAATATTGGAATCTGATTTGCACGAAAATGCATGTCAGAGCCAACGTCCTCAAAACTCAGCAATTTATATGTCAATGGGTCCAGAATGATGAAATAAACCCAACGGTCTATCCAAAATTGGATTCCGATGAGCCGATCTCAAAATGACCCGTTGATCCGGATATTGGTATCCGACTTGCACCGAAATGCATGTCGGAACCAATATCCACTAAAATATAGCAAATTATATGTCAACGAGTCCTGAATGATGATACGAACTCAACGGTATATCCGGAATTGAATTCCGATGAGCCGACATCAAAAAGTCTCGTTGATCGGGACTGTGGGGCCCGCTTTGTATCGAAATGCGTGCCAGGGCCCACGTCCTACAAATCAAGCAAACTTTATATGAAAACATGCCAGAAAGACGCCACGAGTCTACTGGTGGTGTCAAAAATTGAATTCGAAGTCCCGGGTTCAAAAATAGAATTTTACAACTTGGAAATTATGAATTCGGACGATCAATTTTGGCGTCGAATTCAACCAACCAAACGTGCTCACAATGAAACAAAACTTAAGGGTCGGGAAGAGGGTTATACCAGCTATGCACAGGAACTGGTGGTACGCCAAATGGAGCTGCAACGTTGGAGTTACGAGTCCGCGAAGTCGGCTCCATAAAACTGTCCAAAAATAGTATAATTTAAAGTGTCAACTTGGTGGCCGATTTTGATGTATCAAACGACAAAATTAACGGATGAAACTGGAGGTGAGTGAAGAGCTATATACTAAGATTGTGACGGAGCAAAGAGTTCGCCGATCCAACTGTCAAATTTCCCAAAAAATGTGCACGAAGTCGCTACGACAATGTGGCATTTCTGGATCTCGTTCGCACGCGCGTCGACGGGATTCTGTGCAAAACACACGAATCGCCTACGTGGCTCGTCGGGAAAGAAGTCGGTGGCCATGGGGGCCTATCCGGGGGTGCGCCCGGCCAAGGGGAGGGCTCGCCAGCGGCGGAGATGGCCGCGGCGGCGTGAGGCTGCCGGTATACGCGCGCGGCTGCCGCTCGACCATTGCTGGCTGCTGTTGCTGCAGTACCGCAGCTGCTGCTGCCAGCTGTTGCACACGATGATGCAATGACGGGCGGCTGTCCTGCAGTGGTCGACGGCTGCGGTGGGGTGGTGGTGCTCACGGAGGTGGTGGTGGCGGTTGATGGAGAGAGAGAGAGAGAAAGAGGGAGAAAAAAATTATGTGTGTGTGTTAAAAGAAGGAGAGAGAGAAAGAGAGAGAGAGAGAGAGAGAGAGAGAGAGAGAGAGAGATTTAGAGAGAGGGGGGGCTAATACTGTGTACAGGAAGGGGGGTTGTCCTGATGGTGATGGGTGAGGGGGGTGGTGAGAGAGAGAGAGAGATTTATATATATATATGTATATATATATATGTGTATATATATACAAGGATAGAGAAATAGATATTTGTAAAGAGGAGGATATTTTTGAGTAGAAAAAAATATCAGTAGGGTGTATAGGTAGACATGGTAGGGTCACACCAATTTGGGTTGGGTGTTGGGTCAAGTTTGGTTGAGTTGGGGCCAAGATTTAATTAAAATAACAAATTTAAATCAAATTAAATCATGGATGAAATGGGAGCACAAGGGAACAAGTTCGAGTGGGTCACGATATATCAACATGAAGATAATCTCGTCTACTACAAACTTCAAGAAAAAAGTTTCCACAGACTGGCATCCCTGACGCTCTAGGAATCCAAGTCACGGTAAAGAGCATTTAATGATCAAAATTAATTAAATCAAAATGAATTATCAAAAATAATTCATTTAGAAAATTCGAAAATAAATATCGGAAATTCAGGGGGCTTACATCCTACCCACCTTATAAAAAATTTATCCTCGAAATTAAAGGTTGGTAGTGGGGTTAAAATAGGATAGAAGATTTAAGCAATATTTTAGGCACGGTCCAAGAATGACGAGTTTTGCACGATCAAGATAATCAATTCACAATTGTTCAGGCACGATGAGGGATTTGGCACGATAGAATCATGATATGAACAAAATTATATGTGCATGATTTCAGAAATAAGTCAAGTCATTGGGGCACGATTTTAGAGACGATTAGGAGAATCGAAGATATTAATGAAGTTCAAGTACGTGGTGATCTATCGGACTTAGGTTGTGTCACGACCCGATCCCAAATAATTGGATCGAACCGGATCATGCCCAGCCTGCACCGTTGTTGAGACGGCGGCAGTAAGCTGTATCCACTATTGCAGGTAATCACAACAACATCTAAATATTTGTCACAACTGAATATTCAGGAATTTAAAACCTTATTAAACATTTGAAAAATACATCTGGAATTAGAAAGACTGAAATAAAATGCTGAATTCGAATTAACAAAATTCTAAAATTCAAAACAACAAACTGGAAACTGAAAGAAATATCTAGCTAAGCGTTCGGCTCGTCGGTCTCAAGTCCTGCGTCCTCCCATGGGGACTCTGGCCATACCACACGGTACAGAACTGGGTCATAATAGCTATTGTATAACAGCTCAGCATCCTCAAAACCCCTAAAAATGTTATCTCCAGTCAGGAGGGAGCAAAGTACAATTCATGATAATCTAACAATTGAAATAATAATAAAATTATGCACTTTTTAACAATTTGAAATAAGCAGTTCTCCAGCAGTTAAAACATTGTGATGTGAATAGGCAATGAATGTGACCGGATTGGGTTGTACAGTGAATGATATGGCTTATCCCCGTGTGTATGAGGGGTAAGCTAATACAGTTCTAAATTATTACTTTGGATGTGGCCATACTCATTACACTACTCCCGCAGTACCCAACAGTCAATCAGTCAGTGCTCTCAGAGAGAGTTTCGTGTTACATCGTGGTTTAAACTTGCAATAAAACGATTATTAAATAATTGTAAACTAACACAAAATGTACTTGCCTTTGTTTACGACTGAAAACGGTGTTGGTTCCGGGAAGATGCTAGGTTCGTCTCCGAGATCCTACAGTTGGAGAATTTGACTTAGAACCATTGTAAAACTAAGCTAGGTGTGCTAGTTGCAATCTCTAGTAGTAGGTCCTAGTCAGATTTTAAGTTTGTTTATTCTGCTGCTAATGGTTTACGACGCGTGCTACGTTGGTTCTCATTTAGTTGGATAGCCAGTTTCTGGTTTTACTTAGAAAATTGTCCTTACCGGTTAATTTACAAATCTTTGTATTTTTAATATTATATATATAAAACTAAATTTTCTTTCAATGATAAAATATGGATTTTGTTAATTATTAATATTTTATTCAAGTAATTATATCGTGAAAAATCCTTATTTAATTTATACAAAATATTTATCAGTCATTTTGTTACGAAGCGCCTAATAATATAAATGATAAAACCATCCAGAAAATTACAGAAAATCAACCCAGAAAATAAATGAAAAACCTAGACTACGCAATACAGGGGCACAGCTGACAGAATAGGAAATTTGGGCTTATGCCCTTACAAACTTTACATAAATTAAAATAAGAGAAAATTAGTTAGCTCTGACTAATATCCCGTAATTCTAAATATTAAAAACAAAAACTAAAAATAACATAAATAAAATCTTAGGAGTCTCAGACTTGGTCCAATCGTCACTATTAGTTGCTAATGCCTCAACGTCCGGGTAAAACCGGTTTCGTTTGCATTTCGCTAGGGCCCACGGACCGTATGGTCGTCGCCCTAAAATTTGTTAAATAAAATAATTTCCGAAAACCAATTTGAAATTCATTTATAAAATTTTATAAAAAAATTTGGGCAGTATTTCCTCTTTATTCGGGATAACCCAAAACTGGGAAAATGCGCCGAAACACCCATAATAGAAGTCCCAAACCAGGGAACACCCAGAAAATAACTTCCAAACCATTTTACACCAAAATTAAATTCACAGAATAATTCCTGAAGCTTAATCGGAAACCCAAAATATAGTTTCGGGAATTCCCAAAATGAATTCGGAAACCACAGCGCCCAAAAATCCAGAAAACTTATTTCGGAAAAATCCGAAATAACCGCAGAATGAAAGAAACGTCTCCGAAAAATCCGAAGTAGCTACGTCGCTCTAAACCGAATTCCCGGAAGGAAAACGGGGACCATTATCATCATTGACTACCGAAATGGGACGGGACAGAGGAGTTATACCTTGGGTTGCTCGACTAGAGCACTCAGATGAAAAATTTGGAAGAAAAGCCAATTTTCCTCGGACTCGGAATATCCCAGAATATGCGAGTCGGAACCCACAAAAATTACGGAAACGTCTCCACAGAAACAGCTCCACGGAAATGGCTCCACGGAAATGGCGAGTCGGAACTCACCAAGGGCTGCGGACAATGGGTCAGAGTTGCACGAAGGGTGGCCGGTCGAGATCGGGAACGAAAACCGACAGAAGACCACGGGTCAACGCCGAAGGGGCGAACGGAACAGCAGTAGTGGGCCCTGCACGGCAGGCCGAAGTGGCGCTGCGCAAGAGGTCGAGCGGACGGAGGCCGCGGGCGGAGGTTGCCGGCGTCGGAACGCCTGGAGGCGGGGCCGAGAGGGGTGGCCGCGGGACGCTCGGGGAGGTCGGGGCCGGCGAACGCCGAGGGCCGGGGCGGGCGCCGGTGAAGGGGGTGGCGCCGGAGCTAGGGCAGGGGAGCGGGTTGTCGGCGGAGAGTGAGTGAGGGAGAGGAGACGAATGGGAGTGGGGAGGGTTTGAGGAGTGGGTGGAGGTGTTGGTAGTGTTGGTGTGAGTAGTGGTGGTGGGTTATAGGTGGGAGTTGTTTGAAGAAGGAAAATGGAAGTTGTGGAGGAGAAAAAATGCTGAGTGGTTGAGTAAACGTGAGGAAGAGGGAGTAGGAAAAGGAGGAAATGGTTAGGGGTGAGTTGCTGTGAGTTGAGGGAGTAGGGAGAGTGGAGAAAATGTGTGGAGGAGGAAAAATGGGGAGTAGTTTAGGATTTTTTTTTCTTTTCTCTTTCTTATAGTAAATATATATATTTATATTTATATTTATATATTAGAAAAAGGATTTTAAGAATGGGTTCAGAAAACGGAATTAGGTTTCGGGAAACAGAACCGGGTTCGAGCTCGGGTTCGGAGCAGGGCCGCAATCAAAAATCAGCAATAATTTAAAAATAATATTTTTCTAAAATGGACTAAATAAATAATAATACTAATAATAATAATAATAATAGTAATAATATAATAATAACTATAATAATTAAACAAAATAATGCTACAATCTAATAATTAAATAATTCTAAAACTCTGGGTTTCACAATCTTCCCTCCTTAGGAAATTTCGTCCTCGAAATTTCAGAGGGTACTACTAGGGGAATGATCAAAATCTCTACATGTAGACCAAAGCTTCCTTTACTGTCTCTTAGTAACGTTAACAACCTCTTGATAGTCTAATTTGATCAATTCATGCACTTCCTTCAAATCAACAGTCTTTCCTCCTTAGAAACACAGTCATAGCCCATAATTAAAATTTTGCTTCTATTTCTAAATTGTCAGCCATCGGAATGGTTGTGCGAACTTACTCTTTGCATCTGTACCTATAATCTTCGGGTAGGATCTAAACTTCTTCATCTTGCTAGTCGATTCGATATCTACTGAGCGATGCAATTCCAAATTGCTTGCAACGTACGCTCCATCAATTACTTGTGCGTCATAATTACTAGCTCTTACCATCATCACCCTTGATCCTCTACGGCTCCTCCCATCCTGCCATAACCTTTTTTCTAAATCATAAAATTCAAAATCATCACCTTCTTTCATTCACCAAATCCAATACCCAAGTACTACTATGCTCCACTAATGATTCATTCCTAAATGAACCACAATTTATAATTCTCTCTAGACTAACTTGCTTTTGTGCCTTGCCATGCTACCCTTTGGTACCCTTAGCTATCTAATCTCATTAGAATAAAATCGATCCCCTAAGTGTGCTTTTATCAGATTAATGCAATAAGGTTGCTAGGTGACTATCTAGGTTTTCTCCACATATAACTATCAACCAACTTTATATAGCTGCAAAAATATATAACTACCCACAAAAATATGCAACACCCTAAAAATGGAACCTTGAAAGGAATCGAGCCAAAAGAGATTGATATGGTCCTAATAAGTTCTAGGGAAAACAAGAAGAATTTTATAGGGAATCTTTTCTTTCTGGTTGTGACAAGAGATTTCTGGAAATGGAGACAACCGCTAGAAATATAAATCCTCTAATCAGGCAAAAGTCAGAATGATTTGATGGTGCAAAAGACAACCATGGTATGAATATAGTCTGAATAATATTCGAAAACCAAATATGTTTGAAGTCACTTTGTCTCAAATTCATGCCTAGCCAGAGTGCACCTGACTGCAATGAATTTTTGACCCAATAACTTGAAAAATTTTAGGTTACCGAGTAATCTTTCAATTTTATCCATTTCATGGCTCAGCAACATAGAAGATCAACATGGTACATTTAGGACAATCACAATAATATCTGAAAACCTATGAACACCCGAAATCACTTCAACTTTAGAGTCTTTTGCCTCGCCAGTGTGCAATTGGCTGCAGTAAACTCGTAGTTTCCATAATTCAGACAATTGACTATAACGCAATGTGCGAAGTCATATTAGGTCACGAAATATTTTCCCAAACTTTGTCCATAAGAATTTCAAAGAGTTTTCGAAAAATTCAAACGAGTTCTAAGGTTCTAGTCATGATAGGAAAAGATGTTGATGTATGCTCTTCTGGTTTCCAGAAAATTTATCAGGATAAATATGTGTTCCAGTAGCTCTTGAGATTTTAGAGATTTTATTTTGAAGAAATTGATCAAACTTGAGTATGACTAATTGAGTTGGACACAGGACAAGGTAGAAGAATCAGAGCTTTGAGTTGGGTTGAAGAAGCCAATGAGAATATTCCCGACAATCACTTAAAGGATACAGACGTTTACCAAAATTATTTGAAGAAATAATTTCTTATCCAAGGAAGGTTTTGAGAATGTGATGGTAAGTAGGGTTGACAAAAAAGAAGTATGTCTTTATGGATTCAAGAAAGTCAGGTTAAAATGGTATAGTAAAGCCAACCAGGGGATAGTTCAACAATTCAAAAGTTTTTCAATGACTAAAGGAAATTTAATAAAAGTATGGAATCAATTATCTGACAGTTCGTGCTTCACGATACTCAAGCATTGAGTTTAAAAGCTGTCTAGGCCTTGAATTGATCAAGAAGTTGCATAGGGAGAGTAGGGTTCCAAGTTGAGTGGAGGGGATCAAAATAAAATATTTGGAATAACTTAGGAGATAATAATCAGTATTGAAAGTATTTTTTGAAAATATCTTTTAGGGAAATCATGAACTAACTAAACTGAACCAATTCTTTTGGTAATAATTAACCTTGAGGCTTTATAGTTCCAGAAGAATTTGGTTCAGGATTAGTTCCGAGGAAGTCAATTAAAATGAGGTTAAAGCGAATGGTTGGATACGCTAGTTGTAGAAGTACTCGAATAGATAAGGGTTTATTAGAATTAGAAACTCTAGATAGCGAACGAGTCTGGATTACAAATAAAGATAGAGAAATAAGATTTGATCGACTAGTGGAGATGTTTAAAAAAAATAGGTTTGCTGACGAAGGAGATTGAAAAGTTCTAATATTGGTCCATAAATAGCGAAAAAAATAAATCCTAAGGGATGCTAAAAATCTGTTAAAGATATGGGAAGGAGATAATTCCCGAAAATCATGGGACGCTAAAAGATACAAAAATCTAGGAAATAAAATATGTAGTAACATATACCATCATACAGTCGGCCTAAACTGGTTAAGGTCAAAATTCACTCCTTATGTCATTATCACTCCCAATTGTTATAAGTACCAACTGATATCTGGGTATTCCAAAATTCTATTCTTCCAATTCTTAATCACCAATATATCCTTGATAAAAACCGCCTTACATACCTTCTCATTAAGATTACAATCCTCAGAAATTGTATCGTTGGGAAAAGACTTTGGGAAAGATATCTACCATAAAGGTGTAACCAAGAATTTTATTCATATTGGAGAATTACAGCAAGACTCTCATGATTATTCTAAGGACATCCTGTTACAACTTCTTATAACAATAGATAATGCTACTCAGCAGTTCTAGGTACTAGTCTTCATGGCTCTGGCTCTTGTACGAGCAGTCTCCAACTGCTTCATCTTCTTCTATGATCCTCAAGTCTGCATCATGCCTTTCTGCAATGGGTGTAGGAGGCAAGGTCTGCTCGATAGGAAGAGAGTCCCTAGGTTGCGGCGTAGTAGGTGTTGCTGGGATAGGTGCTCTGGTACGATGGAAAGATAAGAGGCATTCCTTAACCCGATGTTTAGCGGATCCACATGCCAAACATTGTCCCAATCTCTTGCGGCAACTATTGGCTAGATGACCAGGCCTCTTGCAGTAGTCACAAGCCAATAACTTCTTACGACAAGACTGCCGGGAAGTAGAGTACTTGATGGGACCCAAATATCTTCTAGATTCAGGGTATCCCTCCTAGGGTGAGGTTCCGTACCAACTCGGTTTAAGATAGCCAAGGCTACGTCATTGACATCCTTCATAATATCTCTCGTGATATCAATCTGTCTCTGTTGGGCCTCGGCTTGGGCCTTCTGGGACTCCAGGAATCTTTGAAATAGGGCAACCATTTGGGAGGTGTCTATTGGTACTGGTGGGGCGACATGAGTAACTATCATAACAGGAGATGGTGAAATTACCGTGGGCGGAATAGGTTCGGCTGTAGTATGAGCTGTGCTGGGGACTTGTACAGCAAATGGGGGATTGATGAGTTGCAAAGGAGAAGGGTTGGGACGGGCCTGAGAAAGAGGGGTGTGATCAGGAGATAACACCTTGTCATCAGCAGGACTGGAACGGGTTATCTTTCCTCTAGTCATAGTCTGAAAGGTTTAGGAAGTAAACATAAGCAAGGTAGCCTACCAGTCTATAACAACCAAAAATATTTATTTATAATATAATTCGGTCCTATGTTGTGACAAATCAATGTTCTAGTGTTCTAATTGTTTCTAGGTATGTTTTCCTAAGTTGTTGTTTCAGGACCTGCATGGGCCACCACTAAAATCATGTCACGATCCGATCCCAAATAAATGGGTCAAACCGGATCATGCCCAGCCTGCACCGTTGTTGAGACGGCGGCAGTAAGCTGTATCTACTATTGCAGGTAATCACAACAACATCTAAATATTTGTCACAACTGAATATTCGGGAATTTAAAACTTTATTCAACATTTGAAAAATACATCTGGAATTAGAAAGACTGAAATAAAATGCGGAATTCGAATTAACAAAATTCTAAAATTCAAAACAACAAACTGGAAACTGAAAGAAATATCTAGCTAAGCGTTCGGCTCGTCGACCTCAAGTCCTGCGTCCTTCCATGGGGACTCTGGCCATACCACAGGGTACAGAACTGGGTCATAATAGCTGTTGTATAACATCTCAGCATCCTCAAAACCCCTAAAAATGTTATCTCCAGTCAGGAGGGAGCAAAGTACAATTCATAATAATCTAACAATTGAAATAATAATAGAATTATGCACTTTTAAACAATTTAAAATAAACAGTTCTCCAGCAGTTAAAACATTGTGATGTGAATAGGCAATGAATATGACCGGATTGGGTTGTACAGTGAATGATATGGCTTATCCCCGTGTGTATGAGGGATAAGCTGATACAGTTCTAAATTATTACTTTGGATGTGGTCATACTCATTACACTACTCCCCCAGTACCCAACAGTCAATCAGTCAGTGCTCTCAGAGAGAGTTCCGTGTTGCATCGTGGTTTAAACTTGCAATAAAACGATTATTAAATAATTGTAAACTAACACAAAATGTACTTGCCTTTGTTTACGACTGGAAACGGTGTTGGTTCCGAAAAGATGCTAAGTTCGTCTCCGAGATCCTACAGTTGGAGAATTTGACTTAGAACCATTGTGAAACCAAGCTAGGTGTGCTAGTTACAATCTCTAGTAGCAGGTCCTAGTCAGATTTTAAGTTTGTTTATTCTACTGCTAACGGTTTACGACGCGTGCTACGTTGGTTCTCATTTACTTGGATAGCCAGTATCTGGTTTTACTTGGAAAATTGTCGTTACCGGTTAATTTGCAAAACTTTGTATTTTTAATATTATATATATAAAACTATATTTTCTTTTAATGATAAAACGTGGATTTTGTTAATTATCAATATTTTATTCAAGTTATTATATCGTGAAAAATCCTTATTTAATTTATACAAAATATTTATCAGTCGTTTTGTTACGAAGTGCCTAATAATATAAATGATAAAACCAACCAGAAAATTAAAGAAAATCAACCCAGAAAATAAATGAAAAACCTAGACTACGCAATACAGGGGCACAGCTGACAGAATAAAAAATCTGGGCTTATGCCCTTACAAACTTTACATAAATTAAAATAAGAGAAAATTAGTTAGCTCTGACAAATATCCCGTAATTTTAAATATTAAAAACAAAAACTAAAAATAACATAAATAAAACCTTAGGAGTCTCAGACTTGGTCCAATCGTCACTATTAGTTGCTAATGCCTCAACGTCCGGGTAAAACCGATTTCGTTTGCATTTCGCTACGGCCCACGGACCGTATGGTCGTCGCCCAAAAATTCGTTAAATAAAATAATTTCCGAAAACCAATTTGAAATTCATTTATAACATTTTATAAAAAAATTGGACAGCATTTCCTCTATATTCGGGATAATCCAAAACTGGGAAAATACGCCGAAACACCCATAATAGAAGTCCCAAACCAGGGAACACCCAGAAAATAACTTTCAAACCATTTTACACCAAAATTAAATTCACAGAATAATTCCCGAAGCTTAATCGGAAACCCGAAATATAGTTTCGGGAATTTCTGAAATGAATTCGAAAACCACAGCGCCCAAAAATTTAGAAAACTTATTTCGGAAAAATCCGAAATAACCACAGAATGAAAGAAACGTCTCCGGAAAATTCGAAGTTGCTACGTCGCTCTAAACCGAATTCCCGGGAGGGAAACGGGGACCATTATCATCATTGACTACCGAAATGGGACGGGACAGAGGAGTTATACCTTGGGTTGCTCGGCTAGAGCTCTCAGATGAAAAATTTGGAAGAAAAGCCAATTTCCCTCGGACTCGGAATATCCCAGAATATGCGAGTCGGAACCCACAAAAATTATGGGAACGTCTCCACAGAAACAGCTCCACGGAAATGGCTCCACGAAAATGGCGAGTCGGAACTCACCAAGGGCTGCGGACAACGGGTCAGAGTTGCACGAAGGGTGGCCCAGTCGAGATCGGGAACAAAAACCGACAGAAGCCCACGGGTCAACACCGAAGGGGCGAACGGAACAGCAGTAGTGGGCCCTGCACGGCAGGCCGAAGTGGCGCTGCGCAAGAGGTCGAGCGGACGGAGGCCGCGGGCGGAGGTTGTCGGCGTCGGGGCGCCTAGAGGCGGGGCCGAGAGGGGGTGGCCGCGGGACGCTCGGGGAGGTCGGGGCCGACGAACGCCGAGGGCCGGGGGTGAGGTCGCCGGGGCGGACGCCAGTGAAGGGGGTGGCGCCGGAGCTAGGGCAGGGGCGCGGGTTGTCGGCGGAGAGTGAGTGAGGGAGAGGAGAAGAATGGGAGTGGGGAGGGTTTGAGGAGTGGGTGGAGGTGCCGGTAGTGTTGGTGTGAGTAGTGGTGGTGGGTTATAGGTGGGAGTTGTTTGAAGAAGGAAAATGGAAGTTGTGGAGGAGAAAAAATGTTGAGTGGTTGAGTGAACGTGAGGAAGAGGGAGTAGGAAAAGGAGGAAATGGTTAGGGGTGAGTTGCTGTGAGTTGAGGGAGTAGGAAGAGTGGAGAAAATGTGTGGAGGAGGAAAAATGGGGAGTAGTTTAGGATTTTTTTTCTTTTCTCTTCCTTGTAGTAAATATATATTTATATTTATATTTATATATTAGAAAAAAGATTTTAAGAATGGGTTCAGAAAACGGAATTGGGTTTCGGGAAACAGAACCGGGTTCGAGCTCGGGTTCAGAGCAGGGCCGCAATCAAAAATCAGCGATAATTTAAAAATAATATTTTTTCTAAAACTGACTAAATAAATAATAATACTAATAATAATAATAATAACTATAATAATTAAACAAAATTATGCTACAATCCAATAATTAAATAATTCTAAAACTCTGGATTTCACAGGTTGATGGAAATCAACCCGAAGTCGCATAGGCCCGATCAAGATGAAAAGCTAACCATGACCAAAATGAGGTTTGGCATGATTAGGATTTATAGTCACAGCTTGTAGGTAAGCATAAAGCCGCGACTAGAAAAATCAAGAATCGTTCGGTTATGAATAAGTCAGAATCAGGTCCAAACATAGATAAATATGATCCAAGTCAAAGAAATTAGAATTTTGGGTAGATCGGCACGATCAAGTTGAAAATAATGTGATTGGGCATTGTTAAGAATAATCAGATGTTTAGCACAAACATTGTTCAAGGATTAACCATTTGGTCATGAGTGAAATCAAGACTCAGACGCGTTAAAAATTTGTGATGATTAACCACTTAGGAACGATTTAGAGTAGAGCGACGAAAATTGCAAACCTAGTCATGATCAGGAATGAAACCTGAGCACGAGTGACTAGAGAATCAAAATTTAAGTACGAAGGAGATCTATTTCGACAAAGTCGATTAGGGTTCAAGATTTTAGCACGATTTGAGGATTAAGATTATCAAGATCATAAAAGTCAAAGTCGAATAGTCATGATCTAAAACAAGGCTAAAAGAAGCAAATGGAGAGAAAAATTTGAGTATAGCACGATTGAGAGTTAGATTTGATAGAAATCAGATTACAGGTCACATAAGCATGATCAAGGTCCAAGTTCAGTTGTGAATGCCGATAAAATCATGAATTCGAAATCAAGGTCCTAAAAGCACAATTTAGGAAGGAACCCAAGTCAATTAGGCATGGTAGAAAGTCAAACATGTTTAATTCTAACACAAATAATTTCGTAGTCATACTAGTTAGTCGTAATTGAAAGTCAAAAATTTTAGGCACGAGTTTGAGGCAAGATAAAATATATAGTTATGATCGTTAAAATCACGGTCAAGGAAATCCCAAGTTGTCTTAGTCATGCCAAGTCATCTAGGCACGACTAATCACAAAGAATTTGGATGTAATCAAAAAATGAAATCAAGGTCGAAAAGAGTTTAGACACGAGTGTCCACAATCCAAACATGATCAAAATCGGAAGTCAATGCACGAGGGTTAATAGCATTAAAATCCAACCACAATAAAGAAATTTGTCTCAACACGATCTAAGTTGATCAACTTTCGAGTAAATAAGAATTTGGACAAGATGGAGAATAAGATCAACGAAGGCTAGGTACGTGCATCCGAGGATGAAAATCCAAGTCACAAAGGAATTTGAAGTCACCTAGAGTCTAGTCAGCAACCAAGACCCTTTGGCACGATAAACAAGACGACCAAAATTGATTGGTCATGGACAGAAGGGAATCAAAATCTTAACAATATTAAAATTTAAGAAACAATTGACATATAAAAATTTCAAAATTTTTAGAGTTTTCAAGTGTAGATGATAGATGTAGATATGAGATAGGTGATTGGTGTAATCAAGACATAGCTAAACAAGTCAAAGGAAATGATGGCAAGATAAGGAAATTATCATACGATGAGAAAAGAAAATAAGGATAAACAAAAAATAATGGTAGGAATTATCTTGCTCAATTGGTAAAAGAAGCGAATCAACTTAAGATATGACCTTATAACCATACACGTCTATCCAAAATCATGTTGCCAGAATTTATGCCACGTCAGTAAACATAGCTGCAATAAACGATAGAGTCCATAACTATGGTATACACCCTATAATCATGTCATCTAGATTACTTACCACGCCAACCGATATAGCTGCAAGAGAATCTAAATGCCATAACTAGTATAGTATATCCAAAATCAGGCTCCATGTCCTTGTCAGGCTAGCTAATATGACTGCGATAAATTCTAAACTCCATAAATAAATAGACATTTATCGTTCTCATCGTCCTCATCAAATATGTTTATCAGAATATCTTAACTCAATCCAGAGAAACTTATCTTCAAACAAAATCAAAATCGAAGTTAACAACGAACATCAAGATTCAAAATTTTCAACAACGAATCAAGGATAAGTAGATGAAAACTAGCGGAAACAGATCCCGAGGTAGAGTTTAGAAGAAAATTTTCAGGAGATGTCCAAAGGTACTATCTAGGTCAAGGTTGAAAGTTCTAGAATATAATCTAAATAATCTCAACCTGATATGAGACTGGCAAATCATATTTGATTCTCAACCTAGAGGATATATAAGTTCAACTTATACCTTCCCTCTGGGATCCACAACTCATCCCAAGAAGGAATAAAGTTTGATACGGACAAATATTTCAAAAACCAAGACGAATAGAAACAAGTGGAAAAAAAATTGAAAAGCTTTCGCAATAAGATTTCCAGGGGTCATCTCTGGAATCTACCAAGAGTTCCTAATATGTGACTGAGTACCAAAATCCTAAAATATTCCATGACTCAATCTTAATCCTAGGACAGGCTCGCAGTAGTACAGATAAGCTCAAGTACTACCATGACTTCGTATTAATAGCAAAGACTGACCTGCATGGGCCACCACAAAAACGTGTCACGATCCGTACCCAGATATATGGATACGGATACGTGGGCCACGCCCAGCCTACGCCACAGTATCGACGGTAGAACGCAGTCTAGTACCCAATAAATATATACTACATCTAGAAGGTCCATGAACTACAAATGTACTCAATCACAACCCAACATCTAAAGAAGATAAGACAGGAAAGATAACTAGGACACAAGAAATAATTAGAAACTACTAGAAGAAATCATAAGACATGAAAATAAAGAAGGAAAACAAGACAAACTATGGATAACTACCAGGCAACTCACATAGAAGAATAGTGAGATCCACCTCAGCTAGCAACATCATGAAGTCCAATAATGGTATAATAACTCTTAAAATATTATCAATGTATCCAGTCAGGATGGGAACGAGTACATAAACTAACAACAGTTTCATAGTATTGATAAATGCTGTAAGAGACAATCATAAAGGAATACAAGATGATATATCAAGACTGTAAGTAAAACAGGATATATATAAACTAGAAATCATGTCAAGGTGAATCACGCAGAAAAAGTAAGCTGAACTGTAATATGTAATTGATGTAATAAATGTAAAATGTACCTCGAATATTATAGCATAATGTGATCGGTAAGGGTCAAGATCAGGCTTCCAGCCGACCGGCTACAAGTACGTGGACTCGGCCCGGCCGGGATGGCAAGCTATGGAACAAGTAGTAGCACACGTCAGGCTATACCCATCGTGAGGTGAGGGTATAGCTATGATACAAGTAGTAACTCAAGATGGGCATTGATCACACTATCTATAAAATTCCCCATTTTTCGAATAGTATACGGATCCGGACATAGCATGTCATGGCACGAGATTTCCTAAGAAGGTAGCTACTCCTTCTCAGGAATCGGTATCAATATAAGTAAAAGAACAAGATCGAGCAAGTATCAGTATACCAAGAAAATCCAAGAATGACATCTCATGACAGGAATCCGGTATATACTAGTCCGTGTACCATCATGACGAGAATCAAGTAAAACACTATAACTGAATCGGATACAGAAAATATCAAGATAAGGAACTACTATCAGAGAATGTACTCACATGCGGTCCTGAGCTGTCAAATGGGGTCGATGCTCAGAGTGATGCCACAGACCTAAAGATAAGATATATATAAGCTAATTAGGGTTCAACATTGTTAGGCATGATTAATCTAGGTCAATCTCAGTCCACTAAGTCAAACTAGGTTGCACTGAGTCACACTAGGTCAAACTAGGTCACAAGAAGTCAAACCAAGTCAAACTAGGTCAAACTGGGTCAATGGTTGACTTACAGTTGACTTTTGATCAACTGGTCAACTCTAGGTCAAAACTAGTCTCACCTAGTCAAATGTTGACTCTACTTCGATGTTCAGTCAAAGCAGTCAACCATGGTCAAACAGGGTCAAGGCTAGTCTCTATAAATATCTACAGGGTCAACACATTCAATTTTAGTGGTTGTGAAATCACTGGAATCGATGGATCTCAAAATACAACAAAAGGAGAAAGATTATAATAATAGGGTAAAAACTTACAGATATTGTCGGATGGTGAAACAATCATCACCAACGTGTCCAGAATGGTCAAATTAGCTAGGATAGCCTATCCATAAGTCCAATTTGGACACAGGAACAAAAAAGTAATTTCGGGTCAAAATAGTATCTGTATCGGACCCACTTTTCTACCGAAAAACGTGCCAAAAATAAAAGTCCTCAAAATCTAGCAAAATATATGTCCACGAATCCAGAATGATGATACGAACTCAACAGTATATCCAGAATTGGATTCTGATGAGCCGATCTCAAAATGGTCCGTTGACCCGGATATTGGAATCCGATTTGCACGAAAATACGTGTCGGAGCCAATGTCCTCAAAACTCAGCAATTTATATGTCAACGAGTCTAGAATATGACGATACGAATCCAACGATATATCCAGTATTGGATTCCGATGAGCCGATCTCAAAATGACCCGTTGACCCGGATATTGGTATCCGACTGGCACCGAAATACGTGTCAAAACCAATTTCTACTAAAATCTAGCAAATTATATGTCAACGAGTTCATAATGACAATACGAACTCAACGGTATATCCGAAACTGGATTCCGATAAGCCGGCATCAAAAAGTCCCGTTGACCAGGATTGTGGAGCCCGCTTTGCACCGAAATACGTGTTAGAGCCCACGTCCTCCAAATCAAGCAAAATTTATTTGAAAACATGCCAAAACGACACCACAAGTCTACTCATGGTGTCAGAAATTGAATCCGAAGTCCCGGGTTCAAAAATAGAATTTTACAACTTAGAAATTACGAATTCGGACGGCCAACTTTGGCATCGAATTCAACCAACCAAACGTGCTCACAATGAAACAAAACTTAAGGAACAGGAAGAGGGTTATACCAGCTACGCACAGGAACTTGTGGCGTGCCAAACGGAGCTGCAACGTCGGAGTTACGAGTCCGCAAAGTCGGCTCCACAAAACTGTCCAAAATTAGTACAATTTAAAGTGTCCATTTGGTGGCCGGTTTTGATATATCAAACGATAAAATTAACGAACGAAACTGGAGGTGAGTGAAGAGCTATATACTGAGATTGTGACGGAGCAAAGAGTTCGTCGATCCAACAGTCAAATTTCCCAAAAATTGTGCATGAATTCGCTGTGACGAGGTGCCATTTCTGGATCTCGTTCGCGCGCGCGTCGACGGGATTCCGTGCAAAACACACGAATCGCCAACGTGGCTAGTCGAGAAAGAAGTCGGTGGCCATGGGGGCCTACCCGGGGGTGCGTCCGGCCAATTGGGAGGGCTCGCCGGTGGTGGCGGCGGCCGCGGCGGCATGCGGCTGCCGGTGCGCGCGCACACGGCGCGCACGGCTGCCGGTGCGCGCGCACGGCTGCCGGTGCGCGCGCACGGCTGCCGGTGCGCGCGCACGGCTGCCGGTGCGCGCGCACGGCTGCCGGTGCGCGCGCACGGCTGCCGGTGCGCACGCACGACTGCCGGTACGCATGCGCGGCTGCCGGTGCACGCGTGCGGCTGCCGCTCGACCATTGCTGGCTGCTGCTGCTGCAGCGCCGCAGCTGCTGCTGCCAACTGTTGCGTATGACAGCACGACGGCGGGCGGCTTCCCGACGGTGGCCGACGGCTGCGGCGGGGTGGTGGTGCTCGCAAAGGTGGTGGTGGCGGTTGATGGTGATGGTGGTGTTCATGGTGGTGGTGGTGTGGTGTTCATTGTGGTGGTAGTGGTATGGTGATGAAGAAGAAGGAGGAGGAGGAGAAAGGGTGATGGGGTTGAGCTCGGCCATGGAGAAAAAAGGGGTCGGCCATGTGTCGGCCATGGGAGTGGACTGGTGGTTTAATAAGAGTTGGAGAGAGAGAGAGGGGGAAAGAATTATGTGTGTATGTTAAAAAAAGGAGAGGAAGATATTTTGAGAGGGAGATATTTAGAGAGAGGGGTAGTACTGTGTACAGGAGGGGGTTGTCCTGATGGTGATGGGTGAGGGGGTGGTGGGAGAGAGAGAGATTTACATATATATGTATATATATGTGTATATATATACAAGGAGAGAGAAATAGATATTGTAAAAAAGAGGATATTTTTTAGTAGGGAAAAATATCCGTAGGGTGTATAGGTAGACATGGTAGGGTCACACCAATTTATGTTGGGTGTTGGGTCAAGTTTGGTTGAGTTGGAGCCAAGATTTAATTAAAATAACAAATTTAAATCAAATTAAATCATGGATGAAATAGGAGCAAAAGGGAACAAGTTTGAGTGGGACACGATATATCAACATGAAGAGAATCTCGTCTTCTACAAACTTCAAGAAGAAAGTTTCCAGAGACTGGCATCCCTAGCGCTCTAGAAATCCAAGTCACGGTAAAGAGCATTTAATGATCAAAATTAATTAAATCAAAATAAATTATCGAAAATAATTCATTTAAAAAATTCGAAAATAAATTCCGAAAATTCAGGGGGCTTACACAACTCTACCATCGTCCATGAGCCAAGCACATGGAAACATCTTTGGGGCATCAAACACATTGCCCCTAGGATCCAGTTATTCATATGGCACCTTTTACACAATGTTCTTCCTCTTTCCAGTGCCATCAAGAAACGACTCCCCCACCAGAACAATCTATTTCCCCTCTGTCTCCTTCAAGAAGAAGACCCCGACCACCTCTTCCTTCACTACGTAGTGATCAAGCGGGTTTGGTTCGCTAGCCCTATTGGGCTGCATGTGGAGACTCATCACCGTATACACACTCTTTTGATCTAATCGCTTAAAGAGAAGAGCTCACACACCGTCTTCAGTATGGGAGCTACTCTGATATGGGTTATCAGGAAAGCAAGATGTGCGTGCGTCTTTAGACATGAGCCTCTAGACATACAAAAAGTTTTACAACAAGCAGCCTTCCTATACCATACCTACACTGATGGCCTTCACGTTCCTTTGGCACACATACAGTCCAACCGCAACGCGGACATTTCATCCGCTCGTTGGGACCCCCTGGCCAACGAAATATTCAAAATAAATATGGACGGAGCGACTTCATCGTCTCATATCGCTGCTGCTACAGTGGCTAGGGATCACAATGGCTCTTTCATGGCGGCTAACTCCTGGTGTTCTTTCCAACATTTCGACGCCAAATCCAGTCTCCTTGCTGAAACTCAAGCGATCTTCCAAGGCCTTCTTCTGGCAAAAAAGGGCTCATCATTGAAGGGGATTCACTTACGGTTCATCGGATTCTAAAAGGAGAAAGAGAATTGATTCCATGGAAGCTTCAAGACACTTTTCCATCGATCCAAGTAGAGATAGCCGGCTCAACACAAAACATCGACTTCTCCTTTGTGAGGAGATCCGGGAATAGAGTCGCACACAAACTTGTTGAATTTGGCCTTAAGACTCGTTCAAACTCTTTTTTCAATTTCCCTCTAGATTGTATTGCCCTTCTCCTATCTACAGAAGGATATTGTAGCCCTGGCATTTCTTAGCCTAATAAAATAAATACATGCTTTTTCCTCTTAAAAAAATAAGGTTTTTTTTACAGTGCTTGATGAACGTTGGAAACTTTTTGTATCCATTGCATTCTGTTGTAATAGTTGGTGTATCCCCTTTATTCACATTAAAATCATATCATTAACCATTTCTTTAACACCCTAAAACAGTTACATTAGTACCCATTATCACACATTTATTCTTATTGAATCCTATTGAAAGACCATTGATATTTTGGTTTATGACATGGTTTCTATATACATGTCTCCTTTGTGTTGTTGAAAAGGAGAAAAAAAAGGTTTCCACTCTCTATAAATTATGTCTATTCCTCCTACAAAATTTATTCCATTTTCAATCATCCACTTCCATTCTGATTCTTTCCATCTTGTGGGCAAAGCAAAATTCTGGTCAATCATCCTGTGTTGTGTGCAACGACGGAATACCGATATAGCAAAAGTTTTACCACTAGGAGTACTCGGACAAAGTCTGCACATAGACCCGAATCAATTCTTAGGACAGTGCTTCGTGCGCGACTTCCCCTGAGGCAGATAACTTTAATTTTATTTATTTTTATTTACAGAATTTTGAAGATAAAGGCAAATGTATCCCACACATTCCAACTTCCACCATAAAGAGGGAAAATAATATATCGGAGCTGCTACATGGACCGTGGTCTGTGACAGCGGTCCTGGCCCGCAGACACATGTCAGCCACCTATTGGGGGGGCTGAAATTTTTGGGTCTGGGACCCATGTGGTGTAGGGGAGGGACGAATGAGAGGGGGACACGTAGGTACGAGCTAGGCATGTGGTCACCAAATTAAAAATGCTATTTGGCTCCCAAAAATTTGGGTGATACCATTTTCCATTATGTGGCATATGACATGACAGATGACATGACAACTGACATATCAAAATTAAACGTTAAAAATAATATTAAAATTAATATTAGTACCAAATTAACATGAATATTAAATATTAACTTTGAAATTAAAATTAACATTAAATTAAAATTATCATTAACATTACAGATTTTTTTCATATAAAGTGTTAGATTTATATTAAATTTCGTCAGGGGGGATGAGTTTACAAAATTTCATGTAAGGGGACAGCCTGCCAACTTAGTTGGAGGGCTTTTTCACAGAAGTGATGAGCCCTCCAACTGAGTTGGCGGGCTGGGGGGAGCTCCAACTCTCCAACTGAGTTGGCGGCTTGGAGAGGGTCCCACCCCCCAAAGTCCAGTTGCTCGCCAACTCAGTTGGAGAGTTGTAGCTCGTTGTCCAACGTTCACATTCCTCATTCCTCCCCTACATAAGCAAATCAATTCTCTTCACTCTTCTCTCATCATTCCTGCAATCTTTTCTCAAAGGCTCATGCATTTTGTTCATGTCTCATGTCTCCTACAAAGCTCCTACAAGCTTCTTATTGGGAATCAAACACGCCCTCCTGCGCTGCGATACCTTGTCTGAGACATTGTCGCAGCGGAAACTTAGGCCAACCCACCTGAAATAACCAACCTCCGTCTAACGGACACCAAACACAGATAAAGACAAGTATATGGCGGTGACTAGTCACCTGGACAAATCCTAATCTCTATAACTCAGATGAAATTACAAGATTGATAAAAACAAATGTTGAACCCTTTGCCCTAATAGGTTCAACCCCCTCACCACACTCAAGAAGAAGAGAAAGATTATAATTGAAATTTCTCACCAACCCGTAGCAATCTCCCTAACCGACGTTGACGACCCCTCGATTAGATCTTTTCTTCCTTCTATCTTGGATGGCGAAGTCCTAAGAGCAAAGTGTGGAACTTTCTCTTAGATTCCTGTGGACGAGCACCTCGAATCTCCACTTTTGTGTTATCCTTTGTGCCTCCACCCTCACCCCATATATATAGGATGAAAAAAAACCTATTTTAGGTCATAATAGGATTTCTTAAATAGGAAGCCCTCAAATAAGAATCCTACTACACCTAAAATAGCCCATCAATATCTTATTTTAGATTATAATAGGATCTCGTAAATAGGAAACCCTCAAATAAGAATCCTATTATATATAAAATAGCACAGCACTAATTATGGACATCCAAATAAAATTAAATCAAATATTTAATCAGATTTGGACTCCATAATATGCTATTACCAAATCCAGACTGGACTCCAACAATCTCCCCCTCCAGTCCGATGAGACGTGTTGACCCCATGGCTCCTTAACTGGACTCCATGTAGGTCGTCATGTGATAGAGTTCCTGCTCCCCATGCCACTGATCTTCGATCCCCTGAGCTACTTTGCAGCTTCCTTCGTCTCTAGCTCCTCGACCGTCACGTCGATGCTAGCTGCCATGCATAGCACCTCTTGCACCACTAGGATCCTGCCGATATCAATAACACGATCAAGACCGAAGTTCCTGACGATCAGCCTCACCGTAAGTCTCGACTGCCTGTCCCTGACTTCTGTCTTCCATCGGAAAATGTTAACGTTCCGACGAGCTTCTTCATCCTTGGCTGTCCCAACCAAGCAGACGGTACAGTCATCCTGAGATTCGAACTCCTGAACCTGTCCACCTTCGTGTCTGAATTTGAAGCTCCCCCATACACATGCGTCCTCGAGCAGAATATTACGTACTGTACATGTCGTCGATGACCCAAAGCTTCCCATAAACTGTATGAATGATGATGCTCCCGCCTCAGATTGAGTTTGCTGTAAATATTGATCTCCTTCCTTGCTTCAAACTGCTAAAATTGATGTTGCTCCGTAAACCTTTGGCAAACCACCAGTTGCCAAAATTGGATCCGTAGAGCAACCCCCACCTAGAGATCGACCAGCTGTCATGGGATCGACAGACTGACCCTCAATCTTTGACTCACCACCATCCGTCGCTTTGTCTCGAAGAACCGAAACCTCCGTATCCCTCAAAGCACCTAGAAGCCCCTCCTCAGCAAGTTCTTGACGATCCACCTCCAGTCGGACACCCCTCGAGCCTCCATCCGGTGTCAATGTCCTTCATGTATAGCTCAGCAGCTTGAGCCTGTACATGCCACAACACAAATCTCTCCGAGCCAGCTGTTGGGAAACCTTCGCAAGCATACAATCTTTGTCCCCAAACAGACTGTGACAGCCATCATCTGCCAACCTCCCTATCGAAACCAAGTAATAGCGCAAACTCGGTACATGTCGCACACCCTTGAGAATGAGCTTCTCACCGAGCTCCATTGTCAAGTACACATTACCGATTCCTATAACTTCAGATGTCCCCTTGTCATCCATCTTCACATGTCAAAACCTGTCGCCGCGGTATGACGTAAAGATCCTCCTATATGGAGTGTCATGATACGACGCCCCCGTGTCCATGACCCAGTCACCGTCATGACACATGCCACAAGGTTCCTCTGCGTCAGTTGCTGCGATGATGATATCTTCCATTGCTCTGAGTTCCTCCTGATCGTCCTTGCCTTTTGTCTTCTCAGCTTTGAGCTTCATGCAATTTCTCTTGATATGACCCCTTTCACCACAGTAATAGCAGCCTTTCTTGCGGTCCACAATCGTAATATTCTGAGAAATTTCCCTTGTCCTCGCCTGTGAATTGGGTCTATCCTTTCCGTAGGAAGTCACCAGAGCGGACTCATGCGACGATTCCACTTGCATGCGTCGGACCTCCTCATTCAGCAAGCTACTTTTAACTGCCTCCATCGTGACAACTCCATCAGGTACGGAGTTGCTTACCGACACCACCAACGTCTCTCAGCTTTCCGGCAGAGAACTCAAGAGCAGTAGGGCCTGATGCTCATTATCAATCACCATCTTCATCGCAGACTGCTAATTGATGATATCCTGAACCATGTTCAGATGTTGTGCTACTGCGGCACCCTCCGTGTACTTCGAGTTAACTAGTTGTCGAATAAGAAACGCCTTGTCGCCAGCCATCTTCCTTTCTTATATTGAATGCAGCTTCTTCCATAATACTTTTGTTGAACTCTCCATGGACACGTGGTGAAACATCGAATCATCCAACCATTGGCGGATGAATCCAACGACCTTCCGATCCAGTCTTTTCCAGTCTTCAGCATCTTTGTCCGTTGGCTTTGCGTTGTCTACCTCTAATAGACCATGCATTTCCTTGCACCAGAGTAGATCCTCCATCATTGGCTTCCAAATTGCCCAGTTTCTCATATGAGGGTGATCATACGAGTGTTCATCTGCTCCGTAGACATGGTTGCCAGAACCTCCAAAGCTCTGATACCAGATATTGTAAATCAAATACGCCCTCCTGCGCTCTGATACCGTGTCTGAGACGTTGCTGCAGCTGAAACTTAGGCCAACGCACCTGAAATAATCAACCCCCATCTAACGGATACCAAGCACAGATAAAGACAAGTATATTACGGTGACCACGTCACTTGGACAAATCTCAATCTCTATAACTCAGATGAAATTACAAGATTGACAAAAACTAATGTTGAACCCTTTGCCCTAATAGGTTCAACCCTCTCTCCAAACTCAAAAAAAAGAAATATTACAATTGAAATATCTCACCAGTTCGTAGCAATCTCCCTAACCGAAGTTGACGACCCCTCGATTAGATCTCTTCTTCCGTCTGTCTTGGATGACGAAGTCCTAAGAGCAAAATGCAAAACTTTCTCTTATATTTTCTATGGACGAGCACCTCAAATCTCCACATTTATGATGTACTTTGTGCCTCCACCCTCATCCTATATATATAGGATGTTGATGGGCTATTTTAGGTGTAGTAGGATTCTTATTTGACGGCTTCCTATTTAAGAAATCCTATTATGACCTAAAATAGGTTTTTTCTCATCCTGTATATATGGGATGAGGGTGGAGACACACAGCACAGCACAAAAGTGGAGATTCGAGGTGCTCGTCCACAGGAAATCTAAGAAAAAGTTCCATACTTTGTTCTTAGGACCTCGTCATCCAAGACAGAAGGAAGAATAGATCTAATCGAGGGGTCGTCAACTTCAGTTAGGAAGATTGCTACGGGTTGGTGAGAGATTTCAATTGTAATCTTTCTTTTCTTCTTGAGTGTGGTGAGGGGGTTGAACCTATTAGAGCAAAGGGTTCAATATTTGTTTTTATCAATCTTGTAATTTCATCTGAGTTATAGAGATTAGGATTTGTCCAGGTGACTAGTCACTGCCATATACTTGTCTTTATCTATGTTTGGTGTCCGTTAGACGGAGGTTGGTTATTTCAGGTGGGTTGGCCTAAGTTTCCGCTGCGGCAACGTCTCAGACAAGGTATCGCAGCGCAGGAGGGCGTGTTTGATTCCCAACACTTCTCTCTACAAGACTTCTACAAGCTTCTCTCATACAATCTTCTTTCTATAAGTCTTCATGGATCGTAGCGTAAGAATAGTATGCTCGTACGGAGGTAATATAAATGGGTTAGATTATGAAGGAGGGAAAACCCAATTTTTTTAACTTATATTAATAGTAGTTTTGAAAATTTACGTAATCTAATTATTTAACGTTATTCTATTCGGTACGAATTTATTATAAAATATGTTTTTAATTCTAGATGTTTTTTAGTAGATGGTGACGAAGCATGGAATTTTGTCCTTGAGATTAATTCACAATCACGATATATCAATATTTTTGTAAGATCGTCATTCTTAATCATTTCAGTAGTAGGTCCACCGAAAATAAGACCGTCATTTTTGCCATCCATCTGCCGAAAAATAATAATAAATATGTTTATAATATGAAAATCTATAATTGTTTTATTACTATGAATATGGGAACATAAAAATTTTTAACTAGTGTAAAATAATTTTCGGACATTTTTCTTACCGGGGGCAACTTGTCGTTTTTGCTACAACTTGAGGTGGGATGGAGGGAGAGGAAATAGGAGTGTGAAGGGTGGGGTGTATTCTGTGAAAGAGAGGGGGAGAGGATGTGGTAAGAAGAGTTGGGAGGGGGGTAGAAATACAAGGGGGAGAGGAAAACGCATAAGGAAACAAGGGCTGGGGCTTTCGGTTTGGGGAAACCGCAGCACCCAGCCCGCCAAGTGAGTTGGAGGGGCACCTGCAACCCGCCAAGTGAGTTGGAGGGGTGGCAGGAGTCACCAACTCAGTTCGAGGGGCATCCCCCATTTGAAATTTCCAAATCTCCTCCCCCTACACGCAATAACGTTAAACTACTTTATTTTGTGTGAAAAAAATATGTTAACATTAAAATGAATATTAATATTAATATTAATATCAAATTAACACTAATATTAATATTAATATTAATATTAATATTAACATTAATTTTAATATTAAAACTAATATTAATATTAAATTAAAATTAGCATTAGCCTTAACAATAACAATAATAAATTTTGGACAATTAATTTTTTGGGTTAAAATATGACATGCCAGCTGCTATGTCAGATGTCACATAATGAAAGATGATATCACCCAAAAATTTTCGGATCCAAATAAAATAATTGTACCCAAATTAATCTTGAAGTACTTTTTCAAGCTTCAAATATTTATATTTTTCTTTATTAGTGGAACTCGTGTATAGTCTTGGTAGAAAAAAATTACAACTTCTGATATCGGATCAATAATTTAAATATTTTCTATTCATGGAACTTGAAAATATTTCTTCAAACAATATATCAACAACAAATGGTATTGCCATGAGTATTCTATTAATTTCGTTAAAGTGTTTCACTAAACCATTTCTTCTTATGTTACAGCTGACATAACATGTTAGATAACATTATTCTACTATTTCAATTATGCTATTCATTATCCAAAATTTTGGATAATATCATCTTCCATTATGTGATATCTAACATAACAAATTCCAAGCAAAAATTTATCACCCAATTTTGTTAAATATTAGTTTTAATTTAAATATAATTTGACTTTAATTTTAAAATTATCATGTCACTTTGCAGCTGTCATGTGAGAGGTTATGTTAGCAGTCATATAAGAAGAAATTATATATATAAAAAGAAATTATATAAGAAGACATATAAGAAGAAATTTTATATATATATATATATATATATATATATATATATATATATATATATATATATATATATATATATATATTTATATATATATATATATATATGGGCCAATTAGAGTTTAGATCCTGGATTTTATACCAGTTAGAGTTTAGGTCCTGACTTGTCCAATTGGCAAGTTTGGACCCTTGACTTTTAATTTTAGTTTTATTTTTCCTATTATACCCTTCTAGTCTATAAAGAAAAGTTTAATTGTCACCCATGAGAGGAAGGACGTAATTGAAAAAATAAACAAAACAAATAAAGTCAAGGGTCCAAACTTTCCAATTGGACAAGTCAGGACCTCAAATCTAAACTGATATAAAATCCAGGATCTAAAAACTAATTAGTCATATATATATATATATATATATATATATATATATATATATATATATGACTAATTAGTTTTTAGATCCTGGATTTTATATATGTGTGTGTGTGTGTGTGTGTGTGTGTGTGTGTGTGACTAATTAGTGTTTAGACCCTACTTCAATTTTAGTCTACGGAGACGGAATCATCTATATAGGTGGTCAAAAGATCAGTCTCGATGCGATAGTTCTAAAAATTAAGGACTACGACATCATTCTGGGGATGGATTGGCTCGGTCCGTACAACGCAACCATAGACTGCGCTGAAAAGAGGGTCACATTCCGCATACCTGGAGTGCCTGAATTCTGCTACTCGTGTGGTGAGGCGTCGCCGACCTGCATGGTGATCTTCGCAATATCTGCTCGACGGATGCTACATTCTGGGTGCGAAGGCTATCTAGCGTCAGTTCGAGACATATGACAGGATGGTGCAAACGCGGATCAGACCGACATTGTGGCTGAATTCCCAAATGTGTTCTCGGACGAGCTGCCCGGCATGCCGCCCGATCGAGAGATTGAGTTCACTATCGATACATTCCCTGATATCCGACCGATCTCGAAAGCCCCATACAGAATGGCCCCTGCAGAGCTTAAAGAACTCAAAGTACATTTGCAAGAGTTGCTCGACAAGGGATTCATTCGACCCAGCGTCTCGCCATGGGGAGCGTCCGTGCTGTTTGTCAAGAAAAGAGGATGGCTCATTGCGTCTTTGTATCGATTATCGCAAGCTGAATAAAGCTACCGTTCGGAACAAATATCCCCTGCCCCACATAGACGATCTGTTTGATCAGCTGCAAGGAGATACGGTGTTCTCTAAAATTGATTTGTGCTCGGGTTATCATCAACTCTAGATCAAGCCGGACGATGTGCCAAAGTTTGTCTTTCGTACTCGATATAGCCATTTACGAATTCCTGGTAAAGTCGTTCGGCCTAACGAATGCCCCTGCTGCTTTCATGGATTTGATGAATCGGGTGTTCCGACCATTCCTCGACAAGTTCGTAGCAGTTTTTATCGACGATATATTCGTCTACTCGAAGAATAGACAGCAATACACTGAGCATCTACGGACCGTGCTTCAGATCCTTCAAAAAAATTAGGTATATGCGAAGCGAAGCAAATGTGAATTTTGGCTGAGCAGCGTCGCATTCCTCGGACACATTATTTCAGCTGAAGGCATTGTTGTCGATCCAAAAAAAGTTGAAGCTGTTGTCGATTGGAAACGGCCAACGTCCGTCGGTGAGATTCGAAGTTTCCTTGGCATAGCGGGATACTATCGACGCTTCGTGAAAGACTTCACGAAGATCACATTGTCTCTGACTCGCCTCACCCAGAAAGGAGTCGTATTTGAATGGTCAGACGACTGTGAAGCTTCATTCCAAGAGTTAAAGCAACGGCTCATCTCGGCCCCGATACTCGCACTTCTAGAAGGGACTGAGGGTTTCCAGATATTCAGTGATGCATCCGGTCAGGGCTTGGGGTGTGTGCTGATGCAGCGGAACAAGGTGATATCTTTTGCTTCCCGACAGCTAAAGCCGTACGAGAAGAACTACCCTACTCATGACCTGGAGTTAGCGGCAATTGTGTTCACATTGAAATTATGGCGTCACTATCTTTATGGCGTGGCATGCACGATCTATACCGATCACAAGAGCCTCAAGTATCTATTCACGCAGAGGGAACTGAACTTGCCGCAAAGGTATTGGCTTGAACTGATGAAGGATTACGACTTGACTATCGACTATACGCCAGGAAAGGAAAATATTGTGGCGGACGCTATGAGTCGAAAGTATATCATCTCGCTATCCATCGACCGCAGAATGCTACGCGACCTAGAAGAGATAGGCATCGAACTTCGAGTCCGATTCAGGAATGTACAGTTGGCAAAGTTGCAGTTAGAGCCGAGCCTGCAAGAAAAGATCAAGACCGCTCAGAAGGACGATTCGTACCAGAAGAAGATGCGAGAGCTAATCTCGACGGGTTGGACGACCGACTTTGCGGAAGACGAAACCGGCATGGTTCGATTGAAGGGTAGGCTATGCGTTCCGGACAATTCAGAACTCAGAAAGAAGATATTGTCAAAGGCGCACTACGCGAAGTACACCTTGCATCCCGGTAGCACGAAGATGTACAAGGACCTCCGCATAAACTTTTGGTGGCACGGAATGAAAAAAGATGTGGCACTCTTCGTGTCGCAATGCATGGCCTGTCAGCAGGTGTAACTCCACTTCCTGGTTTTTAAAATAAATAATTCGATTTCTAAAAATTATTCAATTGAAATTATTAGCTTTAAATAATAAATTAGTTTTAATTTATAATTTTGGTAATCTATTTTTGGAGGGAATTAATTTTGGACCACTTTTCAAATTTGAAAAGTTGTTGTAACAACTTTGGGCCCACCATGTGAATTACTAACTAATTTTTAAAACATTCCTGAATTAATGAAAAGGCAAGGGGGTTTTTGCTAAAATCTTATTGCGGGGGGACCTATAAAACAATGATTGTAGCGGGGGGTATTTTTGCAAATGTGCAAACCTTTCTTATTAATTTTGTTGGAGAGAGAGAGAGAGAGTTATTTTCTCACTCGTTTCTTTCCAAATAAATTTTTTAGGCTGAGCATAGCCCCATCCTTTCTAGCCCTAGCTTGATACTCCGGCGAGTGGCGGTGACGACGATCTTAGCGGCGGCGACGATACCGTCGACTAGGCGACGCGAGTTCTTCTGACAGCTGCTTCCTTGAGCGTCACCAGTCCTTCTAGTTCCCCGGAGCTTCCATCGTCGGCGATCAACCGTGTCGATAGGGTGAGTTTCGTTCCCATCTATTTTCTCCATGCTACTTCGATTTTGATCGACCTAATTATTTTCGATCTGGAGATTCCAGATCAGTTCTCGGTGTCACTTGGTTGAGTGGTGATTCTTCTACGGCGGGGCTTCCTATTTCGACGATCAACCGTGTCAAATAGGTGAACTCTAATTGATTATCTATAGATCATTTCCTTTTCCTTCGTTTTTCTTTCGACCTTGAGTTGATACTTTCATTCATCAAGGTCCTGTAGATTGAGCATGGATCCATTAGTTGATCGAAGCGGATCTCATCCTCGGCTGTTTCGATTTACATTCTTTTGACATCAAAATTATTGGGTGAGTCATTCTTTTACTACAATTCTTTTCATTATGATGAATTGGTCAATCTTAATTTTGGGTGAACGATCTCTGGTTTCTTGATATGAGTTTTATAAGATCGATTTGGATTTTAGGTGATCAACTGGAATTGTATTTCACAATCATTGTTGAGAATTGTTTGGATATTGTTCCTGATTTGTCCTTCTACAAACTTTCGATTTACTCTCAAAACCTATCGTTCTGATTTGCCTCGGAACTATTCGACAAAATGTCTAACAGGATCTTGCACTGCATTTGACGTGAGGAGTTCGCGTCCAGTACTTGGAGCAAGCCTTTGTTTCGGATTGAATTCTCTTCAGGTACTATGTTATTTTTTTATTTGATTTTTGAATTGTTTACTTCTCTTCTTTTAAGTCGGATGTGTTGGCCAGGGTTGCTGAGGCGTGTAAGGTGTTAGCCATGTCCATGTGTATGTTCGTGATGTTCGTATCGGGTGCGTGTCCGGAGTACGTGTTCGAGTACAATATAGAGGCTGGACCAGTGCTGTTTAGGAGTGTCGATCAATCTGGATTTTGTACAGATGATTCAGGAGCAGTTATATTTGCAATATAGTTGTTATTCTCTAAATTAGTTAATCTTGATTTATTTATACTTTTCTACTCAATTTGTTATGATTAAGAATTTGATTTGGATTGGACAAGTCGTAAATTTCTGATTATGATTCGAGTGAATAATTATTTGCATGGAATTGGCAGGCTTGGGAATTTGATTTATAGATTTAGTTTTACACTTCTTTTGAACTCTGTATATTTTTCTTATAGATTTTGTAGGATAATTTGTGTGTGTTCTTTACTCTTCCTCTGGAATATTGACAAGAGATGGGGAGTAAAGATCAGTAGAGTTCTATTGCACTCCTTGCGTGTGCTTGAGCAAATAACGAGATGGCTAGTTTGCTTTCGGGATCTGTTGAATTTTGTTTTGCACAAATGGTGCAGTCAACTAATAGCAGACCATGATAAATTTAATGTGGGACCTATGAGTGTGTTGAAGCTATGGTTTGGCTATGGTACGGGTTAATTATTTAAAGTTCTGAGTTTCTAAATCATTTAAGGTTCCATTTTAAAAATTATTTTTATATGGGGTTAGACCATTAAACCATTATGGAATAATTATTTTTCCCTCTAGACTAATAACATGGTTTAATGAAGGCTTCTTCTTTTCAAAATAAGTTAGTTATCATTATTATTCTAGTGTTTAGCTTAATTAATGGTTTTAGGTATAATTGTAGGAAGTTGCTTTGAGTAGTTGGATTATAGGATGGATTTAAGTAGAAGACTTAATGTACTTTTAATCAAGATTAGAATTTGTGTGATAACCAATGAGAGCTTGTCTTGATATTAATCAAGTTGTAAATCATTATTAAATTACAGGAGGACATCTAGATCCGATCTTTACCTGTACTTTCTCTGGAGCAAGGCAAGTACTTTTCTACGGTTTTGTGCATTTACATTCTTGTACCCTTTCTTGTGACACGTCATGGCACGACATCATGTACTCCTGTATTCATGTACTCTTGTTCTTGTACTTATTAGTGTCGGGTGGGGAAATATACTAGCCATGTGACCAATCCCGGTTACTATATATTCCTGTGCCTAGCTTAGGCCTCGCACTGTGCATGCGGGTCCTAAGTCGTACCATATTCATGTACTTCTGTACATGTACTCACCCCAGCCGGTCACATGGACTAGATTTATTTCGATATTGTGCACTTGTTATGTCTAGTACTTCAGGATTATAGTTTCATTCCTGTACTTTACATGTTCCTGTACCTTACATTCATGTACTATAGTTCCTGTACTTATTTCATGTACTACTTTCTTGTACTTTCATGTTCATTCCTGTATTTTATTTCCTGTACTCCTGTACTCTGTTCATATTATTTTCATGTTTTATTACCTAGAACTGTACTTTGCTCTGCTCCTGAATAGGATATGTTGCAGGTATGCTTACAGGACATTGTTCTACTCTATGGGCCAGAGCCCAGGATTTAGCTGAGCAGGATGAGGCTTCAGGTTTAGATTACTTAGCTTTACTTTGAGATATTGACTTTAGAGTTCATAGCACTTTTCATTCCTGTTGATTCTGGTACATTTATATACATAGAATTGTGGATTATGGTGATCATTCTCGGATACATTTTTAGATGCTGTGATTATATACATTTATGATTATCTGGTTAGATTTTCTTAGTTTGGTACAGCTTACTTCGTCGTGTCTAACGACGAAGGCTGGGCGTGTCCGACTCGTGTTCGATTATTCGGGAGCGGGTCGTGACAGCAGGTAAAAGCTGAGCACCAGAGACCGGGTGGGGTGATGTAAAACTGGTGATTCTGGAATGGAAGTGGCAGCACGTGTGCATGGACGTTATTATTGTTCTGCCGAAGATGCCACGAGAAAATGATGCCATCTGGGTCATCGTCGATCAACTAACCAAGTCAGCGCATTTTATTGCCATTAAAGTTGCTTGGAGCGTTGATCGCCTGGCGTAGATTTATCTTGATGAGATAGTACGGCTATACGGAGTTCCAGTATCCATCGTCTCGGATCGGGATTCACGATTTATGTCGCAATTCTGGAGTAGCCTTCAGTCAGCTCTGGGTACCAAGTTGCAGTTCAGCTCAGTTTACCATCCTCAGACCGACGGCCAAACGGAACTCGTCAATCAGATTCTCGAAGACATGCTATGACTCTGCACAATTGACTTCAAATCAAGCTGGGATGTTCATCTACCTCTGGCTGAATTTTGCATACAACAATAGCTATCAATCCAGCATTCAAATGGCGCCGTATGAAGCCTTATACGGACGAAAGTGTCAATCATCCATTTGCTGGGACGAAGTCGGAGAGCGACAGATTCTCGGCCCGGAACTGGTAGAACAGACTGTGCAAAAAGTTCGGCTCATTCGGAAAAGATTAAAGACCACACAGAGTCGTTAGAAAAGCTATGCGAACATTCATCGTCGACCCCTTGTATTTTATGAAGGCGATCACGTATTTCTCAAAGTATCGCCCATGTGAGGAGTTACTCGGTTCGGCACGTAGGAAAAGTTGAGTCCGAGATTCGTTGGACCGTTCGAAATACTCGAGCGGGTCTCCCCAGAGGCATATAAAATTGTCCTAACGCCGGCGCTAGAAGGTGTAGACAATGTCTTCCACGTCTCTCAGTTGCAGAAGTACGTGCACGACCTGAGCCACGTAGTAGATTTTGGCCAGCTGGAACTAAAGTTCGACTTATCCTACGTTGAAGAGCCAGTTCAAATCTTAGAACACAAGGATAAGCTGCTGTAAAATCGAGCGATCCTGCTCGTCCATGTCCTCTGAAGGAACTATTCATTCGAAGAGTCGACGTGGGAGCTTGAATCGAAAATTAAGGAAAAAATTTCTTTATTGTTCTCGTAGAGGTAGGTTCTATCTTTAAGTTTCGAGGATGAAACTTTTTATTAGTTGGTTATGGTGTAGTGCCCCGCCCCTACATCGTACCCCATTTTCGTCCACGGGATGCGCGAGAAAGGAACACTGTCGCTATCGATTCGGTCGGGACTGATAGGTCGGAATCGGCCGAGTCGATCGAATAGGAACGATTGAATTAAGATCCATTCCACGTTATGGAATGGCTTCTTCGGAACCAAGTTCCATATTCAGCGGGTTGCGCCTTGAGGATTGGCTCTGCGACTAAGTCGAGAGAGACCTTCCGTTGCTCTGATTTTTATGCCGCACTTGATTTGGCTTTGGCTTTAGTTTTCGTGAATGCATTTTTCGTGAATGTTTCCGATGGATTTTCGTGACTTGCATTTTCGAGGTTCACATTGATATCAAAATTCCTTGAATCATATAGTGTTCTAATCAGTTGCTTATGCGATTGTAGGTGATCATGTAGGCAATGACAGTGCAGCCAACCGGTCGCTCGCTTGAAGCAAGTCTAAGGCGAGTGGTTGCCCTCCTTCGCCTCGTCTTTCTACTTTAAAATCAATATGTGAAGTAAATGAATGCTTGTCATAATAGTGTAGAACCAAAAAAAATTGTGGCACAATTCTTCACGAAACACTTGCTATCAACTGCCGGCATTGAAAATGGAAAACATGTATCCTTATGTAAATTCTACTTAGTCTATGCAAAACAATGAATGAATCGATTAACGTTTATCGCAACGACATGGCTAAGTGAGTAAATCAACTAAGTTCAAAACAAAGGGTAAGTTTCGCACATAAAAGAGAAAGAATAAGGTTCTAGAAAAGAGATAGCATATTTCAAGACTCTACAAAATGGTCATTGGATAACTTGTCGACAAGGCGTAGTTTCCTCGAACAGTTGCCTAGGCCAAGGTACCGATTCGGCCCGGAAGCAACGAGTATAGCAAGTGTCAGCTTTACATCGACGTAGGTTATACGAGGACTTTCGCACAGGGCTCGCTACCCGCCGCGAAATGGTCCCGTCTAACCCAGCTATAGTCCGTGTTGCTTGACATTGCCAGTGGCCTTCACACCTTTTTACTGCTTAACTAATGCACGTGACACGGAATGAATATGATAGCTGCTTAATGTTTACAAATTCAATTACTTGCCGCGAAACATGTTAACATGCAAATTGATCATGATGGTTAGAAAGATCACATAAATAGCTAGCTAACATGTTTACAAAACTGCTTGAATCAAATGCAGAGCTTGGATTTAATTAGCCATTTGCCAGTACATATGATCGTACTAATCCTCGTACTTTGCAGGTCCCGCGAACCAGGTAGGACGCGCCAACTAGCTCGGTGACGTTCGTAATTTTGAAGCTTCGGCCTCGCGTCGAAGACTTGTCCCGCATCTCCACTTTTGAAGACTCTCAGCTGTCAAAGGAAGATGGCTCAGCGTCCCTCCATTCCAGGTCACTGGAGTACTTTGTTGTATATTGAGGGCTGTATGCAATGTATGGAATGGCTATCTTATCGGCACTCTTTTGTAATTGAGTCATGTTGTAGCCCGCACGACACGAGTCCTGTACTGGAGTCTGTAAATGATGTTCATTATCAATAAAGATCAAAGTTTTCTTTACTTAATGTGTGATTCAATTTGTCTGCGTACTCTCTTAGATCTCGTGTCTCGGATTACCTTATGACTATGCCTTGTGCGATCGTAAATTAGGTTCGCACGGCATCACGCCTGGGGGACGACTATCGATTCGACGGAATCGGGGCGTATATATATATATATATATTTCAAAAAAGAACAATGCTACAATTACAACTCCTTTACAACGAAGGAGAGAGGTAGAGGTCCAAGTGGTTGTGTGGAGTTCGAATTCCAGTGTGGACAATTCCGAAAACTAATAATACCATGTCAACGATTATGTGGAATATGTTCGCAAGCCGTTGTTGAACCCACCCAAGAGTCAATATTTTTATTAGCAACCCAAGGCATGATCATCAGAGGAGAGGTAAGTAGCGTAGCGTGGGAGGTTGGAGACGAACTCTCCAAATTAATTTACAAAAGTACAAATTTTATATAAATAAATTTTCATAAAAACTATTTAACACTATTAGCTATAGGTTTAGGTTCTTATTTATAACTTTTAATATATCAAAACCTAATATTTAAAAAAAAACTTACTTAATAATCCTTCCATCGAAAGGGGTTCCCACTTGTCACTATATCAAAAAGGAAAGAGTAATGCTATTCCTAAATTAATTATCGAATTTGTCACGACCCGATCCCAATATAATGGGTCCAGTCGGATTTTGTCCAGCCTGCACCGTTGTGAGACAGCGACAGTAAGCTGTATCAAGCAGTGAACACGAGCAGTACAAATATCTAAACAAAAAATAAAGTATTTTATTAAACATTCTGAAATACAACTAAAGTCGAAATGAAAATGAAGACAAAGCAAAAGTATTCAACATCAAAAATGTTTGTTTATTACCACTTTAGGAAAAGTGAACTAATCAGAAAAGGGTGCAACGAGAACTCCTAGTTATCTGCCCTACTTCAGCTAAGTCCTCAGAACCCAAGTCGCATAATAGGAAGTGTAAGCCAGCTCATCATCGTCGCAGTCACCTAAAAATATTATCTCCCGTCAGGAGGGAGCAAGACACACAAATCCATTCCAGCATTTTATTCTATAATTACAAGACGAGACAAGAAGCAGTTTATTATGAAAATATGATTTTCTAAATAATAATAATAAAACAGTTATGCACTAAAATTCTGAAAAATGAAATGATGCAATCTAGCTACAATAGTGTTTAGAGCACGTAACAGCCTGTGGCCGGCTAGGGTTGGAGGCAGTAAGTGTTCTAATGAACACGGTCCGGCTTCGGTCCAAGTGATTTTGGCTTTCTCTATCCACAGTGATTCAGTAAGGGGCTTTGACCACAGGTGTTAACGTTACTCTCCCAATCCCCGAGTCAATAATTCAGTAAGCAGTCAAGTAAATGATTCAGTAAGCAGTCAAGTAAATGATTCAGTAAGCACTCGGTATGATCCGAGAGGGATCCTGTGAGTCAGGTGTCGATATAGTACTCTAGCATGCATTGAAATTACTTATTATTTAAAACACAAGTTTAGATAAGTATGCACTTGCCTTGGTGTCTCCAGTACTGTAGTGACGACTGTAGATGTCCTCGAACTTAGGTCTTGAAACCTACATTATCGTAACACCGGATTTAATAACTAGAATTTACTACACTCTAATCCTTCAGGACAACACTGGCTGGTTAAAAGGCTAAATCTGGTCGGGTTGTAAATCACGAAATTTTGTTATCAACAAGGAAAATATTCATATTCTGTTGATTGTTAACACTAAGTGACAAGATAATCATTTTAGCAGAAAATACATATTTTTATCATAATGGGTAAGGGTAAGAAAAAAAAATTGTATTATAGAAATTAACATTTTTGTGTAATTACCATATAACGCGAAAGTACAATTTTACTAAAAATCATCTTTGACTATTATTCACAACATAAAGAAAATAATAATTTTAACCACATTGATACTTTACCCCAATATTCATCCTTTAATAAAATAAATAGTTTTTAATGGCAAAACTTCATTTTAATCAAAAATAGAATATTATAAATAATTACTTTTTGGAAAGAATTATAGGTAATTAATTTTTGGGAAGAATTATAGGTAATTACTTTTTGGAAAATAGTATAAATAATTACTCTCTGGTATGAAAAATCCATATAAAATATATTTTTTGATATAAAAACCTTTTATAGGCCAAAATTTACTTATAGAAAAATATTAATACCAATTTCTTATCAAATTCATTTCTCTTATTAAAATTAACCAAATGTGACAAATAAGCTTTATATAAACTCGTTTGCCATATAGTCATCTTAATAATATATAATACTAATATTTGCTAACAGATTAATAATACACCTAAAATTCATTAATAATTTTTAAACCCTATAATTCTCTTTAATTAGCAATTAGCAACCGTACATTAATTAATGAATCTACACATAATACACAAGTAACTAATCAACTATTAAACTATTTAATTAATTAATCCACACCAAAAATATACTAAAATAATTATTCTAAACTAACTATTCCAATTGACAGAGCTTTATTCTGTCAATTGGCCGTAACAGAAATTAGGTCCTAACAGAAAGTTTTTGGAACAGAAGCTTACCGGAACGGAGAAAGAGCATCGAGGGGATGCCTCGGATTCAGAACAAAATGTCGAAAAATCGACAGAAGGTCGGACAGGGGCACGGGTGCACGTACGGAGCATGCGGACGTACTGGGGGCCGCTGTACGGGCGATGGCGGCCGTCGCTATTACGGGAGCAACACGGGGAAGGGCTCGGAAGGTGGGGGAGAGGGGTCTGGATTCGAAGAGGACGACGAGACGAACGAGACGGTGGTCTCGGATTTGGGTTTGGTGGAGGAAGGAGAAAGTTATGGAGTTTTTGGTGAAGAAGGGAAATGAAAAACTTCTGTGAGGGTTCTAATTCTTTCTGTGTGTTAATACGAGAGAGGAAGAATAAAAGGGACGTGGGTGTCTGTACGAGATATGGGGATCTGAGAGAAAGAACCGGGTGAGTGGAGGAATGGATAAGTTGGGTTAAATGGGTTGGGCTTCCCATGGGCTGAAATGGAGGGTCATCCAATCTTAATAAAATTAAGCCAAGATAATCTAATTAAAAATAATAGACAAACAATATTAATCATATAGTAAATATGTGGACTTTACAACCTTCCCTCCTTTGAAAATTTCATCCTCGAAATTTCAACCAATAATGAAATAGAGAGGATAGAACATACCAAGAAAAGATGAGGATACTTCTCCCTCATTTCGTCCTCTCGCTTCCAGGTAGCCTCATTTGGGGAGTGGTGATGCCAAGCTATCTTGACTAGTAGGATCACTGCGCGCCTCAATCTCTTCTCCATGCGGTCTATGATTGTCACTGGTTGGTCTGGCAAGATGAGGCTAGGTCCAACATCCAATTCTGAGTTATTAATAACGTGGCTCGGGTCCGGTACGTAATGCCTCAGCTGCGATACGTGGAAGACGTTGTGTACGCCTTCGAGACTAGAAGGTAGATCCACTTTGTTTGCTATCTCTTCGATTCTGCTTAATACCTCAAATGGATCGATGTAGCGGGGACTCAGCTTCCCAGCTTGGCCGAATCTGATTGTGCCCCTGGTAGGTGATATTTTCCTGATCTTCGGTCTCAAATTCCAAGGTTCGACGCCTGGTGTCTGCCCAATGTTTCTGACGGTCTTGTGCAATCCTTAGTATCTCTCTAATCATCTTCATCTTCTCGGCTGCATCTGTAACCATCTCTGGTCCCAACAGGACTCGATCTCCAACATCGTCCCATGCTAGTGGAGTGTGACAACTTTGAACATATAAAGCCCCAAAAGATGTCATCTAAATGCTGGCCTGATAGCTATTATTGTAGGAGAACTCTACCAGGTGTAGGTGATCTTCCCAAGATCCACCAAACTGCAGGACGCATGATCTCAACATGTCCTCAAGCGTCTGAATAGTCCGTTCCGACTGGCCGTCGGTCTATGGGTGGTACGTCGTGCTAAACTTCAGCTGCGTGCCCAAGCTCTTCTGCAGGCTCTTCCAGTAATGTGAGGTAAAACGGTTATCCCTATCGAATACGATGCTGACTGGAACTCCATGAAGTCGGTATATATTCCGCATATAAAAAGCTACGAGCCTCTCGGTGGTGTAATACTGTAATGCCCATATTTTATATTACGTATTTGGAATATGTGTACGTATTTTGACCCGTATTGCATGTCTCCGTGCCTGATTTATTTTGGCATTTTATTGATGGATTTATCTTGGTTCGACTTGGTTTTGTATGGTTCAGTTTTTGCTTGATTTTATGTGAACCAAACCACTCCCACCTACCACCATCCTCTTTATTAAATATCCCACCATACATTTCTCTCTCTTCATTAACTCTTATTCTTTCTCACCATTACTTCTTCACCAACTAGAGAGAGAGTGGAGAGCTTAGACAAGTGCATCTTACTTCATGGAGGAAGTCCATTTTTATTGTTCTATTGTCTTCCTCATGTGTTTCTAACCCACTTTAGTACTTAGCATTTTTTATTTCTATGGTTAATTTCTTGTAAATCTAATTTTGTGGTATTTTTGGTTCTCATGAATTTTGATCTATTAAACTTGCATATTTTTGCTAATTGATGGTTCCATGTTGTAGAAAATTTCGTTCTACCCCATTTTGACCTATGGAAGTTCGGATTTGGACTCTGGATGATGGAATTATGGAGCTTGGAAGCATGGCTTCATGGTGTTCTTCTTCTCGGAAATTGGAGGAGAAGAACAGTACTTGACCGCATGACTATTTCATACGGCAAGTGTTCTTCCCTGCCTTATGGACAAATCCAGCCGCATGAGCATTAATTTATTGCCTTGGCCACATGGCCATTTTTCAACATTTGCTGGCATGCATTAATTGCATAGCCATTTAATTAATTGCCTTGCATTGGCTAGCCGCATATGGCCAATGCCATATTATATTAATGCATGCATATATACAGTACCTGGCCGCATGGCCTTCCTTGAATGCAATTACAAACGTAGGCTTGCATGCAATTTAATATTTAATTGTGGCTTGGCCAACACAATGTTAGCCGCATGGCCTTTCATATTTTAATACATTAGCAAGCATGCATGTTTTTTTATACAGCTTGCTTGCATACAGTGGCTTGACCGCATATAAGAACAGTAGCTTGGACGCATGCTTGCATGCATGGCGCTTTAATAATATTTAATGCATTAGGCTTGTAATTTAATGTATTAACATGCATTAGTATTAATGCAACAGCTTGCGTCCATATTAAATATGCATTAGCATGCATATTCTAAAATGCATTAGCTCGCATGCAACTTGCTTTCATGCATAGGTAAGTCTTTGGCCGCATAAGCTTTTGTTGGCCTTAAATAATTGTTGGCAGCATATATCAAGCCATGGCCGCATAGGCCAGTAAAAGTTAGTTGGCAGCATAGGCCAGTAAAAGCAGCTGGCCGCATGGAAAGCACATTAGCCGCATGGCTTTCTATCATTTTGGAAATGCATTAATATTTAATGCTTTAGCTTAGTATTCTATGCATTAGCATTTAGCTGGCCGCATGCATTGTAACCCATTAGCCGCATGACCATTTAGCAAATGCTGGCCGCATGCATTGTAATTCTTGGCCGTATGGCCACATATATATAATATGTGCATAGCCAATAATTCTTGGCCGCATGCATTGTTTGAGTGGCCACGTGCCATATTTTGCCGCATAAACCATGGTGTGCTGGCCTCATTAGTATGAAGCATTAATTGTAATAGGATCCCACAAGGTTTGTATCCATATAATTTTAGGCCACATGGCCCCAGTACTTGAGTGGCCACGTGTCCTTTTCTTTTGCTTGAGTGGAAGCTTGCATTTATTGCGGGTTCCTCTCTCCTTGTCTTTTCTGGTTGCGTGAAAATTTCTTGCTGGCCGCATGGCCCCTTCAGTTATTTTCTGGTCGCATAAGCTTTGGCTGGCCGCATGGGTGGCCTCCCACTCTCTTTGGTCGCATGTATGTTCTCCCACTTTTGGGTCGCATGGGGTCCACTTTGATTGTTTAAATGTTTTAATTGCCTGAATTATGGTCAGAATTTCTTCCCACTCCCACCATAAAAGTTGTAGAGTTTCTCCTTGGCTTCAAGAATATATATATTATATATATATTATTATTTAATTGAGAATGACTTTACAGTAACCCGTGGTGGTGCACTCTTGACTAGTAATAATGAATGGCATGACATGATTGTGGCCCGCCGTGGCGCACTCCTGACAAGTAAACTTGATATGATAACTTGACATGATAATTCTTGATAGTGGTCCGCCGTGGCGCACTCTTGACATGATAAACCTGACATGATATTTTCTCGAATTGCTGTTGCGACGGCCAACATGATATGACAAGTATAAATAACCTGGACACCGTGGACGATTGTGCTTGTACAAATGAACCCGTTTTGTCTTGCATCATGTCTAGGATGGGGACTCCTGAGTACCACGGTCAGGGGTACCCACTGTAAATGGCTAAGGCTAATAACTAGAATAATCCAGTAGTCATGAAGAGACTTTCCCAGTTACCTGTTGCCCCTTTGATCCCGGCCTTATATATATATATATATATATATATATATATATATATATATATATATATATATATACATGGGACTTGGAGCTATCTGTCATGATGAGCACATTTCCAGCCTGCCGTCGAGTGGGGCACCTCTTTAGGACACATGTATCTCACTACAGTGTGTCTGCTATACTTGTTTTTCTTTTGCTGGGGTCACTCAGGTAGCAGCAGACGGGTAACTGGACTTGGAAATCTCTTTGCATCTTGCTAGTAATTAGGCCTGTGATAACCCTAGTTAGTTAAATTATCAAGCCGTACTTATTGCTTGGCCGTGAATGTTGGATGGGGAATTACCAGTCTAGTCTTGTCTTGATCATGTACAAGATTGTTACATGTCCTGATTTCTTATATTATCTTGCCGATAAATGGTGGAAGAAACCAAGTTCTGTTCAGACGAAGGGTTACAACCCCAGTCCTTGTTTGGTTTACGAGTTATAACCTGGTTATTTGAATAGTCCCATGGTTATCTCATCGTATATCACCTGTCATGCTTGATACATTTTACCTTACCAACAAGATTGGAGACGGAGTTCTATTCAGGTGAAGGGTTACAACCCCGGTCCTTGTTTGGTTTAAGGGTTGTGACCTGGCTACTTGAATGGTTCCCTCGTACTCCATTATGACTGTTGTTATTCTTTCAATATCAAGCCTTAATTACTGTCTTTTATTATGTAATTATACTATTGTGCTAATTTGCTGGTTTTAGTTCTTAAGTGAAGCCTCTTTTGTGGCACTTGCTCTTTCTGGGGTCTGACCCAGCTGGTTTTATATGGCCAGATACCGAAGCAACTCTAGAGGATCTACCGGTTTTTCAGCCAGATTGGTGACCACTAGACGGAACCCTGGCAACGAGTGGGTTTATTTTTGCTCTCCCACTTTATTGTAAAATTATTCTTTTGAGGCGTTTAGCCGCCGAGCAAGTGTTAGCTCGTATACATTTTACTTACTGTCTACCTACGGGCTGTAACATGATTGACAAATCCTAGGGTTGATCATGTATGACAAAACTCTTGCTAGTCCTCACATGTTGCGACGACTAGTTTCATGATCAGCTGAATATGTAATGTTTAGGACGCCTTACTATTGTATATTTGGTGATCTTACATCTTGTAACATTTACTTGCTTGCTTGAGATTGAGACACTAGGCTTGTTCATGACCATAAGAGACTGATGGCTTGTAGTTAAACCCTCATATATCCTAAACAGCCGTGACCGTATGGTGAGATGGATTCTATTTCATTATACGTAGCTGGCTATGTCTTCCCTCGCTCTCCAGTATTCTGGTTTTGGGGCGTGACAAACACCCACTTTTCTAAAATGAGAATAATTTTGAACTTTTGTGAAATTTTATTATTTAATTATAGGATTTATGATTTATGGGAATTTTTAATTAATTTAATACTATAAAATTGGTGAATTATAATTTTGATGTGTTAGCTAGTGAACCCTAGAACTGTTGAGCCTAGAGACTAACCATGACCATGGGGACCTAACCATGTGATTAGAATGACTATTTACAACTTTTTAGGCTAAGGATATTTTGGTCATTTTATGACTTTTGTATTATTTAGGATTTTAATTAATTGGTGAATTTTAGATTATTTTAATAATATTTAAATTGATGTATTGTGATTTTGGTTATTTTTATATTTTAATATTTTAGAAATTTTTATATTTTAATATTGATTTTACGGGATTTGTTTAGTCGGATTTGAGTTTTGTTTCGTTCCGACTTGTGTTAGTGACTCGGGTAGCTTAGACTGTAGACGGGATCCCAAGATTAGTTAGTCATAGCCCACAAATCCCACTAATTAAGTTAGTGAGTTTAGACTAATCCCACTTGTTAGATTGGTTAAGTTAGAGGTTTAAATTTAACCCTTTTAATCCCAAACTTGAACCTAACTTAAAATTAACCAAGAGGACTAGCTGAGGCCTTATTGGACTTTTCCCCAAGGCCCAAATAGGGTTTAATGGCAGCCACTATAGGTAGGTTAGCCTCTCTTCCTTTCATTTCATTCCATCATGCCTCTTTTCCTTCACAAAGTGTTCTTCCCCAAATTTGAGAGCTTTCCTTTTTTATTTGATCTCCAAATCCTTACATCCCTCCACCAAAACTTTTATCCAACCTTCTCATACTACCAAGGGAGGGTACTAGCAAAGATTTGGAGCAAAGTGCAAGGAGGAGTGTCCTTTTTGGAAGATCTTTGTGTCGGAGCCGTGTCCTTGGCAGTATCATTGGGATTCAACTCCTAATAGGTAAAACCAACCCTCTAAATTTATTTTCTATGCATATTAGTCAGTTTTGAATCCATAGTATCCACCCCCATGCATGTACCCCATTTAGATTCAAATTTGTGGCTATTTGGAGCTCTCTTGAGGATTTTAGATATGTGTCTTGTGTCCTACTTGATAGATCCCAAATTAGGACATCACATGTGTATGTATGTATGTATGTATGCTAATAGTTTAATTTGATATTTAAATTTAGTTTTAGCATAGTTAGAGAGTGGATTGATCTTAGTTAGGATGGTTAGAATGAGTTTCATTTGGATACCTATGTTGGTATCCAAGTATCTTGGCCTACATGTATTTCTTTTGTCCAAAACAACTCAAATTCGTCATAATATTCATCCACATTTTTATTAACCAAAGCAACTTAGAAATGTTATAACTTTTAGCTTTCTTCCATTTTTTTAAAAGAACCGTATCGAAGTTGCTTTCCAAATATATATTTTATAAGCCAAATTCTTTCTGAAACCTTCTGTAGAATTATTTGAGTGTCAGCTATACGAAAGACGAACGCGTTTCAGTATTTTCGCGATTCCGGGAGCTTCCAGACTCGAAAATGTGATCCGTTTGAAGTTTTAGAATGCTAACACGAAGGACTACAACATAATTTAATCCTAAAATTTAGTGAAGGCCCAATTGGTATAGTATTAATTTTAAGTAGAAGAGTGACTATACGATATAGGCATTTTGTGTAACCTATGAGCGTATGTAGTATGGATATTAAATGAATGTAGAGCATGTAATGTATGATATGTCAGATGAATGAAATGATATATATATATATATATATATATATATATATATATATATATATATATATATATATATATATATATATATATATCCTCTTTACAAATATGTATATATATGGTTGAATGCAAGCATGTAGGAATACAATCAATGTAATATATGTAAGCAATGCATAAATGCATGAATGAAAGAATGATATACAATGTATGCATGAAAGTATATAATAAATGCTAGATATGAATGCAATGTATACATGTAATGATAGATATGAATGCATAATGTATAAATAATACAATACAATATATAATGATAGCATGTATGGTAATGTAGAATATATGATGCAAGCATGTATATGTCCACTGTTTTCCCTTTTTCTTATATTTTTTCTTCCTTTCCTTTCCATTTCAGTTTTTCTCCATTTTTCCTTCTTCTATTTTTACATGTTGTATACAATATATATAATGTATAGATGCATGTAAGTATGTAATATGCATAAATGACATGTATGTAATAAAAATAAGTATATGCATGCAACTTAATGATATGTGAATGGATATAATGCATGAACTGAAGTATGCATGTATATGGGATATGAATAAATGATATATATATATATATATGTGTTAAGGTAATATAATGTATGAATTCACATATATTTTGAGTTAAATATATGAGTTTGTATGCATAAATTATATGTATGCATGTATGCAGGAATGAATGTAATATAATATATAGTATGCATATATGAATATAATGTATGCAAGTATATAATGTATTCAAATATGTATGTATGCACCTATGTATATATGTATAGGTGCATGAATGAATGCAAGTATGCATATATGATATGTATGTAGGCATGTATGCAATGTATGTATGTATATATGATATGTATGTATGCATGTATGTAATGTAAGTATATATGTATACATTTCTATAAACTGAGTTAACCTATAACCTTTTACACACATGCATTCATACACCCTTTGACACCATGTATCCCATGTTACATACACCTACCTATCACTAAATCTGAAAACATTAACACATATCCTTTCACACACATGCCAAACACACATATACTCACTTACTCTTTTACCTCTCTTTCTCTATCTATTTTATATATATATATATATATATATATATATATATATATATATATATATATATATATATATATATATATATATATATATATATATATATTTTATATATATATATATATATATATATATATATATATATATATATATATATATATATATATATATATATATTTATTTATTTATTTATTTATTAATTTTTTTTATAAAAATATATATAAATATATAAAATATATATATATATATATATATATATATATATATATATATATATATATATATATATATATATATATATATATATATATATATATTTTAGGCACATATATATATATATATATATATATATATATATATATTTATATATATATATATTTATATTTATATATTTATATATTTATATATTTATATATATTTTTATAAAATATATATATATATATATATATATATATATATATATATATATAGCTTTCCTATATATATCTATGTATATGAATATGTGAATGTGAATAATATATATACATTATATGACTAAGTTTGTGTGCTTTGTTAGCTTATGGTTTAGTTTTGTGCTTGGTTTAGCAAGTGACTTAGGCTATGAGTTAGTAGCTATCTTGGATACTTGATTTGCATATACTTAGTTTGTTTAGATCTAGAATTGACTAACCTAGACTAGTTGACCATTGTTGACCCAACCCTAGCTAGTTTGACCACAGTTGACTAGAGTTGACCTAGTTTGACTTTATAGTTGACCAGAGTTGACCAAGAGTTGACTTTGACCTAGATTGACTTAGACTCATGTAGATAACATTATAATTTCAATTACCATATAAATTGAACTCTTTATAACCTGTGTTGCTATAACTAGGACTATGTGACTCCAGTTGGCCATCTTTTCATATCAACTGTTCAGGGTATCAGGCGAGTACATTCTCTGACCGTTTCATACTTGCTAGAACTTATATTTCTGCTCTAGATTATTTTACTTGATGCTGTCACGTTGGTAACACGAATTAATACTATATGGAACTTTTCATGAGATGTTATCTCCCTCGGGAGCATCGGATACTTCATGCCATGTGTTTCATGTACATCATGTATTCCTCACTCTCATGTTATTCATGTTTCTCATGTGCTTCATGTACGTTCACGTATGCTCGTGTACTCTCATGTGCTCTCATGTTCGGTCATGTTTTTATGTACTTTATGTGTAATCTATACTTCATGTGCACTCATTTATGAGCCCTTATGTATACTTCATGTGCACCCATTTATGGGCCTTCATGTGAAATTCATGTGCACTCATTTATGAGCCCTCATGTATACTTCATGTGTACCCATTTATGGGCCTTCATGTGAAATTTATGTGCACTTATTTATGAGCCCTCATGTATACTTCATGTGCACCCATCTATGGGCTTTCATGTGAAAATCATGTGCGTAACATAACTTGTCTGGATCCTTGTGTATTGATTGGGGTATGGGGGAGTAAAAATAGTCATGTGAACAATTCCAAAGTAGTATAACCATGTGAGCCTCTTTAGTATATTCATGTGCAAATTCAGCCGTTCACATGTCGACTTTGTACTCTACATCACTAGTCACTAATAGTTCTCTACTTATAATAGATATTTCTATTACAGTTATCTCTTTTACTTCATGTACATTCTTTCAGTTATTTATGTATCTTACTCTATTGTATTTTTATTATCTTCTGACATGATATGAACTGCGTGAGATGTATTGTGCTCGTTCCTGTCCTGACTGGACCTGTTGAAAATATTACAGGTAACATAGAGATTCACAGCTAGCCTAGAGGACCAGTAGAGCTTGGAGTAGATTGCTAGTTTATGGTTTAGTTTTCTTTGTTGGAACTTATATTATAATAAGTGGAGATTTGAGTTGTATTTGAGATTGTTTGAGATATTATTATTTTAGAAGTTTATTTAAATTGTTGCTTTGAGTTTAGTATAGACTTTTGTGTTATCCTATCATTCTTAGACTTTGATTGAGTTTTATTATATCTATACTTGTCCTACGTTCGGAGTTGAGATTTGACAAGTACATTATGTAATTGCGTGAGTTGTTGATTAGATAGTAACCTAGAACAGCGTTCTACCGTCGACACTGCGGCGTAGGCTGGACGTACCCACTTCGTGTGCCCCTACACTGGGTGCAGGTCGTGACACGTAGATAAACCAACATTGAAAGGAATGAAATGGACAGACTTAGTCAGTCTGTCCACTATTACCCATATAGCATCCTTTCCTCCTTGAGATCTGGGTAATCATATTACAAAATCATATTACAAAGTCTATAGTAATATGCTCCCATTTCCACTCCGGAATGAAAAACGGTTGCAATAACCCTGCTGGTCTCTGGCGGTCTGCCTTCACCTGCTGGCAGATCAAACATCTTGAGACGAATTCTGCCACATCTCACTTTATTCCAAGCCACCATACATGGGTCCTCATGTCCTTATACATCTTGTTAGCTCCTGGATGTATAGAATACTGCTACTGGTGTACCTCCTTCATCAACTCATTCCTCAGTTCGTCAGTAGGTACACAAAGTCTCGTGCCGTGCCTCAATGCTCCATCTCCAGCTATAAAAAATCCTTTGAGTGCTCCAGCTAGTACTCGATCTCTTAACTTGCACAGTATCTCATCCTGTAATTGAGTCTCCTTGACTCTGCTGATCAGACTGGACTGCACTTGTAGCTACATCATAGGCGAGTCAATGCCTGGTACAACTGCTTCCTTCCCAAGCTTAAACATGATTTCCTCTGGTAGCACAATCTCCAATCCGAGCTTTTCTATGTCTTTCAGCAAGTGAAGGTTCTTTGTCAAGAACATAGCCATCGGGTACCTGCTAAGTACATCAGCGACGACATTAGCCTTACCTGGGTGGTACTACAGATTGATATCAAAATCCTTCATAAGCTCCAGCCATCGCCTCTGGCGCATGTTGATCTCCTTCTGAGTGAAGACATATTTGAGACTCTTTTGTTCTGTGTATATGTCTACCTTCTCGCCATAGAGATAATGCTTCCACAACTTCAGGACGAAGATGACTGCTGCTAGCTCCAAGTCATGCGTCGGGTAGTTCTTCTCATGATTGTGTAATTGCCGAGATGCATAGGCAATTACCTTCCCATGTTGTTGTAGCACACAGCCCAGTCCTTTGTCCGAAGCATCACTGTAAATATAGAATCCTCCTGATCCGGATGGTAGCGCCAATATAGGTGGTGTTGTCAACCTTCTCTTCAGTTTCTTAAATGACGTCTGGCATGCTTCGGTCCAAACAAACTCTTCGTTCTTCCGGGTTAGCTTCGTCATAGGCTCAACAATCTTTGCGAAGTCCTTCATGAACTTCCTGTAATATCCTACTAAGCCCAAGAAACTTCTGATATCCGCAACTGAGATGGGGGTTGTCCAAGATTCCACTGTAATTATCTTCTTGGGGCCCACAGATACCCCTTCTCATGTGATAACATGCCCAAGAAAATCCACTTTATCTAAGAAAAATTCACATTTGGAAAGCTTACCATATAGCTTCTCCTTCCTCAGAGTTTCCAAGACAATCCGCAAGTGCTTCTCATGCTCTTCTTGGGTCTTTGAGTAGATCAGAAGGTCATCGATGAAGACAATGACAAACTAGCCTAGATACTCATGGAAGACCTTGTTTATGAGATTCATGAACACAGCTGGGGTATTAGTAAAACCGAAAGGCATGACCAAGAATTCATATTGGCCATACTTGGTGTTGAATGCCGTCTTCGGAATATCCTCCTCTCGAAGCTTGACCTGGTGATATCTTGACCTGAGGTCGATCTTCGAGAAAACCCTTGCTCCGCTCAGCTTATCGAATAGTTCATCGATCCTGGGCAGAGGGTACTTATTCTTGATGGTGATGTTGTTCAATGTCCGATAATCTATGCACATCTGCACGGTTCCATCCTTCTTGGACACGAACATAACTGGTGATCCCCAGGGCGAAGCTCCATCTCAGATGAATCCCTGGGCCTTCAGCTCGTCTATCTGGTCCTTCATCTCCTTAGCTTCCTTGGGGTTAACTTTGTAGCTTCTCTGTGAAATAGGGGATGAGCCAAGTACAAGATCGATAGTGAATTCTACGTCTCGATCAAGGGGTAATCTAGGTAGATTGTCAGGAAAGATATCTAAGAATTCCGCTATCAGGGGGTGAAGGGGTCTGGGATCTTCTATGATGGATGTGTAGGAGACACACTCCAAGCACTATGGTGCTCTAGCTACTTCAAATTCAGGTCCTCCAGGTGGACTAAAGATAACACAACCCCGATGACAATCTATTAGGACATGTTGCTTGCTCAGCCAATCCATTTCCAAGACTACATCGTAGTTAGGAAGAGGCATAACAAGTAAGGGTGCTAGAAAGGTATGACCGGAAATGGTGATGTGGCAGGTACAAGTCTCTGTGATGGGAATTGGTCCCCCTTCGATCATAACTCTACAAATCATCTTACTACACCATACATCTATATGGTATGCAGTAACAAATTTTGAAGATATAGAACTGTGCGAAGCTCCAGAATCAAATAGGCATAAAGTCGGGTACGAGTGTAATAAGATAGAACCTGCGATGACATCTCCTTCAGTTTCCGGTTCAGCTTTCTGCTCCTCAACAGCCAAGGCAAATGCTTGCCCGGCCCTCTGCTGGTTGTAGCGTGCTGCTGGGTGGGTTATGGACCTCTCTACGGTCCAGCTCCAGTCCTGATGAATGAGGTTGGACAGTCCTTTACATGGTGGGTGGCAGACCCACAAGTACGACAGCGTCCCAGCTTCTTTCTGCAAATGTCTGCGGTGTGACCAGGCCTCTTGCAATAGGCGCAAATGATTGTCTTTTGTTGTTGGTACTGGGGTGCCTTGTTGGGTGTTGCTGGTTGCTGATGATGAGAGGGTCTGTTGTTGTTGTTGGGCCTCTTGAAATTGCCCTGATGATTGCTGTTGGATCCTGGGTGCTCTCTCTTGGTTCGAGTAGACGAACTGGCCTCCACATCTTGGGCCACCTTTAGCATCTTGTCATAAGTCGTAGCTCCATTGGCGGCAACTAGAGTGCGTATCTCCTCTCGCAATCCTTGCTGGAACTTCTGGGCACGCTCCATCGGGTCTGCTACCATGCGAGGTACAAATCTGCCGAGCCGGTTGAACTCGGCTGCGTACTCGTCAATGGTACGATCCCCTTACTTCAGGTCATGGAACTGCCTCTCCATAGCTTGTAGGGCGGCTTCCGGGAAGAACTTTCTCTTAAACTGCTTCTTGAAGGAACGCCAAGTGGTTCCTCCAGTCTGGGATCTGGGCTCATTTCGGTACCATATACTGCCATATCCTGAAGCTGTAGAGCTACAGCCTCTACCATAAGGTCGGCTGGGATTCGAGCAAAGCTGAGGATGCGCTCCATGTCATCCAGCCATTCGTCCGCGTATACAAGGCCTTCAGTTCCCTTGAAAGGCCGCAGATCCATCTTCTTAAAACTTTCGATATCCCCAACTTTCTCCAGAATAAAAAGCTGCCAGTCAGACTCATATTCTTCCAAATGAAACATAAAAACTACCAATTATACTCATCTTACCTTGGCAGGCCTCTGTTCCGACTGTGCTGAGTCCAGTGCTGCCATAGCTACATTGTGAGCATTCTCCATGTCCTCTTTCATAATCGCGGTCTGCTCGCGATTAACTTCTGCTTGAACCCTCTGGGCCTCAAGAACTCCTTATAGCAAGCATACGAGCTCGGCGGGGTCCACTGGCACTGATTGAGCAGGTGGAGAGTTCACATCAGCAATTGATAATGTGGGCCTCGGAGGAATCGGTGCAGCTGCATGCACAGTGGACGTATATGCAGCACGAGGAGTCCGTGCAGCACGAGAACAGTTGTTGGAATGCATCGGAGAGGGATCTGATTGAGCCTGAGTAGGATTATTTTCGGAGGAAGAAACCTCTTCGTCAGCAGGTCCAGAGCGAGTTGTTTTCTCTTTCGCCATCTTCTGACAAGGTTTGGGTTCAAACATAAGCAAGGTACCTATAAGACTATAAGCAAGCCAAAAATAGATATTTAAATAGATAATTTCGGCCATATTTTTGTAACAGGGTGAATATAATCTAGGTGTTCTAGTTGTTTTTAGAGTCTATTTTTCTATAGTCTCATCTAGACCTAGGTCAATTTACAGGATTGCATATTGGTCTAGGCTAAGTTGACTAGACCAATTTACAGATCTGACCTGCATGGGCCACCACTAAAAACATGTCACAACCCGATCCCAATATAATGGATTCAGTCGGATCATGCCCAGCCCGCACCATTGTGAGACGGCGGCAGTAAGCTGTATCAAGCAGTGAACACAAGCAGTACAAATGTCTAAACGAAAAATAAAATATTTTATTAAACATTCTGAAATACAACTAAAGTCGAAATAAAAATGAAGACAAAGCAAAAGTATTCAACATCATAAATATTTGTTTATTACAACTTTAGAAAAAGTGAACTAATTAGAAGAGGGTGCAACTAGAACTCCTGGTTCTTCTGCCCTGGTTCAGCTAAGTCCGCAGAACCAAAGTCGGGCCCATAATAGGAAGTGTAAGCCAGCTCATCATCGTCGCAGTCACCTAAAAATGTTGTCTCCAGTCAGGAGGGAGCAAGACACACAAATCCATTCTAGCAATTTATTTAATAATTACAAGACGAGACAAAAAACAGTTTATTATGGAAATATAATTTTCTAAATAATAATAATAAAAAAGTTATGCAGTAAAATTCTGAAAAGTAAAATGATGCAATCTAGCTACAGTAGTGTTTAGAGCGCGTAATAGCCTGTGACCGGCTAGGGTTGGAGGCAGTAAGTGTTCTAATGAACATGGTCCGGCTTCGGCCCAAGTGATTTGGGCTTCCGCTATCCACAATGATTTAATAAGGGGCTTTGACCACAGGTGTTAACGTTACTCCCCCATTCTCCGAGTCAATGATTCAGTAAGCAGTCAAGTAAATGATTCAGTAAGCAGTCGGTATGATCCGAGAGGGATCCCGTGAGTCAGGTGTCGATATAGTACTCTAGCATGCAATAAAATTAATTATTAATTAAAACACGATTATAGATAAGTATGCACTTGCCTTGGTGTCTCCAGTATTGTAGTGACGACTGTTGATGTCCTTGAACTTAGGTCCTGAACCCTACATAATCGTAACACCGGATTTAATAACTATAATTTACTACACTCTAATCCTTCAGGACAACACTGGCTGGTTAATAAGGCTAAATCTGGTCGGGTTGCAAATCACGAAATTTTGTTATCAACAAGAAAAATATTCATATTTTAGAATATGTTGATTGTTAACACTAAGTGACAAGATAATCATTTTAGCGGAAAATACATATTTTTACCGTAATGGGTAAGGGTAAGAAAAAAAATTGTATTATAGAAATTAGCATTTTTGTGTAATTACCATATTACGCGAAAGTACGATTTTACTAAAAACCATCTTTGACTATTATTCACATGATAAAGAAAATAATAATTTTAACAACATTGATACTTTACCCCAAAAGTCATCCTTTAATAAAATAAACACTTTTTAATGGCAAAACTTCATTTTAATTAAAAATAGAATATTATAAATAATTACTTTTTGGGAAGAATTATAGGTAATTACTTTTTGGAAAATAGTATAAATACTTACTCTCTGATATGAAAAATCTATATAAATTTTTTTTTATATAAAAACCTTTTATAGGCCAAAATTTACTTATAGAAAAATATTAATACCAATTTCTTATCAAATTCATTTCTCTTATTAAAATTAACCAATTGTGACAAATAAGCTTTATATAAACTCGTTTGTCATATAGTCATCCTAATAATATATAATACTAATATTTGTTAACAGACTAATAATACACCTAAAATTTATTAATAATTTTTAAGCTCTATAATTCTCTTTAATTAGCAATTAGCAACCTTACATTAATTAATGAATCTACACATAATACACAAGTAACTAATCAATATAATTTAACTATTAAACTATTTAATTAATTAATCCACACCACAAATACACTAAAATAATTATTCTAAACTAACTATTCCAATTGACAGAGCTTTATTCTGTCAATTGGCCGTAACAGGAATTGGGTTCTGACAGAAAGGAAAGAGAATTTCTGGAACAGAAGCTTACCGGAACGGAGAAGGAGCACCGAGGGGATGCCTCGGACTTAGAACGAAATGTCAAAAAACCGACGGAAGATCGGACAGGGGCACGGGTGCACGCACGGAGCGTGCGGACGAACTGGGGGCCGCGACGGGGCACGGCGCAGGCGGTGGCGGCCGGCGCTGTCGCGGGAGCGACACGAGGACGGGCTCGGAAGGTGGGTGAGAGGGGGTCTGGATTCGAAGAGGACGACGAGATGAACGTGACGGTGGTCTTGGATTTGGATTTGTTGGTGGAATGAGGAAGTTATGGAGTTTTTGGTGAAGAAGGGAAATGAAAAACTTCAATGAGCGTTCTGATTCTTTCTGAGTGTTAATAAGTGAGAGGAAGAAGAAAAGGGACGTGGGGGTCTTCGCGGGATCTGAGATAGAGAACCGGGTGAGTGGAGGAATGGGTAAGTTGGATTAAATGGGTTGGGCTTCCCATGGGCTGAAATGGAGGGTCATCCAATCTTAATTAAATTAAGCCCAAAATAATCTAGTTAAATATAACAGACAAACAATATTAATCATATAGTAAATATGCGGGCTTTACAGAATTTCTAACACAAATTCTAATTTAAATGTTCATTCTAACACACAAAAATTAATGCTATATCCAACCTGTCACTATATCTAAAACTTACTTAATGGCATGTGACTTAACAAATTCTAACACAGAAAAATTAATTATCGAATTTCTAAATTTTAATTTTAATTAGTCTAAATGTTATTTTAACATTAATGTTAATTTAATGTTAACGTTAATTTTAATTTTAATGTTAATGTTAATTGTACTTTTAATTCTAAAATTTGTCTGGTCAACTACCATGTTAGATGTTACTTCGGAGGAACAAATAATTTTTTTTTAAACAAAAATTGATCATGAACCGAGAGGAACTGAAAGTCGGTCTTCTCCGCATTGGTTCTAAGCTATCCTTACTAGCATAAGTTGATATATCTACATCAAACCTTTTTTTTTTAAATATCCGACAATACGTACGGAACTTTGTGCATGCTACGTTGTATGTCTGTTGTGTCCACTATTTTCTAACTTCTACTAAATAAATAGAAAAAATAATACGTTTGTATGACTCGATTCACTGATCTTCTGTTACCTCTTTTCGATAACTATAAGAGCCACTCGAATTCAGTAGCAGGGGCGGCCCTGGCCCAGGGTAGGCCGGACGACGGTCCAGAATTTCCTTGACGGAAGGGAGCACCAACATAGAACTGTCTATAATAGAAGTAGTATGTATCATGTGCATTTTTTAACAAAAGATATTGTAGTGTAGTGATTATAATGTTACACCTATATTTAAGAGGTCATTAGTCTAAATCTTGACAATAACAAAATTTTATTTTATTTATATATTTTTTTTATTATATATGGGAGCCTATTTTGTAAATTTCGTTTGGAACCTCCTAACAGTTTAGGCCCGATCCTGTTCAGTAGTATCAAACCCTTTCCAAGTATCATCATCATTGACATATAACTAGGGCCACGAATCTTGTTTTGACTCTATATGGCACTACCTACCCCCAAAAATGCTAAGTTTGCAACCAAATAACTACTTAACTTTCCGTCCTGTCCTGTCCTGTCCTGTCCTGTCCTGTCCTGTCTTGTCCCAAAAAGATATTTAGGTGCATTTGGATCTTAAAGTCTTCTGAAGTTTCTGTAGGTGCTGTCCACGTAGCGTTCCGCGTAGTCCTGGATCTTACATGTAAGAGCATCATTAGTAGTTGGGATTCTCCAATACAATTTGGAGTCCAAAATTTCAAAAAAAATGTAAATGTAAAATGGATTGGGTTTGTATGAGAATAGTAGAAAATGATAAAGTGAGCTCCGGTCCCAAAAATTGTGTGGTCAAAAATTAATGTAGGAAAAAAATAATATAAAGTTTAGAATCTAGAAAGTTGGGTTCCAAATTGGAACTTACTATTCTACAAAACGAGTTTCTACAATCTAGAATCTAGAAATTGGGAGGCCCAACCCTTAGCACCCATGGATGGGTTGGGACCGAAATTGTAAAAATTGGGACTAGGAATGAGACTTATTATTCTACAAAATGAGCTCCTACATTCTAAATCTAGAATCTAGAAAATGGGATGGGCCTTACTAATGATGCTCTAAGAGCATCATTAGACCATCTCCAATGATGATTTCTCAAATTGAGTTCTTATCCTACTTGGCATTGTTCTTTAAGAAGATTTCTATCCTAGTTGAAAGAGTTTCTATATAGAAATTGTAGACATACAAAAATACTCTCCAATGGTTCTCCATTTCTATCCTATGTGTCATATAGTAAAAGGATCAATTTAATGGTGTGGAGTCCAATAATGATTGTCATGAGAGAGAAGAATTTCTATGAGAGTTTCTACATGTAGAAACCCTCCTACAAAGTTTTCATCCTACATCATTGCCACCTAGGATAGAAATGGTGATAGAAATTACTATTGGGAGAAGTTTTTTCTAAAATGGATTTCTTCCATAGAAATAGGAAAGATAGAAACCCCCATTGGAGATGGTCTTAGTAAGCTCCATCCCAATTTCTACATTCTACATAGGGATCGGCATTGGGCCGGCCGGACGGCCAAGTCAATAAAGTACGGGTTCGGGTCGGATTCGGACCGATTTTTTTGTACTAAAAAAATTAGGACTGGGTCGGACCGGACTTAAATATTATTTTTAAAGTCCAAGTCCATCCATAAGAGTTGGACTTTTCGGACCAAGTCCGATCGGGTCGGACTAGTCCTATAAAAATTGATAATTTACATATTTTACTCTTTCAGAATTTTATAACTAAACTAGTATATCGACCAATGATAACGATTTTTTCTGATACCCACAGAAAAATAATAATATCTAACCTGCTAACAGCCGCTGATGCATGTTGCAGCTGTGTCATCATAAGATGGCTGTCCAAGTTGGCAAATAACAGCACCAAATGTGAGTATGCATGAAATCCATGAGGGCTTCATACTTCACGTGCTCTCTCTCTCTCTCTCTCTCCATTACTAATGTACAGAACATAAAGAGAACTTCCTGTAAGAGCATCTCCAACCCTATTGTCTTATTTTGTGTTATGAATCTTAGAGCATCTCCAACCCTATTGTCTTGTTAAGTGTTGTGAGTCTTAGGTGGCTCCTATGTGGCATGAGCCACAAGACAATGTCTTGTTTATGTGGCAAAATTATATCTCAAAAGACAATGAGATAGAAAAACTCTCTCCAATGCAAAAGTATTGAGGAGACTAAAAAATATATTTTTTCAACTTCCAATGCAACTTTTAATACAACTACTCATCTTCTTTCTTTTTTCTAATATTTTTTTTATTCATAATTGATGACATGGAAGAGAAGACATTGTCAAGTGCATTGTCTAGAACAAGACAATCAACTTCACAATGTCTTCTTTAATTTTTGCCACATAAGCTTCACAATTGACTTGACAATTGCATTGAAGAAGAACTTTTGAATAAAATTTTGTCATTCCTATGTGGCAACAACTTTTTTCCAAAGTCACAATAGGGTTGGAGATGCTCTTAGGTGGCATGGGACACAAGACAATGCTTTGTATAGGTGGCAAAATTATATTAACAAATGACAATGAGTTTAGAAAGTCATCTCCAATACAAAAGTATTGAGAATACAAAGTAATTTTTTACAACTGTCAAGACAACTTTTACTCTTCTACTTCTTTTTATAAATATTTTTATTCACAAATGATGATATGGACATAAAGACATTGTGAAGTGCATTGTCTAGATCTAGACAACCAACTTTACATTGTCTTTGTCATGTCAACTCCATACTTTATTTCATATTTGCATTGAAGAAGTACTTTTGAAAAAAATGGTTGTCATTCCTATGTGGCAACCATTTTTTTCAAACTCACAATAACATTGGAGATGCTCTAAACTTATATCTCCTGCGAAGGCTACAATTCCACTTGATCATATACCTTAATTCATTGAGAGAGAGTGAGGCTCAAAAAGCAGAAAGAATTATTATGCCACTGAGAAGTCTCAAAACCGTTGCAGTGACACGAATGTCTGTTGGGGTGTACGAATTATCATTTGGCCTTGGGTCGGGCTCGGACGGATGTATAGTCCAACTTTGTATCGGACGGACTTTGGGCCAGGCTCGGACGGACGGATGCATAGTCCAAGTCCGGCCCTATACTAATATGGATCGGATCGGACTACCCTAATGACCGGGCTCTACCGGACTTTGGCCCATCGGACCGGACGGACTTTTCGGGTGTCCATGGACTTCGGGCCAAATGATGATCCCTAATCTACATTCAGATTGTAGAAGCTCATTCAAGAGAATAATAAGTCCCATGTTTGGTTCAAGTTTCTACATTCTCGGGCCCAACCCACCCACATGTGTTATAGGTTGGGCCCGAGAATTTCTAGATTCAGAATGTAGGAAATTATTTTACAGAATAGTAAGCTCCAATTTGGAGCCCAAAATTGTAAATCCTAGATTTTACTATGTTTTTGGCCACTTTTATTTTACACAGTTGGGCAGTTGGGCCTGAAACGTAAGTATTACTATTCTTATGCAGTCACAACACATTCAACAATTAACTTTTTAGTAATATTTTGGGCCTCAGATTGCATTTTTCAGCCCCAACTACTAATGATGCTCTAGTAAGCCCCATCACACATTCTAAATTCTAGATTCAAAATATAGGAACTCATTTTGTAAAATTGTAAGTTTTATTCCTAGTTTCAATTTCTAGATTTTTGATCTCATTCCACCCATGGGAGCTATAGTTTGAGCCTCCCAATTTCTACATTCTAGATTGTAGGAACTCATTTCGTAGAATAGTAAGTCCCAATTAGAGCACAAATTTCTAGATTCTAGATTTTACGTTATTTTTTCCTACATTAATTTTTGACCACACATTTGGAACCGAGCTCACTTTACCATTTTCTACTATTCACATACAAATTCAACATATTCTACATGTACTCTTTTTTTTTTTTTTTTTTTTTCAAATTTTGGACTCTAAATTGCATTGGAGAGTCTCAACTACTAACGTTGCTCTAAGAGCTCTGGGTCAATTAGTCTTAAGGAAAAATTATTAAGTGAGCTGGCTTTACCTTATATATTAATTTTTCTTCATTAAATAACATAGAGATGAGAATGAGTGTTCCAGATTGCCACTGTGTGTACTCATTTTCATACAGTCAATTAGAGTAGAATCAAAATGCACTAGTACGAAGCAATGTTTTAAAAATCGGACCGATGATTGAGTTAAATATTTTGGTACATGACTGGTCGAAGTTCAATCGGAATTCAAATAGACTCGATTTGGTTTGGTTAAAATAAGTAAGATATTAATATTTATTTTTTGGTTTGGATCTTAGTATGATTTGTTTGGTTTGATTTTACAACTATAAGTAGGGGTGGGCACGAAGCGGACCGGGCCCAAATTTTATGGACCCGGATCGGACCCAAATTTTATGGACCCGGACCGACCCGTTAATTGGCGGGACGGGTCAAAAAAATATTGAAACCGGAATGGGCTCGACCCGTTCGAAACGGGTCCGAACCGGACCGACCCGTGGGTCGAAACGGATCCCCAAAAAAGTTAAAATATTCTAGAATAGTAAACATTTACATATGCTATATTATTTATAAGAACAAAACAAGTATTACGTATTCCCAAATTTCTAGAATTTGTTTACTAAACAATAACTTGTTATATTATCTATAAACTATAATAGAAAAAAATTCCAAATTTGATAAAAGTAAAAAAAAAAAATGTCATTAGAAACGGATCGGTCCGGGGTCCCATTTATTTTGAAAATAGGACCTGTCCCCGACCCTTAATGTCACACGACCCATTCCGTTTAAATTCTAAATTTTAGGAAACGACTTGTTTAGATATTTAACGGTTCGGATCGTATCGGAACCGCAAGTCATGGAACCGTATGCCCACCCCTAATTATAAGGTCTCTCATAACTAAATCAAGGACCAAATTGTCCAAATTTATGTGGTAAACTTTTTAACGGTTAAATCTCGATTTTGAAAAAAAAAATATCGGTTCTTACAAAAAAAAAAAAAAAAAAAAAAAAATTGGCTCTAGTTCTGCTGGATCGACTTTTTGGCAAAATTAGATAAGATCCGATCCAACTACCGATTGGGTCTCGTTCTGACAACATTGTCCGAAGAGATTAGCTCAGAGTTTGAGTTGCATGAGAATATTTCAAATATATAGAGATAGAGACTCGGATAAAAAAATATAGAGCCGAAATGCTTATGATTTTATTTCTTATTTTTAAAAAATGATAATTGTGTCGAACGTTTCATTAGGAATCGATCTACTTACCACTCATATAGTCATTGTTCAATGCCGGCTATTTATAAGAGACAAAAAGCTTATAAATTATTATTATACTCTATTAAAATTTTGACGTTAGAAATATATGAGAATCTTGAAGCTGAAACAGAAGACAGAAAAAACAGGAAGCAACTAAAACTTAAAAAAAAAAAAAACAGAAATCAAAAAAGCAGAAAGCGGAATGCAGAAAATTACATTCAAAAACTAAATTTAAACATAAAATAAAAAACAAAAACAAAAACAAAATATAAATATAAATATAAATATTAAATATTAAATATTAAATATTAAATATTAAATATTAATGTTAAATATTAAATATTAAATATTAAATATTAAATATTAAATATTAAACATTAATATTAAATTTTAGTATTAATAAAAAATTAATAAAATTAAAATTAAAATTAAAAGTACAAAAAAATATAAAATATAAAATATAAAATTAAATTGTAAAATATAAAATTAATTAAAATTAAAATAGGCTAAATTACAACTTGATAACCTCAACTATCACGATTTTTCAACTTAATACCCTCAACTTTTATAGGTACCAACTTGATACCATGAAATTTCTTTGGACCAAATTGCTCTCTCTCTTCTCCCCTCAAACCCCCCATTCTCTCTGGCTGCGGGTGGCTAGCGGCATGTGCGATCGGGCGCAGGGACTCACGAGGGCGTGCTGGGCAGCGAGGGGGGCAGCGTGGGGGGCGGCGGGATACGGGGCATCACGCGAAGGCGCGGGACGGGGCGGGGGGAGGGGATGGGGGGATGGCTGCCGGGGGGTGGGGGGTAAGTAGTGTCATCCCCATTTTTCGTTATCCGTATTTTCAGTATACGTATACGGAATCCTGACACGTATTTTCATTTCTCCTGCCTTGCTAGCTAATTTTGGTTTAATCTTGTTTAGGTCCATCATGGCATATTTTGGTTTGACTTGGTTAATTTTGGTTTGACTTGGTTTATTTTCATGTTTCATCATGTTAAACCCCTACCTACCACCATCTCCTCTATAAACCCACCTACTTTTCTCTCTCCTCATTGTTCCTCATAACTTCTTCTTCTTCTACATTAAAGCCTCTCCCCCTCCATAGGCAAGTGCATCTTGCTTCCACTTGAGGACCCATTTTGATGGTTCAAATGGCTTCTTAGCATGATTCTAAACCACTTTAGAACTTAAAATTTTTCATTTTGGTGCATGGATTTTTGTAGATCTAAAAAATTGTCATTTTCGGATTTTTGTAGTTTTGATCTATTTAACTTCTTCATTTGCATGTTTTGATGGTTCCATGTCGTAGAGAATTTCGTTCTACCCCATTTTGACCTATGTAAGTCCGAATTTGGACTCCGGATGGAGATTTGGTGGAGCTCGGAAGCTACATCCTTTTCGTGTTTTCTTTCCGGACTTGTCGGGAAGAAGAACAGTGCTGGGCGCGAGAACTTGCCATGCGACCAAAGCAGTCCTACCTCCTATGTGGGCGCATAAGTGAGCCCCCTTTGGGCGCATACGTGCGTTCCTATGTGGGCGCATAACCTCGTGTTGGCACATAGCTTTCTAAAGCATGTCACATCATCTTGTCTTTTTCCTTGGCACTTGGCCAAGGGACTTGCTCACCCTCCTTGGGCGCATAGGACACCCACCTTGGGCGCATAGGGGCTGCTCTAGTGGGCACATATGGCTCCCCTTTGGGCGCATAGTGGCCAGGGCCACCTTCCTTTGGGCATGTTGAGATCTTTTGGGTTTTGCACCCTTTTGGCCATGTTGTTTCATGACTTTTCCATGGGTTGCTCACACGATCACGACACAACTCGTGCGTGCCACAGATTGGCATGACACGACACGACACGTGCGTGCCACGGCTAGGCATGACACGACTCGTGCAAGCCGCAGCGCGACTTGGCATGACTTAACACGATTTGGTTAGTCATGGCACGATTTTTTATGCATGGTTAATATAAGAACGCGACACGATTTGAGCGAGCCACGGCAAGGCTTGGCACGGATTGGCATATGTTAGCCTCCATGTAGGCGCATAGGACCCTGTGGGCACATAGCCCTTAGACGCACGATGTTTTGGCATTTTTCTTTTTTATGCTTTTCCTTCTTTTTATGATGCAAGTTGCCATGTCTTTTCGGCTTTATTGTACTTTAAACTTTATGCCATGTTTTTCTTTCTTAAACGGTGGCCCGTTAGGGTGCACTCAGGATTATGTCTCTTCTGTACCTACATATTAGCTTGTATAATGATATGCTGAATAGCCATGATATGTGAACACGATATGATGATTAATATGTAATGAACCAGGATGGTGGCCCGTCGTGGCGCGCTCCTAACAAGTAACAAGTACAAGTAACATGATATGATGGTGACCCGTTGTGGTGCACCCCGGACAAGTAATCTTGACATATAACTTATGAACGCTGTTACGACGGCTAACTCGATATTCTAAGTAAATTTTCATCTTGACACCGTGGGTGATTGTATTGAATGTGCTTGTATAAGCTACCAGTCTTGTCTGTATCATGTCTAGGACTTGTATCCCTGGTTACCACAGTCAGGGATACATACTGAACCTGACTAGGTTAATGACTAGATTGATCAAGTAGTTCATATAGAGAGGTATTCCGGCTACAAGCAATCCCGTTATCTGGGCGCCTTCTCCTACGGACTTGTAGCCTGCCGACAAGTATGGCACATTTCTAGCTCACTGTCATATGGGGCACTTCATGAAACGAATACTATGCACATTGTCATGTGTTGCGCTCAAGTCACCTAACAAGTCATGATAACTCTTAGCATGAACCTTACATCTGGATAACCTGGATAGTCTGCAGGGCTTGTGGCCATAGTGATACCTCATTGCATCTTGCTAGTAACTAGGCTTGTGATAACCCTAGTTAGTTTAAATATTAAGCCGTACTCTTGCTTGGCCGTGAATGTTGGATGGAGTCCCATTTTGTCTAGTTTTTCCTAGACCCAGTATATGGCTATCTCAGGACATGCTCGTGTATGCTTTACTTTATCGATAATTGGTTAGAGACTAAGTTTCGTTCAGGTGAAGGGTTACAACCTCGGTCCTTATTTGGTTTACGGGTTGTAACTTGGTTACCAAAATAGACATTTAGTTATCTTATCGTTTATCACCCTGTTTTATCTAACTCATGTCTTTTGTTATTTCATCTATGACCTTATGTGCTAATATGCTGGTTTTAGTTCTTAAGTGAAGCCTCCTTTGTGGCACTTGCTCTTTCTGGGGTCTGACTCAGCTGGTTTTATATGGCCAGATTTTAGAGCAGCGTTCGAGGATCTCCCAGCCTTCCTGTCAGATGGTGACCACTAGAAAGAATCCTGGCAATGAGTGGATTTTATTTTGCTCTCTAACTCTATTGTAAAATTATTCTTTTGAGGTGTTTAGCCGCCGAGCAAGTGTTAGCTCGTGTTAAAATTACATTCCTGTCTGACTAATGGCTGTAACATGATTGACACATCCTAGGGTTGATCATGTATGACTTAAACTCTTGCTAGTCTTCTCATTTTTATGACTAGCTTCATGATCCTCTGATTATGTAATGTTTGGGACGCCTTACCTTGTATATATGATGATCTACCATCTTGTTACATTTACTTGCTTGCTTGAGATTGAGACACTAGGCTTGTTCTTGACCCTAAGAGACCAATGGCTTGTAGTAAACCCTCATGCATCTAGACAGTCATGACCGTATTGCAAGGTAGGTTTCACTTTAATGTACGTAGCTGGCTGTATCTGTCCTCCGCTCTCCAGTATTCTGGTTCTGGGGCGAAACACGGTTTAAGTGGTGGCCCATGCAGGTCTTGTAAATCAAGATTGGTGAGGGTTTCACTGAATAGATGTCTCAATCAGCACTCGCCCTTGATCTCTACTTGTGTCTTTTAATCTTTCTGAAATCTTGACCTGATCACATATTTATATCCTCGATCTATCATGGTCCTTCCTTATTGTTTTTCATGTCGTTTCTTCAGCGACATTGTTCCTAGTCCTACCGATCAGCAAGACGGAGCACCTCCAGTGGACCAGCAGCCACCTGGGGATCAAGCCCAACACTCAGGGGTAGCCTCCAGAGTCATGTCTACTTGGGGTCAAGAGCCACCAGTTTAGCCAGTCCAGCCTGCAGAGACTAACGATGGAACCCTGGTGGGTCTCATCAGGGAATTGCTTGCATCTCAAGATCGTCGGGGCGATGTCCTGCACCAGGCAGTACAAGATGCTATGGGCCGTGTTGGTTATCAAGGGAACAACGCGACCAAAAGTTTCAAGCGCCTTAACCCCCCTTCTTCGACGGCAGTGAGGACGCTATTGCAGCTGATGCGTAGCTGTAGGACATCGAGATTATCTTGGATACAGCCAAGACTCCAGAAGGAGAGAAGGTAGCTGTAGTGCGCCTACAGTTATTGGACCTAGCCCGCACCTGGTGGGCGATGATAGCAGTTGGGTTGGCGACGCCTGTTCCATGGGCGATATTCAGTGAAAAGTTTCAGATCAAGTACTTCGATGCTGTAGCTCGGCACGACCTACAGACGAGGTTTCCCGATCTCAGGCAGATGAGCAGGATGGTCGATGGATATGCGGACGAGTTTTCAAGACTGAGTCAGTTTGCTCCCACCTTGGTAGCAACCGAGTTTGATTAAGCACAGCGGTTCCAGCAGGGACTCCACCTAGAGATCATTCTAGCAGTGGAGCAGTTTGAGCATCAAACTTTTGATGCTGTTTTGTAAGCAGCTAGGAGGCATGAGTATACCTCCCAGAGAATAGTGGGCAGAACTGGAGGACAGAAGCGGTCCCATGGTCAGATGACCCAATCCTCAGCCCCAGCCCTGGCAGGTAGGACCTTGACCATTGGAGCTCCGAGGAGGGCGACATCAGTTACATCGGTTCAGCATTCGACTCCAACGTACCCTCAGCAGCAGAAGCGGAGGCAGTCTTCCACAATGGACTGCACTCATTATGGGAAGCCAGGAAATATAGTATCAGAATGTCACAGAGCACAAGGATTATGTTTGGCTTGTGGGGCATCGGGCCACATGATAGGGTCCTGCCCACAGAGGGCTGTTTCACTTAACAAAATGCCTAAAATTGGCTTTTGAAATAAAACGAGAAAAAGTACAGAAAGTACAAATTACTCTGGGAAATATTGCTATGGAAGTCTGATATGAGAGCGATCACTTTGTTCCTTGGACCATACGATGATGATGAAGATCACTGCTAGAAGATGAACAGCCGGAAGAACTAAGTCACCAGAAAGGTATCGACGCACTTGGGCACTGATGGCGAGGTCGAATGCTTTCCTGCTTTACTTCACTCTGTTCTGGAAGAAAAGTTGAAGAAGAATGCTCTCGAAAATCAAAGTCTCTAGGCTCTGATCTCTGTATTCTCTTCTGTCTCTCTGATGATGTCTTGATCTGAAAAATAAGTCTATTTATAGACTTGACCCATTGTACGTAAAAAGCAACAAAATTGGGTTTTTACGCTGGTAACTGTCACCCACGATGGGAGTCACCCTCTACGTATGTTGATACGTGTCCCATTATTTCAACAAAAATAGGGAGCACGTACATACGTTCCTCAATAAATGTGGCACGAAAGCCACGTGGATAAACCACGTTCTAAAGTAGTCAGGAAGGATTGGGCGTAAAAATAACCCAAAATAGTGTCCAAGCGTAAAGTGGCAAACTGGCGTAAAAACAACCCAAATAAAACTTCTCAGCGTAAAGTGGCTAAAATAGCCTTGAGCGTAAAACTTAGCGCAAATAGACTTTACGCTCACAATAGCCTTGAGCGTAAAAGCTCACATAACTATCGTGCGTAAAAAGAAGTGATTTTATTGAGCGTAAAATAGCCTTCTCTGCACACCATACGACAAGTATCGAGTTTGGTGAAAAATCCGATCTTTTCGACTTCTGTGTTGCATGCTGTCAGCATAATCATTCTGTCAAATCAAATCTTCTGCATTAAATGCGGCCTGACAGTCTGTCCCTGGCGTAAAATTCAACGACTAGCCCTGGCGTAAAATAGTTAGCGTAAAATAGCTAGCGTAAAATTCCCAATCTCTTTGACTCAGTCCATAGAGCACTTTTTATGCTCCTACAAGACCCCCTTCAAAGTTTTCAAATATTATCAAAATTTGAAACACTTTGAACAGAAGCATAAAATTCAAAATTTGACCAGTTAGCGTAAAATTCGGGATATCCAACGGTCATCCGCGTAAAAGTTGGGATATCAACAGTCAGCGTAAAATCTGGAATTCGAACCGATTCAAAAATTCCCTATAAATAGGGTTCTTCGAGGAGAGAGAAAACTTTACTTTGTTTCTTTGTACTCCCAAGCTTTCTCGAATCCCCTTTCTCGTTCACTCTTTTGCATTCAATTCGATGGTCCCAAAGAAATCTGCCGCCGGCAGCAGCAAAGGAAAGAAACCCGCCGTCGATTCCTCGTCAGTCGACCGCGTGCAAACTCCTGTCCGATCGTCAGCAGCGTCTCAGCCAGGCAACCCCGCCGTGGCTCCTCCAATGAGGGATAAAGCATTGCTCCTTTGGCTGTAAAATTCGTCGGAGAAGAAGACCCAAATCTTTGATTTCACGCCCACGTTATACGTGTCAGCATAAAATTAAGAAATACGCCCACGTTTATGCGTGCCAGCGTAAAATTTGAAATACACCCACATCTAATGTGCCAGCGTAAAATTTGAAATACGCCCACATCTAATGTGCCAACGTAAAATCTCACAAAATGAAAGACTTTGTGTAAAACAAAGACTTTTTTACATTTTTAAAACTTTTTACCCTTTGTATTTAAAACTTAGACCAATTTATCTGCGTAAAAGATACCAAATTAGATTTTTACTAACTTGATTTTTCTTTTTTTTTTAGCAATGGACTTGCAAATTCACCCTCTCGTAGAAGTTTTTGGCTCATCAGTTGGCATGGTAGGTTCAAATTATCTGGAGAATTTGTCTCACATAGCATTTCCTCAATCGAACCCAGATTACCCCATAGAAAGGGCACAATTGATAGCTACTCAAGGGGATAGGATGCTGCTATCCATGATAAATGGAGAATTGTTGACTTCACTGAATGAACAACAATTTGCAAAACCAGCCTTCTTATTTGGGGATGCAATTGACTGTAAGTCACAGACACACCCCAAGAAGGAGTCAGGTGTTCAAATCTGGAGATAGAGCCATGTATCTCCCTGACATGGACAGAGATTACCCTTTGTAAGCATTCTTCCATGCAACCCACCCTCGACAAATGCTGTGGAATTTGACTCCCAGCAGTCACGGAAGGCCGGGTAGAATCGTATTCAAGAGGGATCATACCAATGATATGGGGTATTTCGCTAGCGTTCCCAATGGCGGTGTCACTTCTTTCTCTGGCCTCATGCCGGGATTTACTCCAAGTGAAGATTCGGGTTTGATGCAACCAGTGCAAACCCAGATGTTTGTCAACAAGTTCATTAGGGATGGGGTATTATATCCCCAAACAAACCCCAGGCTACCGGGATGGTTGACTCCTTTCAACCAGAATTGGATCCAGATTAGCACTTGGATGATGAAGAACTTCGAGACAGAGCTGAAAGATATCGGCATATATGAAGCGGTAGCTTCCACTAGTCAGGGTATACCCTCGAACGGTAACCTATTCATGGCCCTGATGGAGATATACATAAGTTCGACTGGAACTTTTGCGACCCTGAAAGACGAAATGGGTCTTGCACTCCATGAGATACAATTCATCTCAAAACTGCCCATGGGAGAAGCTCCGTATGAAGAATACGTTCCCTCCAACCGGGAACTTGCTGAAATCAGAGAAACAAACCCTCAGTTGATTGAGGTATATGAAGAATTAATGTGCCACTACATGATTTGTACTACAATGCATGAAAGTACATCTCATCTAGCATACATTAATAAGTGGACAACGTATCTCTTCTTCCATAAGGATAAAATATCCAAGGATGACAAAGAAAGTCCAGGAAAATAAAGCTCCGGCTATCAATACAGATTCAACCATTCCTGTTAACAAAATTCGGAATATGATGACTGTCTATAAATTTCCGAATAAATATCTGTCCACCAAGACTGGAGAGTTCCCTGCTGGAACTGAAGCCTTGAGCTTCCTTAGATACGGCAGCCAAAAGATCTCTAGGAAAGCCTTGCTAGCAGGCTTCCTTTCTTTATGGTTAAGAAGATGGGTCATATCGGGAACTGGTACGGTTGATAGAATCCACCGTAGCGTACTATGGCCCGCAGTACGCTTGGTTTTTAAAGTCAGAATTAACCTTCTATCGGCGATGGTGTGATGAGTAAATGCAGGTTTGAGGACTTTCGATGAGGAGCTAATCAACAATGCTCCACATCGGAATGCATTTCCCAGGATAGAAATGCCCTATACTTATTTGATGGGCTGGTTATTGCACCACAACTGCAATCTGTTGCCACCCGGCCCAGGCGATGATGCGGAGGTCTTCCTCCAAAAATTCAGCAAGGCTACATGGACTGCCACGACGGTGGCAGATACCGGGGCAGTTTTGAACTATTCTTATGGTTGGAACTTCTTCTGTACTCGGCCACAAGTTCTAGCAGATTGCTTCGGCATTCAATTTGAAGATGAAGTCGAAGGAAGAGCTGTATTGCCACCATCAGTCTTCAGATGGCTTCAGTGCATCAGACCTTCTCACATGATGTACAGAAATAAAAATAATTGTACGTTCGAACCATATCTATCCAGTAGGTTCGCTCGTCAATTTGGGTATGACCAACTTCATGTTGGTAATCCCTGGACCAGTTTCCGTCACGACGGAAAACTGCTTGATGAGTGCCAGGGGTTGGAGATATTTCAGTACTGCCCATACGGGAGCCAGATTCAGAGTCTCAACCGCCACCAGCACTACAGAGCTATGTATTCTTCACTCGTATGCTCACTTTTACGCTTCTATCCGTTCCTTTGCCCATGGCTATAATATGAAAGGTAGCTTGAGATGGCCTAAGGAAGGCAATATTGAAGAGCCAGTCAGGGTACCAACAGATATCCCTGACGAAGCTGCTGTTCCAGATCCATATCTAGAAGTTATTGCTACAGGAATTGGAGAAGAGGCTGCAGAACCTATTATTATTGGGAAATCCTGCAAACAGAAGCAGAGTACAGCTATTACTCTTCCAGTGAAGACTCCCGAAAAGAAGAAAAAGGTCACCGTCAAAATGCCTTCCAAACCAAAAGTTGTTACTCCAGAGGATGAAATTTCTGTCGAAGAGCCGCCATATGTCGCATCCTCTTCAACTCATTTTGAAGAAGGATCCTCAGTCTCCCAAGCAGCCACATCAACCGAAGCTGTAGGGATTTTATCGCCAGGACGCCTTAGTAATTCACTTCATTTAACCTTGCCACAAAAGGCACAAATAGTTGAAGGCGTCGCTTCACAATCTATCCCACTGGATGAACCAGCTCTCGATTTTGATGATAAAGATTGGGATGGGGATTATGACGCATATTTGGCACGTTCTACACCTACTCCAGGTATATATACAAAATCTATACAAGATTATACATTATGATTTTGTATTTTAATTTGTTTTGTTCATTTTGCAGGTGTTATTATTGCACCAAAACCTATGGCTCCTCCTTCTCCTCAGGAAAATATTTATGAGGAGAACCCGGAGTCTGAGGAAGAGAGTTCTTCTTTAGATGGAGTAGAGGAAATTCAACCAGAAGAGGAACTACGACAAAAGCTTGAAACAAAGGTTCAACCAGGATTATCTTCTCATATTGACAACAGAGAAGAAGAACAAACTGCAGAAAAATCAACTGCAGATCAAGAAACAGCTGATGAAGAAGGAACTGATCCCAATGAAGAGATTGAAGTGTTTCAAGATTCTGAACAACCAGAAGTACAAGAAGGTAATGAAGGCGTAGTCAAGTCATCCACTGAAACTGGAAATGTCATGATAGCATCATCTGTTATTATTACTAATCCAACAGAAGTTCATAAGAAGACAATGCCTGAATCTGAGTCAGCTACTTCAACTGTTATTCCATCCACCACAATTACCGCCACCAGAACTCCAAAAATGACTGGAGTGACAAGTGCTGAAGATGTGATCCCTGAAGCTCCCAGGGATCAGTTGGCTATGGTAGCAATGACAACATCGTCTATATCTCAATCTGCTACCGGAGCAACCATATCTGCTAGTGCTGAAGACATAATCCCTGAAATTCCCAGGGATCAATTGGATATGGTAGTGACGACAACATCATCTTTATCTCAACCTGCTGCCGGAGCCACCACATCTACCCCTAGTCTTCGAAAAAGAGACTTGGTAGAGATTGCTGCAACACCAAGCTCAAATGCAGAAATAAATCTCTTAGTTGAGATTCATACTGAAACTTTCTACAAGATACTGGCAGCTTTGATTGACATGGTCCCGAATAGGGGCCTCAGTTATGAAAGTTTGAAAGGCGCGATTGTTCCCACTATCAGGAACGTCGCCATGTTTAATGATGTTGAGAGAGCAACTGTACTGGAAAAGATGGTAGAAGAACTTGAGCAACCTATCAAAGAATATCTGCGGTTGACAAGTGAAACTACTGAAAGTCTCATTCAAGCTGAGTATGACGCTTTATCAGCTGAATACACTGCTCGAGAGATTACTTTCAACGACTCTCTCAGAGAACATAGCAGCAAAGTCGCCAAAGAGAAAGCTTTCTTGACTGACGCAAAGCCTCAGTTGGAGCGTTATAGAGAAGCCTATGACACTTCAAATACAAAAATTCAGGAACAAAATGATAAAATTCGTAAAGTGGAGGCTGAATTAGCTCGTCTGAAATCTGAGAAGGAGCAATTAATAGCAGCTCGTGTCCAATATTTGACACAGAGCTCAATTCTGGAGGAACAAGTTTTTGGAGCTGAATCCACTATCAAGCATCTTGATGATGCCAGAGATAATCTGATAGCTACTTTCGCTAAGTTTTCTCCTATTTGCACTTCAGAGGCTAGAAGAAAGATAGCTACTAAAAATGTAATGGGCTCTCGTGAAAAGCGCTTAGCAGAGCTCCAAAAATTGCTGAAAGATATATCTGCTCTGCCTTAGGCAAATAGGGAGCTTTTGTAACCTTTTATCTTATTCAAGAAATGAATAAAATATTTGTTTTGTGATCCTATCATTTATTTTGAATTTAAACAATAGGTATGAGATAGAAAACACTTATCAGAGGTAATATGGACATGATAAGTCTTCGAAACTCAATAAATTGTATCTATCCAGAGGTAATATGGACATGATAGATAATAAAATCTTATTTTTTGTTTAGAGTATACAATACTATCAGAGGTAATATGGACATGACAGATTGTAACGACTCAAAGAGAAATAGATTAATATCTATTCAGAGGCCAAATGGACATGATAGATAGTTAATACAAGCAGACTTAATATTTATTCAGAGGTCATGAGAACATGATAAATAACAAATCCAACTTTTTAATCAACTGATAAAATAAAAGATTGAAATTTTGCTCCGAGGAGACAAGTAATCAGCTTAACCAAACATTGGTAGCCGGAGAAATAAGAAGACAGACGTCATTGAGGACATACGCCAATATTGATGAAAGAATGAATGAACCAGCGTTTATTTTGAGAAAAGAAAGATCATTTCCGTTCCACAATTAAATGGATGAATCTGATGTAATGAATGAATAGGTCTTTTCGGGAATAAAAAGGTTGTTTCAATTTCCAAGACCGGTTCATTAATAGCTCTCTCCTATAAATAGATGAGAACTCTTTGTAAAATTTCATCCTTGTTTTCACTCCCCTATTGGAAATGTCTTCCAAGGACGTGCTACAAAAGACTGAAGTCACCATGAAGGTTGAGGGCATCATCGATATGCGCTCCACTGAGCCAATTGTGTCAGGCCCAATCGGAATATACGAAGGCTCTTCTACGCCCAAGCCACCCCAAGATATCCTCGCTTTCTTAGTAGAGCCAGGAAAAACTCTTGAAGACGAGGCACTGAGGATGGCTGCCTGCAAGTTTTTTGTAAACTCAGGCAATGATGTCTTCGATGCATTGGCTGACTATGTATTCAATAAGGAAGGCAGTGGTCCTCGTCCTTAATCCTTTGTTCTGAAAAAAATAAAAAAAGATTTTATTTTCATTCTGTGTCTCTTTTTTTATACATAGTACTTCTTAAGAAATTTGCCATTGATCGGCATCATGAGTAAATCTCTATTGGGCTTAGATAACCGATAGGCACCGTTGGAAAAAACTGTCTCGATAACATAAGGGCCTTCCGATTTCGCTTGGAATTTCTCTTTGCTTTTATGAGTCATCATCATCGGTCTTCGAACGGCTAAAACTAGCTCACCGATCTTGAATACCCTCTCTTTAACTTTACGATTGAAAGTTCAAGATATACGGGCTTGATATAGCTCAATATGCTGTTGTGCTTGAAGACGCTTCTCGTCCAATCCTTCAAGTTCTTGGAGTCGTAAGCGATCATTGTTCTTTGTGGTTAGCTCATTAGCAATGGCTATTCGAAAAGATGGAATCTGAATTTCCAATGGAAGGACAGTCTCGCATCCATAGACCAATGAAAATGGTGTAAAACCGGTAGGAGTTCGGACTGTCGTTCGATAAGCCCATAAACATTCTCCAAGTTTCTCATTCCAATCACGTTTATTAGAAGAGACGAACTTTTTAAGAAGTTTGATAATCGTCTTGCTGAAAGCTTTGGCTAAACCATTAGCAGCTGGATTATAAGCCGTAGAAGCCAGATTTTGAATTCAATTCTTATTACAAAACCGATAAAATGCCTGACTGGAAAATTGCGGTCCATTGTCATGAATTATCCATCGAGGAATCTCGAAGCGATAAAGAACATGGTGTTTGATGAAGCTAATCACATTAGATGTTTTCACTTCAACAAGGGGAACTGCTTCTGCCCACTTAAAAAAGTAATCAGTTATAGCCAATATAAACCGATGTCCCTTGACAGAAGGAGGATTAATCAGACCAATAATGTCCATGCCCTAAGCTTCGAAGGGCCAAGAAGTGGCTGTAGGATGCAAGAATTCAGATGGTTGATGAATAAAATCAGCATGAATCTGACATGCTTTACATCGTCTGGCATAATCCACAGCATCTGCTATCATGGATGGCCAATAATATCCCATTCTTCGAATACGGTCTTATAATTTCAGACCTGGTTGATGAGCACCACAAATACCATCATGAGCTTCGTGAAGTATTTGTTTAGCCTCACTTTTTGAGAGACAGCGTAGCAAAAGTCCATCATATGAACGACGGTATAGCATATGTAAAGACGAATCATAATAAAATCGAAATGATCGTCTCTTGATTGATGTAGCTTCTTTTGGATCTTCAGGTAAAATCCCATGAACCGCATAATCAATGAATGGACTTCTCCAATCCCTCTGCAGGGAGCTTGACTCTGTAGTACAACTCTGTTCAATATACAGATTATTCTTGACACAGAATAAGTCTCGGTCCAACAAAGTAATTGTGTTTTGTCTTCGAATTGGAACAGCTAAGTCTGCAGCTAGGCTAGCAAGAGTATTAGCTTCCACATTCTGAGAACGTGGTACAAATTCGATGAAGAATCCTTTAAATGAAAGGACCAATAAAATTACCTCTTGATGATAAGGGATGAGGTCAGGATTTCTGACTTCATATGTCCCTCTAACCTGATTAACAATCAGTTAAGAATCTCCATAAGCTTCTAAGAACTCAATGTCCAATTCTTTTGCTACTTGGAGACCAATCAATAGAGCATTGTATTCTGCCACATTGTTAGAGCGTGGCTCATTGAGCGAATAAGCACGGTATATGACTATTTTGTCAAGGGAAACCAAAACGATTCCTACTCCGGAGACGATATTGCCTTTAGGTCCAACCCGTGATGCTCCATCAAAGTATAATTGCCAAATATTATCCCTCAAAGTCATATTGCAATCCATGACTTCATCTGGAATATCTTCATATAGCTTCGATGTTTGAGGTATAGGGTGAGCTGCTAAGAAATCAGCTAATGCTTGACCCTTCACTGATTTTTGAGGTACATAGACCATGTCATAAGGAGTGAGCAACATCGCCCAGGTTGCTAACCTGGAGTTTAGAATGCTTGGTTTTCTCATCAGTACCCGAATAGAATTTATTCTAGAGATGACATGAATAGTTTGTCCTGACACATAATGTCGTGTCTTTTGAACAGCAAAAACCAAAGCCAGACATTCCTTTTCTATAGGAGTATACCTGTGTTCAGCTCCGACCATCATTCGGCTAAGATAATAAATTGCTTGTTCATGACCTATATCACTTTTCTGTGCAAGAAGAGCACCAAGTGAATGATCTAATGCTCGAACATATAGAAAAAATGGTCTTTCCACTACTGGTGGTACTAGAACAGGTGGATTTGTTAGGTATTGCTTAATGTCATTGAAAGCTTTCTGACACGCTTCATCCTAAACAAATAATACACCCTTCTTTAATAGACGGAAGAAAGGTTGGCATCTCCCAGAGAGATTAGATATAAATCTCCTGATATAAGCAATGCGACCTTGGAAGCCGCGGAGTTCTTTTAAATTACGTGGAGGACGCATTTCAAGAATTGCTTTGATTTTATCAGGATCAACATGGATACCCTGAGAAGTGATAACAAATCCCAAAAACTTGCCACTGGAAACCCCTAAGAAGGACTTGGTAGGGTTCATTTTCAATTGATGCTGACACATCAATTCAAATACTGTCTTTAAGTCTTGAATGTAATCATCTTTTGATCGACTTTTGACAGCAATGTCATCTACGTAACATTCAACTGTCTTCCGTAGATGTTCTTGAAAGATGTTGCTCATAGCCCTTTGATACGTGGCACCGGCGTTTTTAAGACCAAACGACATTACCGTATAGCAATAAATCCCAAGGGGTGTTCGAAAAGCAATATGCTTCTCATCTTCGGGATGTATCTTGATCTGATTGTATCCTGAGAATCCGACCATGAAAGACATGCGTTCAAAACCGTATGTATTATCTATCATGACATCAGTAATTGGAAGTAGAAATTCGTCCTTTGGACAAGCTGCATTAAGATCTCGAAAATCTATGCAAACTCGGACTTTTCCGTTCTTCTTTATAACAGGAACAATATTGGCAACCCAGTCTGGATGTTGTTCTTCACGAACAAAGCCACATGTAATCAACTTTTTGACTTTCGCTTCAATTGCATCCATCATATCTGGTCGAAAACGTCGATGCTGTTATTTTACAGGCTTGGCATTAGGAAGAATATTGAGTTTATGAGTAGCAACTTTTGGATCCAAATTCGGCATATCCTCATAACTCCATGCAAAGATATCAATATATTCTTTAATTAATTTTATCAACTCTTCCTTTTCATCTTCGAAAAGGTTCTTACTGATAAATATTGGCTTGGATGTAGTTCCGTCTCCAATATTGATTTGAAGAATCTCATCCTCCGTAGGTGGTTGTCGTTGTTCAAAACGAAGTTCCCACTGTGTGTCCATCTGTTGGGCCCAAGGGTCATTTTCAAATGGCTCAGATTCGCCATCAGTTTGAACCAAATTGACTGAGAATATACACTCAGATTCATCATAATAGTCTTCTCCAGCATATTCAGATTCGATAAAATAGATTTCTTCGGAATCTGAGGATTGTGAAGAACTAGAAGAGAATTCTTCTTGTATATCATCATTAAACATGTGGGACGGATCATATCCCAACCCATGATGAGTTTTCTGGTAAAACGGATCACCACATAATGGTAATCGTCTACCCTTGCCTTGATTGAGACCTTGCATAGTCTTCAAATCATATCCTATATTCTGGATAATCTTGAGAGATTGTTGACTATATTTGTCAATTCGAATTCTTCTTTTATCTTTATCTCTAAGATCATCCGTCTGAACAACAGAGAAATTTCTAGCCAGGCCAAACACAATTTGGTGCTTGTTTTTCTTATCAGACGGAGTCACGAAATAAGATTCTTCGTTACGTCTATAAGTTACACAAGCTTGCGATGAAGCGGCTACAGGAAGAAGATAGGAAGAAGATGTTAAGAACCTTTGAGCATAAGGTCCAAAATCGACATGAGGAGGAAAAGAATTTTCCTTATGGTCAATGTATAAAGTTTCCTCTGTATATATGTCATCTTTATATTGATGACTTTGATCATCAGAAGATAAAGTCATTCTTTCAACCAATTTGACAGCCATATACTCAAAAAGGAAATCTTCATTGATATTGGAAAATACAGAATGATCAATATTTACATCATTTATAATTTGACTGCTACGCTTCGGATTAATCATTAACGGACTGTCATCCGCCTTCTGCTAGACTTGCCAAGGTTGATGATCAATGGTGGTTCTGGATCATTCGTACAAAAAGTACGTCCTTTGACTTTGATCATAAGGGGTTGGTCTTGGCTCTTGGCAGGAACATTCACTGATTCCTCAGATGAAGTTCGAGTTTTCCTTTTGACCTTGATCTTCAGAGGTTGGTCGTTGACAGGTTGGGGTTGGATTCGCCCTTTGACTTTGATCTTCAAAGGTTGCTCTTCTGGAGGATCTTTATTAATAGACTGATCTTCGGCAGATGATCGATCTTCAGCCATGTCTGATATCTCCTTTACATGCTCTTGTTTGTAGAGCATTAAATCAGAAAAATAGGCTTCGACACCCTTGAAAGGATTGATATCAGCAAACTCAGTCTTCACAACCCCTTGAGAATCCACGTACTTGAAGCATTGGTGGAGAGTTGAAGGCACAATATTATGCTCATGTATCCACGGTCTTCCAAGAAGGATGTTGTAGGATACGTCTGAGTTAATAACATAGAATGTCGCCATCGTTCGAAGATCACCAATCTGAATCTTCAGGCGAATCTTCCCCAGTGGTTTACTCTTTCCAGAGTTGAAACCAACTATTGTAGTACTATTGTAAGTCAAGTCACTAGTAGGAATCCTCAACGGTCTTAGCATACTCTGAAGGATTATGCTAATAGAAGACCCAGGATCAATGTAAATCCTGTCAACTTCAGTGGATTCGATATACCCAGTATAGCACAAAGGCCTGTCGTGTTTGTTATGCTTCAACAGCATGTCCTCTTGTGTGAAGGTAATGTTAGGAATGACCTCCATCATACTATGGCATTGTGGGCATGATACTGGCATATTATCGGGAGTCTTGAGTTGAGCTAAGCACGAGTCAGCTTGCAACAAAGCTTCACTCAAAGTCTCTCTGCTTTCTTTAAAAAGACGCAGTAGCTCGAATATAGAGAGTCTAGCCGGAGTATTGGCTAACTGGGCTAGGATATCAAATTTGTAGGGCTTCATCACCACCCCTTGATTTGAAGTAGATTTCAAAGGAACATCAAAGCGTACTGCTTTTTGTTTCCCTTTCTCAACTACCGATGGTTTAGCAGGAACAGGAGATGGTTGAACTGGGGTCATTTCTATAACATCCTCGGCTTCTTTGGAAGATCCCTCGTAATCTTTATGGTATTCTTTCCCAGATCTTGTACCAGCAAAGCTTTATTCTTCAGAATCATGAGAAGGAAGTACCATATTGCAGGATTTAGTCTTCTTTCCCTTAGCCTTCTTTTTGCGAAGATCTTTAAGAGGAAGCTCAGAACCCAACCCAACAGTGGATTTTTGACTTTGAATCTGTAAAGGAAGTCGCATTCCTTTATCATAGTTCAAACCCTCTGCCTTTTGAAAGTCATAACCCATCTTCTTCATGAGATGGACTGATTGTTGACTGTACAAGTGAATGGGCAGCGAACTTTTAATGAATTGTTGCACAGAAGAAGAAACAGAGATCTCGGTAACCACAGGAGAAAAAAAGGCATAGAGACTTCCGAAGAAGGAGGAATAGGAATCTTTGTAGCCATAGAAGAAGAAGGAATACTCGGAATACGAGGAAAGATCCCTGTAGGAGCTTTCTCATAAGCAGCGAAGACTTGTTGTGCCCTATATAAGGGAACACTATTCATAGCTAACCACTGCTAATGAGTGAGTTTGAGTTTGGTAGGAGGAGCTAGACTTGGAGGACATATGTTCAAACCTTTCAGCCTATCCTCCAAGGGAATGCCATCCCAAAGATGATCCAAATCGTCAAGATCTGGAATAACATGAGAAATCATGTTGTAGGTTTTAACTTTTCTACCTTTCTTGGATTTTGAAGTTTTATCTTCATCCTCCATTTCAGGTACTAAGTCAGGATGTACCCACGTGATTTCACCATTCTTTAGTGTGAGAGACAATAATCCTTCATTTTTCTCTCTGGCAGGCGGGATATTTACAATCTTCATTGTCGCCTTCGGAACTGGGACAATTCCATCTGGGACTTGTTGTGGAGGAAAACCTCCAAATTGAAGAGAAACCATATTGGTTGTGACCGTATGCTCATCATTAGTTAAAGCGATGGCATTGGCATTTATCAGCTCCTGAATTTTCTTCTTCAGAACATAACAATCCTTGGTAGGATGATTGATGTATCTGTGATAGATACAATATTTAGGATTATCAGTCAGATTCACCTCATTAGGCCTTTTTGGCTCTGGAATCTGGAGTTTGCCACTCTTGACCAGACATTGGAATATCTCTGGGATATCGCTCTCGTCAAAAGAATATTCTTCTTTTGGCTTAGAAGACTCCTGATTATTCGATGTCGTTTTATTTTTAGAAAGAGTAACCATAAGGGTATCCTTTCCTTTCCCATTACGATTACCGGAATTATTACCAGAAGAGCCTTTCTTTTCTTTGTCTTCTGAAGCGAAGATCATTCCGTGCTCCCTAGCCAATCTACCATTAGTCTCGGCTGAAACTGCTGCTATGATAAACGAGGCCCAATCTGTGAATTGGGAACCCGTAAAGACAGCAATAGATGGTCGCAGATTCATCTTGTACGTATCAATCAGTGCTGAATCTGGCATGCCTGAGGCATCTTCAGAGTTGCCTGTCGAAAACGTTCAATGAACGTCCGAGTATCTTCCTTTCCTTTTATTTGATTTCTATTAAGGAAGACATGTTCATGTCCATGCCTCCTTCATAGAAGCAGGAAAGAAACATTGCTTTGAATTCGTCAAAAGATGAAATGCAATTGTCGGGTAAACTACGATACCAGTCGTAGGCTGAACCCGTTAGACACCCGATGAAAACTCGGGTAAGAAGAGCATCATTCTTCTGCAAGTGTACAGTTATAATATCAAAATAATTAATATATTGATTGGGAGATGCCTTTCCATCAAATAATACCATGGATTGTGGTTTGAACTTTGGAGGAAAAGGCACATCATTCCAGTGAGGAGGATAAGGTTGCTTAATCCCTAACCTCTGGAGCTGATCTTTATGCTTCAAAACTTCAAACTGTGCTTTCAATTCTCGCACTGCTTGAATAGCTTCACAGGTTTGAGGAAGCATATTTGATTGAATTGTTGTCGAATGTACCGTAACCCCCACCGGAAGTGGTACATCTTCTGGAATGATAGGATCTGGGGATGCAGAATTCTGATTGGTAGCAGGCTCCTGACTTTAATTATTCAAGGGTATATCAACCCCTTGACTATCTAGAGTTTGTGCTGCTATTTGCACCGGAGTTACCACTGCCGGTTGAGCAACTTGCTGAGTCATTATTATTTGATGCATACTTTGCATCATAGTAAGCATATCCTTCAGCAACTGCTCAACTGCAGAGAGATGTTGTTCTTTATTAGCAGATGACGTCTCCGGTTCGTCTCCAATAGCATAAGATTCAACCTCCCATGAAGATATAGAGGGATTGGTGTAGAAGTTTGAATCAATGCTATCAGTTTCAGACTCTAAGGACTGGGTACCCCCAGCTTCAGAGTCAGAAGTTTGTAACTGTCTCTGACTTCTCAATCGAGTATTCTGATATACTGTAATGTTCCTATTTTGAAATAAATATATGACCGTATTATTGTATTACGAGAATTTTAAAATTTGGTATTGTTAAAGTTTATTATTAAATTATTAGAGGTGAATTTTTTCCTATTATTATTAATGTTATTATTAATTTTCTTGTTCAAATTCTACCCTCCCAAAATATCTAGCCTAACCCCCTCTCTCCTCACTCAAATCACCCCTCACATCACTCACCCACTCCCTCTCTCCTCCCTCACCTTTCCCACTCTCACACTCTTCCTCTCTCCTCCCTCTCTGTCGGCTGGAGAAGCCAACCCCCCTCTCTCTCTTATTTTCTCTCGCTCACTCTCTCTCCCTCTCACTGCTCTCACCTCCCTCTTCTCTCTCCCTGCTCTCTTCCTCTCCCTCACTGGAAGAGCTCCCCAGCCCCTTCTCTCCCGGCCTCCCTCTCCTTTTTGACCTCCTTCCCGACCCGATCTCCGGCGACCAGCCCCATGGCCATCACCCTCCACTGCGGCCACCACCACAGCCCCCTTTCTCTGCCTCCTCCTTCCACCATCCGCCATGGTCGCCCCCTTCTCCGCAGCCACCGCCAACATCCTCCACCACCACCATTACTGCTCCAACCACAATCATCATCGTCCCCATCACTCTCAGCCGCGGCCACCACCACTTCCTTCCCTCTTTCGCTGGCCGAGCCCCATGGCCGCCGGAGCTCCTGCCGCCGTTGCTCTCCTCCGTCGGAGCCCGACCCGACCCTGGCCGAGCCGTCTTGCGCCCGCCGGTAAGGTTCCCGAGCTCCCCTCTCCCTCTCTTTCTTGTTTTGTGTGCTGCCTCGTCGAGCGTGCCGTCTCGAGCAGTGCACTCTCGTACAGCGAGCCCTCGTGCTCTGTGCATTTTCTCGAGTTGCGTTCCCCGATGTGCGTGTACCTCGATTTGTGTAAGGCTTTGATTTTTATGCAACCTCGGTCTACGTGTTGCCTTGAGCAGCGGGATGCCTCGAGCCCCGCGCTGCCTCGAGCACCGTGCCACCTCGGTTTGCACACCGCCTCGTTTTCCGTGCCTCGACCTTTGTGCCTTTCTCGATTTTTGTGCCGCATCGATTTACATGCCGCGTTGGACTCCGTACCGTATCGATTTACGTGCGTACCTCGATTTGTGTGCTAAATCGATTTACGTGCTCTTTGGACTTTGGGTCATTTTGATTTACGTGCTCGCCTCTATGTGCACGTCTCGATTTACGTGCACATATTTCCCATTCATCTCGATATTCGTGCCATCTCGATTCTCGTATGCGTCTCGATATGCGTGTACGTCTCGGTTTACGTATCCGTATCGATCCGCATACCTCAGTTTCCGTACCAGATCCCTGCACTGCTTGTGGGACCCACACGGTATAGCCTTCTGCCATCCCCTGTGATTTCTCTTATTATTTTATTGTTTGGTGCTAATGATTATTTATTATGTGTTCTGAGGACCTCGATGGACGTGCTAGCTTGGATCGCGATCGTTGAAGACTTGCTTACCTAGCCGAGCCCTCTAGGCAAGTATCCCTTGCTCATCGGCGGCTCTTGCCATCTCTCCTGAATTTTATTATATTTCATTTATTGTAAATTGTATAACCATGAGTAGTGTAGCTTAGCAGTAGAACTACCATGACCTAGACTAGCTTGGTCTGATACTGGGATAGACCGTATCGGACAACTTGGATGGGTCATCCACACCTCCGAGGACACGAGCACGACTCACTTGTATGTATTGTCCCTGTATGCCCCGTGTCCGACTCGCGGTCGGGTAACGGCTTGGCGAACTATTCTTGTGGCTGTGATTGTGCTTGGGTTAGAATTATAAACATGTGCTATGATGCGCCCTGCGAGGCGGTTATTTTATTATATTATGCATGTTGGCTTGGCGCCCAGTACGCATTGTAGTGCTGCTGGAGGCCGAGACTTAGTGGTCTTGGGTTCGATTAGTTTCCAGTACGCATCGTAGTGCTGCTGGAGGCCAGGACTTAGTGTTCTCGGCTATCGATTTGTTTCCAGTATGCATCGTAGTGCTGCTGGTAGCTGAGACTTAGTGTTCTCAGCCTGCGATTCTGCGGCGGATTGCGCCGAGTGGTTTTAGCCCCTATTCGTAGGGTGCTCCCATCAAGATTACAAAGGAGACTCTGCCGAATTTTTCCAGAATTCCCGGTTGGGAATTTAGTTCGAAGGATTGGGCAGAACCATTCCTTTGGTTTGCGGGACTGAACTCATGCATATTTTTTTTGGTATAGCATCACTGATCTAATTGCCTGCTAGGTAGATTCCCGACTAGATTAGTCGCCTAGCTTCTTGACCTGTCTTGTCCGCCGGATTATGTAAGGAGAGCGGTTATACTCGTGTGAAGGTTTGCAACCCTGGTCCTTGTTTGGTTTAAGGGTTGTGGATCTGATCCAGAGTGGTTCACGCAATCCCTGCCTTTTTGACGGTATCACCCATTGGACTTTTGACCCGTAACCCTTCTTTTAGATGGTGTTCCAGTTTAGTTTGTTATCCCATTGTCTGTCCTGTCCGTCGGATTGTGCAAGGAGAGCGGTTCTACTCGGTTGAAGGTCTGTAACTCTGGTCCTTGTTTGATTTAAGGGTTGTGAATCTGATCCAGAGTGGTTCACACAATCCTTGCCATCTTCCGACGGCGTTGATTAGTGTTGACCCATGTGTTCGGATTATGATCTTATTCGAGGATTGACTATAAGGAGATATGATATTGAGATAGTGATAATGGTAGACTAAGTGGATTCTTAGATAGTGTTGCTAGTTCTTTGATGATGTTCTAATTTGATCAGATATGTCTTTGATGACTTTTGGATTTTGATATTGGTGCGAGTGTCTCGCGGAACGAATAGAATATTGAGGGTATTATTATATGATTTTTACTCGACTTCCCAAACGTCCAAAACTGGGTACCTTTGTGTATTCCGGTAGTTGGAGAACCTGGTTTGATTGCTATATCTTGGTAGTTGAGGAGCTTGTTTTCTAGTGGCTTGTGATCATTGACTTGGAAGATTCTTGTGAGTGAGAGGGCCTAGCATTGTTAGGGGGATGAGCTTGGTATTTGGTGGTTGTCTTTATTGACGTGATATTCACTCCATCATGGATGGGAGACTCTTGCTAGATTGATCTGGTGGATGGACCGACTTGAGGATTGGAGCTGTAGGCTCCCATATATGCTTGAGATGTTATTATAGTAGAGGTTCTGGTCTTGTACTTGACCTGATATCCATGCCACGATGTGGGCAGATGACTTCTTGTGACTGACAGATTTGTCCTTGTCCCAGACCTGACTACCTGTATCCGTTCTATAAGTCCAGTTACCCTTTGAGGTACTGGTCCTGACCTTGCACTGCGGTGCCCTTTGTCTATTGGCACTTTGAGGTGCTACTTCCATGATTATATGGCATTGCGACGCCATCTTGATATTCTAGCTATATTATATGATTACCTGTACGGGTATCTGGTAGTTGGCCTATAGTCTTAGCGTGGTTAGGATTGCTTGCTTGCTTGTTGCATAATACTAAGGATGGATCACAACTGGGACTGTAGGTGCCGATGTTGATTCTTACTTAGCGTTCTCCTACTGAGGTGCGACATCTAGGAGGATGATCATGTGACCACGATATGTGATTCCGGATAAATGTATGTTTAATCTAGGCAACTTAAACTGGTAGAAGCATTGGAGGGGGAACAGAATCCCGAGATCGTGCATTACCCGCCTTATCCCAGACATTAGTCATGACCTGCAGGCTAGCCGCCACGGATATTGTTACCATTCGTACTAGTGGATGGCAATATCCGGCTACTTATGTACTATACATTATATACATGGCATGCTCGGCACGGTAGCCTTACGAGGGACCGGTGGTGACATGCAAGCCCGGTGGCCTTACGAGGGATCGTGCTCTTTTTACATGCTATACTTGGCCCCGCTAGCCCTGCTGGGACGGCACGATCTGAGGATTCCTATATTGTATTGCTGGGGTAACTCAACCTCCACATAGAGAGCCGTAGGCATTTTGAGTGGCCGCTTATTCTCCTAAATTGTATGGCTTGTCGCTTGCTAAGCTGGCTGGTACGTAACACTGTCCCGGTACGGTAATTCATTCTCTTGTTCTTGTTTAATGTAGGGGTGAGTTACTGTTCCGATGACAGACTACGAGTTCCAGTTGGCGATGCAAGCATTAGTGGATGTTAGGATGACTGTGATGATTGTTGGTTGCTTACGTATTAGTAGTTGGATTGCTGCCTTATATTCTATAATCGTGCGTTGGTACCGCACGATCCCTTACCTTATTTACTGTTTTTAGATGCTATTTCTGTCATATTTTATCATGCTGGTTTTCTTCGCCCGTCCTTGAGCCTTCCTTTCTGGTACTTGCTGCGGTTGGCCTGACCAACCCTGGATTGTTCCCAGATTGCCTGAGACCGATCCTGTGGATCTTCCAGACTCGACTTGGAGGATGTGCTTCAGTTTTCGACCATGCTAGGAACTGTAGGAAGGTATACTAGTCTACATTATTATTCTGTACTATGAATTTTCTGATTATCATATGAGTATTCCCTGCTTTCTATATGATTATCTCTCTTGATGTTGTTTCATTATGATTTGCCTGTGGACATGAGATCGGATTTAGGCTATAGATTGATTGCATGCTAGGATACCCAGCAAGACTTGACAGCCATCATCGCCGTATAGCGTATTCGTACCTTATACGGTGTAGCTGGCCTACGTCCGTCCCTGTATTTCGGTACTGGGGCGTGACATAGTTTTAGTGGTGGCCCATGCAGGTCTCGTTTTGAGATTTTGTTGGGTATCACATGATTATTGATCTCAGTACACTATTTCTTGGTATTTCCACTTGTTACATTTGTCCTTCGCTCTCTTGAACTTGTGAACTGGTCCTCATCTCTACTTGGACCTTGTAGGAGCGTAAAAAAATGTCTGCTTCATAGACTGAGTCAAAGAGATAGAGTATTCCACTCAAAATGATCTATTTTACGCCAAGGACAGACTAATCACTTTACGCCAGGGTCAAGCCAGTGATTTTACGCCCGAGATAAGCTAACCACTTTACGCTGGACATAGCTGTCAAGTCATGATTTAATGCAAAGTCTGACATGAAGATTTACTCATAGCGTACAAACACAGAATTCGAAGGGCTTTGTTTTACACAGAGACCAATGTTGTCGTTTAGTATGTGGATTGAGCTATTTTACGCTCCCAATATGACTTATTTTACGCATGGAGACTATATGAGTTTTTACGCTCAAAAGTTGACGTGTGCTTAAAGTTTATTTGGGCTACGTTTTACGCTCAAGGCTATTTTTAGCCACTTTACGCGGGAAGTCCATGTCAGGGCTATTTTACACCTAGTCTACTACTTTACGCTCAGAGTATATTTAGGTTGTTGTTTACGCCCTATCCTTTCTGACTACTTTGGAACGTGGTTTGCTTACATGGCTTTCATACCACACATCTCGAAGAACGTGTGTACGTGCATCCTATTCTTATTGAAATAATGGGACACGTGTCAACGTATGCAGAGGATGACTTCAGTTATGGGTGGCAGTTATTAGCGTAAAGACAAAACTTTTGCTGAGTTTTACGCACAGAAGGCTAAGTCTATAAATAGACTGAGTTTTTCTCATATAAGAGGGACAGACAGAGAGAGAGAGACAAGAGAAGAATACATAGAGATCAGAACCCAGAGATTTTGATTCTCCAGAGCATTCTTCTTCAACTTTTCTTCCAGAACAGAGTGAAGCAAAGCAGGAAAGCATTTGGCCTCGCCATCAGTGCCCAAGTGTGTCGATACCTTTCTGGTGACTTAGTTCTTCCGGTTGTTCATCTTCTAGCAGTGATCTTTATCATCATCGTATGGTCCAAGGAACAAAGTGATCGACTTCAGATCAGACTTCTATAGCAATACTTCCCAGAACAATTTGTACTATTTGTACTTTTTCTCGTTTTATTTTTAAAAGCCAATTTCAGGCATTTTTGTTAAGTAAAATAAAATGGCGACTCTGCTGGGGACGACTTTCTCCTCCGACGAGAAAACAATTGCTCAGTATGATGATGTGTCGATCGGATCAACGAAAAAGACTCTGGTCGTTCAATTCGACCAGACTGCTTATGAAGAAATGCTCCGAACTGGGGGTGGTTCTCACTGCTCCAATGTTCAAAAGTCTCGCAAAGCACAAAAAGTTTGGGTTCCTAAATCCAAAGTAGCTTCTGATCTCTCTGTTGCTTCTGATGGCAAGGGAATTCTTCCCACTCCTGTCGTAGGGGCTCCCGTTCGTAACGAGGCAGTCCTTACTTCAGCGTCGCACTCTATATTTGACAATTCATCTCCCATCTGTGACGGAGAAGATAATCAGGTTTCACGTCCACTGCGTAAGAACCAAGTTTTATGCCCAGTGCGTAAAAATGATGTTTTACACCCAGTGGGTAAAAACCAAATTTTACGCTCAGTGCATAAGAACGAGTCTCCCATTTGTAATAAGACAGACTCTAATGTTTGTGCTACTGAGTGTAAGAATAAGTCTCCCGTCTGTGACGTCGTAGACACACAAAAATTACGCTTTTTGCGTAAAGAAAAATCTTCCGTCTGTGACGTGGTAGATACTCATGTTTTGTGCTCTATGCGTAAAGGTAAATCTTCTGTCTGTGACAGTGTAGATAAAATTTACAAAGATGCTTCTGTATCTAAAGTGAATGTACCTATACGTATGAAGCATAAAAAGATAGTTGGTAAAACTTCTGTTTTCAACCAACAACCTTCTGCACGCAAGGTACCAAACTTATAAATTACACGCAATGAAGATGGAGTCCTTCGTGCTAAAAAATCTCACGATTTACGCACGTAATTCCAAGCACGTAAAAATGTACATTTTGGTTCTGCAAATGCAGCCAGTAATCTTCTTTATACATAAGGGACTAAACGTTTTGCTACCCCAAATGTAATAAAGAAGACTACTCCTTCTACTCCTTCTGATTTACGTGAATTGCTAATACAAAAGCGTAAAAATAGACAATCTCCCGTGACACTCCCCCAGGAAAATCATCACTGTGAGTGTCACCAGATTGTAATTAAATGTTGTTGTTCGGCCTCCAAACGGTCAGTTTTTGATCGGTTAAGTTTTAATGCGTCCCAACAACAAGCTGATGAGTTGTCATATGCATCAGTCAACATGGCATCTCACACCAACAGAGGACGACGTCCTAGACAGAACACGTCCCAAATCCCAGGTCAACAACAATTTAACAGACTTTTTGATTCCTTTGAAGGAGTATATCAGAATACTCGATCAAGAAGACAAAGACAATTGCAGACTTCTGATTCAGAAGCTGGGGGTACTCAATCTTTTGAGTCTGAAACTGATAGTGTTGATTCATACCTTTATACTAATCCCTCTGTATCTTCAAGAGAGGTTGAATCCTACGCTATTGGAGATGAACCAGAGACATCATCTGCTAATACGGAACAACGTCTCACTGCCGTTGAACAATCATTGAAAGACATGCTTAACATGATGCAAAGCATGCACCAGATAATAACGGCTCAGCAAACTGCTCAACCGACAATAGTAACACCGGTACAGATAGCAGCACAAACTCAAGATAGCCAAGGGATTGATATACCTTTGAATATCCAAGAGCCTGCTGTTAACCAAAATTCTGCATCTCCAGATCCTATCATTCCAGAAGATGTACCATCTCCGGTGGGGGTTACGGTACAACCAACAACTTTTCAATCAAATGTGCTTCCGCAAACCAGTGAAGCCATTCAAGCAGTGCGTGAGCTCAAAGCACAGTTTGAAGTTTTGAAGCTAAAGGATCAACTCCAGATGTTAGGGATTAAGCAACCTTATCCTCCTCATTGGAATGATGTACCCTTTCCACCGAAATTCAAGCTACAGTCAATGGTATTGTTTGATGGAAAGGCTTCCCCTAGTCAGTATATCAATTACTTTGATATTATGACTGTACATTTGCAGAAAAATGATGCTATTCTCACTCGAGTATTCATTGGGTGCTTGACGGGTTCAGCTTACGATTGGTATCGTAGTTTACCCGATAATTGCATTTCGTCTTTTGACGAATTTAAGGCAATGTTTCTCTCCCGCTTCTATGAAGGAGGTATAGACATGAATATGTCCTCCTTAATAGAAATCAAGCAAAAGAAGAAAGAAGATACTCGGACATTCATTGAACGTTTCCGACAGGCGACTCTAAAGATGCCTCCTGGTATGCCAGATTCAGCATTAATTGATACATGCAAGATGAATCTGCGACCATCTATTGCTGTCTTTACGGGTTCCCAATTCACAGATTGGACTTCGTTTATCATAGCAGCAGTTTCTGCCGAGACCAATGGTAGGTTAGCTCGTGAACATGGGATAATTTTTGCCTCAGAGGATAAAGGAAGAAAAGGTAATCCTAGTAATAATTCTGGCAATCGTAATGCAAAAGGAAATGACACCCTTATGGTTAATCTTTCCAAAAACAAAATGACGCCGAATAATCAGGAGTCTTTTAAGCCAAAAGTAGAATATTCTTTTGACGAAAGTGATATCCCAAGGATATTTCAATGTCTGGTGAAGAGTGGCAAACTTCAGATCCCGGAGCTAAAGAGGCCTAATGAGGTAAATCTGACTGACAATCCCAAATATTGTATCTATCACAGATACATAAATCATCCCACCAGTCCTTGTCATGTCCTAAAGAAGAAAATCCAAGAGCTGATTAATGCCAATGCCATCTCTCTAACTAACGATGAGCATACGGTCACAACCAATATGGTTTCTCTTCAATTCGGAGATTTTTTTCTCAACAAGTACCAGATAAAATTGTCCCAATTTCGAAGGCGACGATGAAGATTGTGAATATCTCGCCTGCCAGGGAGGAAAATGAAGGATTGTTGCCTCTTACATTAAAGAATGGTGAAATTATGTGGGTACATCCTGACTTAGTACCTGAAATGGAAGATGAAGGTAAAACTTCAAAATCCAAGAAAGGTAAGAAAGTCAAAACTAGCAACATGATTTCTCATGTTATTCCAGATTCTGATGATTTGGATCATCTATGGGATGAAATTCCTTTGGAAGATAGACTGAGAGGATTGAACATATGTCCTCTAAGTTTGGCTCCTCCTACCAAGCTCAAGCTTACTCATCAGCAGTGGCTAGCCATGAATAGTGTTCCCTTATACAGGGCACAACAAGTCTTCGCTGCTTATGAAAAAGCCCCTATAGGGATTTTTCCTCGTATCCCGAATCCTTCTCCTCCCGTAGCTACAGAGAATTCTATTCCTCATTCTCCTGTAGTTACAGAGATCTTTTCTTCTTCTTCTGTTGAACCACCTGTTAAAAGTCCATTGCCTACTCACTTGTACAGTCAGCAATCTGTCCTTCTCATGAAGAAGATGGGTTATGATTTTCAAAAGGCAGAAGGTTTGAATTATGATAAAGGAATACGACTTCCTTTACAAATTTAAAGTCAAAAATCCACTGTTGGATTGGGTTCTGAGGTTCTTCATAACAATCCTTGTAAGAAGAAGGCTAAGGAAAGGAAGACTAAATCCTGCAATATAGTACTTTCTTCTTCTGAGTCTGAAGAAGAAACCTTTGCTGGTACAAGATCTAGAAAAGAGTATCATAAAGATTATGAGAGATCCTCCAAAAAAGCAGAGAATGTTGAAACACCACCAACTCAACCGTCTCCTGTTTCTGTTGTGGTTGAAAAGAGGAAACAGAAAACAGTACGCTTTGACGTCCCGTTGAAGTCTGCTTCCAGTCAGGGGGTGGTGATGAAACCCTATAAATTTGATATTCTAGCCCAGTTAGCTAATACTCCGGCTAGATTACCTATCTTCGAGTTGCTTCGCCTTTCTAAAGAAAGTCACGAAACCTTGAGTGAAGCTTTGCTGCAAGCTGATTTCTGCTTAGCCCAACTCAAGACTCCTGATAATATACCAGTATCATGCCCACAATGTCATAGTATGATGGAAACAATTCCCAACATCACCTTTACACAAGAAGATATGTTGTTGAAGCATAACAAGCATGACAGGCCTCTGTGCTATACTGGATATATTGAATCCATTGAAGTTGACAGAATTTACATTGATCCTGGGTCTTCCATTAGCATAATTCTTGAAAGTATGCTAAGACCATTGAGGATTCCTACTAGTGACTTGACTTACACTAGTACCACAATAGTTGGTTTCAACTCTGGAAAGAGTAAACCACTGGATAAGATTCGTCTGAAGATTCAGAGTGGTGATCTTCGAACTATGGCAACATTCTACGTTATTAATTCAGACGTATCCTACAACATCCTTCTTGGAAGACCGTGGTTACATGAGCATAACATCGTACCTTCAACTCTCCACCAATGCTTCAAGTACATGGATTCCCAAGGGGTTGTAAAGACTGAGTTTGCTGATATCGATCCTTTCAAGGGTGTCGAAGCCTATTTTTTTTGATTCAAGGCTCTACAAACAAGAACATGTAAAGGAGATATCAGACATGGCTGAAGACCGATCATTTGCCGAAGATCAGTCTATTAATGAAGATTCACCAGAAGAGCAACCTTTGAAAATCAAAGTCAAAGGGCGAACTCAACCCCAACCTGTCAACAATCAACCTCTGATGATCAAGGTTAAAGGAAAAACTCAAGCTTCATCTGAGGAATCAGTGAATGTTCCTGCTAAAAGCAAAGTTCAACCTCTTGTGATCAAGGTCAAAGGGCGTACTCTTCGTACGAATAATCCAGAGCCACCATTGATCGTTAATCTTGGCAAGTCTACGCAGATGACGGGTGATGGTCCGTTGATGATCAATTCGAAGCGTAGTAGTCAAATTGTAAATGATGTAAATATTGATCATTTTGTACTTTTCGATATCAATGAAGATTTCCTTTTTGAGTATATGGCTGTCAAATTTATTGAAAGAATGACTTTATCTTCTGATAATCAAAGTCATCAATATAAAGACGACATAGATACAGAGGAAAACTTATACATTGACAATAAGGAAAATTCTTTTCCTCCTTATGTAGATGTTGGACCTTATACTCAGAGGTTCCTAACATCTTCTCCCTATCTTCTTCCTGTAGCCGCTTCATCGCAAGCTTGTGTAACTTATAGACGTCACGAGGAATCTTATTTCGTGATTCCGTCTGATAAGAAAAACAAGCGTCAAATTGTGTTTGGCCTGGCTAGAAATATCCCTGTTGCTCAGACAGATGATCTGAGAGATAAAGATAAAGGAAGAATCCGAATTAACAAATATAGTCAACAATCTCTCAAGATTATCCAGAATATGGGATGATTTGAAGACTATGCAAGGTCTCAACCAAGGCAAGGGTAGACGATTACCATTAAGTGGTGATCCGTTTTATCAGAAAACTCGTCATGGGTTGGGATATGATCCGTCCCATATGTTTAATGACGATATTCAAGAAGAATTCTCTTCTAGTTCTTCACAATCATCAGATTCGGAAGAAATCCAATTCATTGAATCTGACACATCTCACTCTTCATGTGTTAAAAGAGGTTATTATGATGAATATGTACAAATATTCTCAGTAAACATGGTTCAAACTGATGGTGAATCTGAACCATTTGAGAATGATCCTTGGGCTCAACAGATGGACACTCAATGGGAACTTCGTTTTGAACAGCGACAGCCACCTATAGAGGATGTGATTGTCCAGATCGATGTTGGAGATGGTACTACACCCAAACCAATATTCATCAGTAAAAATCTTTCTGAAGATGAAAAGGAAGAATTGATAAAACTGATCAAAGAATATATTGATATTTTTACATGGAGTTATGAGGATATGCCGGGTCTAGATCCTAAAGTTGCTACTCATAAACTCAATATTCTTCCTAATGCCAAGCCTGTAAAACAACAGCAACGGCATTTTCGACCAGATATGATGGTTGCAATTGAGACGGAAGTCAAAAAGCTGATAACATGTGGCTTCGTTCGTGAAGAACAACACCCAGACTGGGTTGCTAACATTGTTCCTGTTATGAAGAAGAATGGAAAAGTTCGAGTTTGCATAGATTTTCGAGATCTTAATGCAGCTTGTCCAAAGGATGAATTCCCACTTTCGATTACTGATGTCATGATAGACAATACATGCGGTTTTGAACGCATATCTTTCATGGATGGATTCTCAGGATATAATTAAATTAAGATACATCCAGAAGATAAGAAGCATACTGCTTTTCATACACCTCTTGGGGTTTACTGCTATACAGTTATGCCATTTGGTCTTAAAAATGCCGGTGCCACGTATCAACGGGCTATGAGCAACATCTTTCAAGAACATCTACGGAAGACATTAGAATGTTATGTAGATGACATTACTGTTAAGAGTCGATCAAAAGATGATCACATTCAAGACTTGAAGACAGTATTTGAACTGATGCGCCAACATCAATTGAAAATGAACCCTACTAAGTCTTTCTTAGGGGTTTCCAGTGGCAAGTTTTTAGGATTTGTCATTACTTTTCAGGGTATCCATGTTGATCCTGATAAAGTTAAGGCAATTCTTAAAATGCGTCCTCCTCGTAATTTGAAAGAACTCCGTGGCTTTCAGGGTCGCATTGCTTATATCAGGAGGTTTATATCTAATCTCTCTGGAAGATGTCAACCTTTCTTCCGTCTATTAAAGAAGGGTGTATCATTTGTTTGGGATGAAGCGTGTCAGAAAGTCTTCAATGACATCAAGCAATACCTTACAAATCCACCTGTTCTGGTACCTCCAGTGGTAGAAAGACCATTTTTGCTATATGTTCGAGCCTTGGATCATTCACTTGGTGCTCTTCTTTCCGAAAAGACCTATCCATTCGTTACATCAGATTCATCCATTTAATCGTGGAATTGAATTGATCTTTCTAATCCCGAAAGATAAGTTGGTTCATTTGTTCTTTCATCAATCTTCCTATTCCCCAGCTACCAAGGTTTGGTTAAGCTAATTATTCGTCTCCTTGGAGAGAAAATTTTAATCTTTTATCTTACCAGTTGGTATAAAAAGTTGGATTTATTTATCATGTTATTATGACCTCTGAATAAATATTAAATCTGCTTGTATTTTCTTTCTATCATGTCCATTTGACCTCTGCATAGATATTAATCTACTTTTCTTTGAGTTCTTACATGCTGTCATGTCCATATCACCTCTGATAGTATTGTATACTCTAAACAGAAAACAAGATTTCATTATCTATCATGTCCATACTACCTCTGGATAGATATAATGTATTGAGTTTAAAAGACTTGTCATGTCCATATTACCTCTGATAAGTATTTTCTATCTCATACCTATTGTTTAAATTCAAAATAAATGTTAGGATCATAAAACAAATATTTTATTCATTTCTTGTGGAAACACTACAAAATGGATAAGATAAAAGATGACAAGGAGCTCTTTTAAGGTGGAGCAGAAACATCTTGAAGCAACTTCTGTAGTTCTTCTAGCCGCTTGTCACGAGAGCTCATAACTTTCTTAGTAGCTTCAGCACGTCGAGCTTCAGGAGGGCAAATACAAGAAAGACCAGCGAAGCTGATTATCAGATTATCCTTGGCTTCATCAAGGGTTCTGATGGTTGATTCAGCCCCGAAGGCTTGTTCTTCTAAAATGGAGCTCTAAGTGAGGTACAGATTTCGAGCTTTGATCATCTATTCTCTCTCGGCCTTCAAGCGAGCCAAATCAGCCTCGACCTCTTGGATTTTATTATTTTTATTCTGAATCTCTATGTTCAAAGCATCATAAGCTACTCTATGACCATGCAGTGCGGGCTTTATTCCAGCCAAAAAGGCTTTTTCTTTAGCAACCTTTATACTATATTCATGGAGAGCTTCATTATATGTGATCTCCCGAGCAAGATAATCAGCCGTTAAGGCGTCATATTCTTCCTGGATGAGACTTTCAACAGTCTCACTTGACATCTTGAGATATTCTCTGATCGGCTGTTCAAGGCCCTCCACAATTTTCTCCGATGCTGCAGCTCTTCCAGCATTATTGAACATAGCAACGTTCCTGATGGTCAGAGCCATTGCCGTCTTCAAACTCTCATAACCAAGGCCCTTATTCAGGACCATTTTTATTAGGGGTGCCAGAGTTTTGTAAAAGGTTTCAGTATGAATCTCAACTAGGAGATTCATCTCTGTGCTGGAGCTTGGTGTGGCAGCAATATCTAATAGATCTCTTCTTTGGAGACCAGGAACAGATATTATTGGTGTGACGGCAGGATGAGATAAACTTGTTGCTATTACTGCTGTCATGGCCAATTGATCCCTAGGAGTTTCAGGGATTATATCTCCAACACTTATAGATACCATTGGTGTGACAGCAGGCTGAGATGGAGCTGTTGTTGTTACTGCTGTCATAGCTAATTGGTTCCCAAGAGCTTCGGGAGCAATGTCTTCAATATTTGTTACTCCAGCCGTTTCTGGAGTTCTGGTGGCGGTAATATTGGTAAATGTAGTGACAATTGTGGGAGCTGGTTCATGTTCTTGCATTGGCTTGTCAGAAACTGGTACTGGATCAGTAGCAACAGCAGAAGATGTTATTACAACTTCCCCAGTTTCAGTTGGTGATTTAAGTATGCTTTCAGCATTTTCTTCAATTATTTGCTCCGTAGGATTTTCTATTGTTTCAGTTGTAGTGAATTCTTCTATAGCTGATTCTTTATTCAAATCTGGTTCTCCTCCAGCAACTCTATCATCACCTACAATGAGGTCTACTGTAGTCTCTTCTTTGTGTAGTCCTCAGCAGGAGAGGATATTTCAGGTTGTGCTTGTTGTACCTCTAATGATGGAGGACATTCTTCTTGAGGCTCCATCTCGGGTTTCTGTACTCCCTCCTCTTCAACGTCTTCTTCTTCTGAAAAAGAAATTTCCTCTTTAGATTCCTCATTTTCGTCATAAATATCTTCTTCTTAAGGAGGAGGAGCTACAGACTTTGGTGCAATAATAATATCTACAAAATGAACAAAATAAATTAATATACAAAATCATGATACATAATTCCGTATAGGTTTTGTATAATACCTGGAATATGTGCGTTTTGTTCAAGATATGAATCATAATCGCCATCCCAGTCATCATCATCGAAGTTGAGAGCTGGCTCGTCTGATGGAATACGGTCTCGATCAGCAGTGGATACAGCAGTAGTATCCCCCATAACTTGTGCCTTGGTTGACAAAGATAAATGGAGCGAAGAGCTAAGGCGTCCAGGAGACAAAAGTATTACAGCTTTTGGTGCTACTACTGGTGGAGGGGCTGAAGATCCTTCTCCTGGATGGACTGAAAAAGAACCAACAAGATAATCTTCTTCAACCAAGGTGTCATCTTCTGGAGTGAGGGCCCTTGGTTTGGAAGGCCCTTTAGTGGTAGGCTTCTTCTTCTTCTTCGGAGACTTCACCGGAAGAGTGGTAGCCGCGCTTTGCTTCCTTTTTTGGGTTTATCCAATAATTATTGGACCCGCGGCTATCTCCCCAGATCCTCTGGGGATTACTTCCAGAAAATCATCTATAACAGTAACATTATCAGGCACATCAGGAGTTATTCTGATAGGTTCTTCAATATTTCCCTCCTGGGCCCATCGAAGACTTCCTGGCATGCTATAGCCATCCTCAAAAGAGCGAATAGATATATAGAAACGAGCATACGAATGAAGGATACGTAGCTGAGTTGTACTGGAGGCCGTAGATATTTTGAATCTGGCACCAGTACAGGCAGTGCTGAAATACCTCCATGCTCGAGCACCATTAAGCAGTTTCCTATGGTGACGGAAACTGGTAGAGGGGTTACCAACATGAAGTTGGTCGCACCCAAATTGGCGAGCGAACCTACTGGATAAGTATGGCTCGAAGGCACAATTATCTTCATTTATGTACATTAGATGCGAGGGTCTAATGTACACTAGCCATCTGAAGACAGGTCTTGGTAATGAAGCTGTTCTTTCTACCCTGTCTTCAAATTATGTACCAAGGCAGTCGGTCGGAACTGGTGGCCTTGTGCAAAAGAAATTCCACCCGTGAGAATAATTCAATGCTGCTCGGGTGTCGCCACCGTTGTAACTCTCCATGTGGATTTGTAAAATTTTTGGAGGAAAATCTTTGCTTCATCCTCAGGGCCCGGTGGCAGCAAATTGCAATTATGGTGTAGTAACCAACCCATCAGATAGGTGTATGGTAACTCCACCCTTGGAAAGTTATCTCGATGAGGAGCATTATTAATCAGCTCTTCACCGAAAGTCCGCAGACCTGCATTTATTCGGCCTACCATCGCCGACAACAGGTTAATTCTGTGATTGAAAACCAAACGTACCGCCGGCCACAGTACGGTTCGGTGAATTCTGTCCACGGTACTGATCCCTGGCACGACCCACCTTCGTAGCCATAAGGATAAGAAGCCTGCCAGCAAGGCCTTCTTTGATAGCTTCTGACTACCATGTCTCAGGTAGCTCAAAGTTTCAGTCCCCGCAGGAATATCTTTGGTTTTGGTAGACAGATATTGGTCTCGAGACTTCTGCGAGGCCATTAATTCTTGAATTAAATCTGCAGGAATTATAGAGCAAGGTTTGATGGTCTGAGTCTTGTCTTCTCGGAACCTGCTCTTCTCCGTCTTGGACACTCTATTTTTATGATAAAATAGATAAGTTGTCCATTTGGTTATGTATGCCAGATGTGATCCGGTTTCATACATGCACCAGTTCGGGGTTCTTCTCCCGAATTTCTGCCAATTCCCGATTGGAGGGAATATATTCTTCATAGGGGAACTCGCCCATTGGCAGCTTCGAGATGAACTGCATCTCATGTAGGGCCAGACCCATCTCGCCATGTGAAGTTGCAAAAGTTCCTGTCGAACTCATATACAACTCCAAAAAAGCCAGGAACAGGTTGCCGTTCGGTGGAATGCCATAACTGGTAGAGGCCACCGCTTCATACAAGCCGATGTTGTCCAGTTCTATTTCGAAATGCTTCATGACCCAGTTGCTGATTTGAATCCAATTGCTGCTATAAGGGGTCAACCACCCTGTCAGCCTAGGGTTGGTCTGAGGATATAAGACTCCTTCCTTTATGAACTTATTTATGAACATGGGTATCTGTACCGACTGGATAAGAGAGGAATCTCGCTCGGTATAAGCCGAGGCAATAGTCCAGAAAATGGGATGACACCACCGCAAGGAGCGCTAATGTGGTAACCCATGTCATTTTGCCTGGTTTGCCATAGCTGTTGGGAGTCAAATTCTACAGCATTTGACGGTGATGCGTAGCATGGACGAAAACGGATAAAGGATAATCCCTGTCCATATCAGGGAGATACATACCCTGTCTCCAGATCTAAATACCCAAGGCTCCTTCTTGGGATGAGGCTGTGACTTAAAATCTATCGCATCCCCAAATAAGAAAGCCGGGTTCAAGAATTGTTGGTTATCCAGAGACACCAACACCTCTCCGTCGATCATAGATAATAGCATTCTATCTTCCTGGACAGATATCAGCTGTGCTCTTGCTGCAGGATATTCGGGGTCGGATTGAGAAAATTTGACATGAGATAAATCCTCCAAATAATTCGATCCCACCATACCCGCTGATGAGCCAAAAACCTCTTCAAGTGGGTGAGCTTGCAAATCTACTGACAAAAGGAAAAAGAGATCAAATTAGTTTGAGTAAAGACATTGACTTTTATGCTTGCTAAAGTTGATAAAAGTTTTTAAAGTATATGAAGTCTTTGTTTTACAAATTCTCTCAGTGATTGATAAATTTTAAGCTACCACATGTTGATGTGAGCGTAATGTGTCTTTTACGCTGGCATGCATGAACATGAGCGTAGTTAGTTTTTACGCTGGCACATTAATTATGGGTGTAATTCAAGTTTTACGCTGACATGTATAACTTGGGCGTATTTCTTAACTTTTACGCTGACACGTATAACGTGGGCGTATTTCTTCACTTTTACGCTGACACGTACAACGTGGGCGTATTTTGTTATTTCAGTTTTTTACGCTAACACGTATGACGTGGGCGTAAGAACTGAAGGTTCAATTTATCTTCTTCTTTTCCGACGAGTTTTTCCAGCCGAAGAATGGGGTTTTACCCATCATAGGCGGAGCTACGACTGGGTTGTGCTGTCGGTGTGGTGTTGACGATCGAAGGGGAGTTTTTGCACGTTCGGCCGACGACGAATCGACGGCGGGTTTCTTCACCTTGTTGCTGGAGGTGGATGATTTCTTGGGGGCCATTATATCAAAGTGAGGTTTCGAAGAAAGAGAGGGCAAAGGGATTCGGGATTGCAAGAAGATGAGTAAAGTATTTTCTCTCTCTGAAAAGACCTATTTATAGAGAAATTCAAATCGGTTCAAATTCCCTGAAATTTTGCTGACTGTTGGATATCCCCCTTTTTACGCCGACTATTGGATATCCCAAATTTTATGCGGATGACCGGTGGATATCCCAAACTTTACGCTGATTGGTCAAATCCTGAGTTTTACGCTTCTGTTCAAAGTGTTTCAAATTTTAAAAAATATATATATATTTGAAAACTTTGAAGGGTGTCACGACCCGCACCCGTTTTTTTTTTAAACGGATACGAGACGTGTCCAAGCCAGCCTACGCCGCAGTGTCGGCGGTAGAACGCTGTCACGGCCATGAAGATCAAAATCACAAACAATGCTCATTCACATAATTAATTTAACTTACAAAGATTACAAGCTTTACATTTGTAGAAGAATATAAACTTGTACAAATAAAGGTATGACTACAACTCAACTATCTAGCTAGTCTCTAGGCTTTTGTCTGCAAGTATTTTCGTCACTCCCCAAGCTAAGTGAATCCACGGCTAACCTGAAAATGTTGGTTTCTAGTCAGGAATGGAACGGGCACAATTTACTGAATGCAATTTCAAATAAAGAAAATGACTATAAGACAAAGGTTAGGCATCAATCATGAGTTTTGAAAATAACAGTAAAGCCGTGAGAAAATCAATAGTAAAAATAGACCAATATACTTTCCACCGTTAGAAGTACCTTTGATATGTGATCGGTCTGGGGTACTACACCGCACGGTCTACGAGATCTACTGCATAAAGTAAACAAGGTCTACGAGATCTACTGCATAAAGTAAACAAGGTCTACGAGATCTACTGCATAAAGTAAACAAGGTCTACAAGATCTACTGCATGAAAGTAAACAAGGTCTACAAGATCTACTGCATGAAAGTAAACAAGGTCTACAAGATCTACTGCATGAAAGTAAACAAGGTCTACAAGATCTACAATGTCTACGAGATCTACAAGGTCTACGGTCTGATCACACATCCTTGGTACTTCTCATTCCCGACTCAATAATTTATAATAGAGTATAAAATATCACATAACCAATGACAAATCAATGAAATATAGTAAAGATCAATATCGAAATGCAGACAATAAACTGTACTCGCCTGGTAATCCAAGCTGCTGATAAGTGTAGATGTCCAACTGGAGTCACAGTGTCCTATTTAGAGCAATCACAAGTCACAAAAGAGTCTAACATGAAATAAAAGTAATCTACAGTACATTCTAGATAGTTCTAGGTCCTTCTAGGTCAAAGTCCAATCAACAAGTCCACTAGGTCAACTAAAGTCAAATTCTAGTTCAATCCGGGTCAAACTAAGCCAATGGTTGACCTATAGTTGATTTTTGGTTAATATAGTCAACCTGGTCAAAGTAGGATCAATTCTAGTCCCTAAGTAGTAAACTATGAGGTTGTACTAATTCCGAATTACGGAAATATAAGAATTGACCAACTAATGGTGACACCTAGAGAAAATATCTACAAACATTGTCCGATGCTAAAACAAATATCACCAACGTGTCCAGAAGGGTCAAATTAGCTAGGATTACCTGTCCTTAAGTCCAATTCTGGACACAGAGGCAAAACGGTAATTTTGGGCAAAAACGATGTCCGCCGTTGGACCCGCTTTGCACCAAAAAGCGTGCCAGAGTCAACGGTCTCTAAAGTCGTCAAAATACATGTCTACGGATCCAGTTTTCCTATACGAACCCAGCCGTATGTCCAAAGTTGGATTCCGGCGGGCCGTGCACAAAATCGCCCGCCGAGTGGGACCGTGGGGCCCGCAAAACGACGTTCGATTCGACTGTCTCAGATTTGGACCAAACTTGGCATGCAGGACCAGAAAAACGATACGGTTCTGTTGGCGCAAGTTTCGTCTCGATCTGACGAACGTGCACAAAGTAATTGGAGAATTTGTAAAGTGCACGATACGGGAAATTTCGACGGATACGCGTCGAATTCGTCGCGCACACGCGACCAATTTGAATTCCGTCAAAGCCCACACGACCACGAAGCTGTTACGCAGCTTTCGATGCCTTCGGTGCGCGACCACGTCATCCAGATTGGCGTAACGCACGTCGTGTGGATGAATTTTATTGTTTTGAAAACAGATTTTTCTCTAACTTTGGAAACTGATTTCTCCGTGAATAATTAACAAAATCGAAATCTAAAAAGTAGGTTGTGATCTCCTATATGTTGTCTAGATAGGTGTTCAAGTAGAATTCCTAATAGGGTACTGTATCGATCAGAAACGATCTGCAAATATGGGTGATTGAACTGGTTTTTGCTCTGTTCTGGAACGGGTTTTCGTCGATCTCGGGTTCGATTTTCCGAGCAACCGAGGTTATCTAAAATCAAACTAACTGATGGGTGTTACAGTTGTATAGGTTGTCTTTCCAAAACATCTTACGGATCTCAAAACGACGAAGTACAAAGGAAGATATTTACCTTCGAAGTTGGGCGATCGCTGCGCCTACTGCTGTTGTCGTTCCTGGTTTCGGATGTGCACGGCCTTTCCCACGCCTGGCCTGCCGGCCGGCGGCGCTGTAGGCGCGCGCGGCCTCGCCGCTAGGGGGTGGTGGCGGTGCCCTCGGATAGACTCGGGGTTAGGGTTTCCTCTCGACCTATATATATATATATACACGTGCACAGGAGAGAGGTCGGCAATTCGCGTGACTCTGCTCGGCTGAGTACTGCTCGCATGGCATGGGGGAAGTGCCCGGGCCTGGCTCAGTTGGGCTGGGCCAACCGAGCTGTGGGGCGGTTGGTTCTAATTTCCTTTTTTTTTTTTCATTAACAAAACAAGATGTACCAATAATAACCTTAGCAAAGACCAACAACATCAGACTCTCGATCAAGTACAAGGCTAAGTAGCACAGATATGAAGTTCATAGCAATAGCCTAAAAAACTAGAAGGCATGAAAAGGATAAACGAAAGAAGGGTACATATATATTAGTTACAATATAAACTCAGATAATTTGAAACGTTTCATTGCGTTATGCTAGTATTAGTTAATCTCCTATCATTGTAAGATCAGGTAATCTTTGTCCAATCTGATCCAAGTAATCCAATGGTAAAATTAAGCTTAGAGATAGATCGATCCAAAACCAATATAGACTGGACTGAGGCTATTTCAGATCTAAACCGGGACCTAAGATAATGATGCATGTATCAAATGATTCCAAGAACTAATACAAGCTACATTGGACCATGGCTACAACTTTAGGCCTTTTGCAGCCTTACAAGAAATCTGGACTCATACCATCAAGCTGGTCTATTGCTGTTCTCTATTCAAACACTATAATCAGGTTAAGCACTAAAACACAAGTCTACACTGACGTATTGACATATAATAGATACAACATAACCTGCCAAGGATATTTTCGAAGTAAGTTATAGTTTTATACCAGTACAGATCAGTCTTACTGTAAAAATTTAAGCAATGCCAGTTCAAACTATACAATAAAATTGGCTAGTACTTATAGTTCCCTCTTAATATAAATACACATATGTATTAAGGATAACTATCCACTATATTGTCAACAAAACATTATTCAACATTAAGAACTTATGATATATATAAATACCACCACCTTGGCTAAAGTAACCTACCGAAATAATAAACTATATAATTTATAAAATCTAGTAATCACCATTCGAATAAAATAATAAAATATAAATATTTCCAAATTTTCGGGAAGGGGAGCTACAAATCTACCCACCTTAAAAATAATTTCGTCCTCGAAATTTAACTCATAACAATGCCTAAAAATTCAAAAATAAAAGTTAAAGAATAAATCCACTATTACCACAATCTTTTCAAATTTAATTTCTCCAAAATACTTTATAACCTCGAATACTTGAGGACTTCTACCCACCTTTGGTTACGCTACTCTCTCAAGGGTATGTCACTAAAAATTTTATAATCTTCTAACTAGTGGCTAATAACTCTTTCACAAATATCTACGACATATGGTCTCTATAATCCTCTCGTATCTATCAAGCAACCTAAAATTCAACAAGCGACAATCTTACACAAGTAGTAAAAAAAATGTCAATAAACTCTAATAAGCATGACCATTCGTCGCTCCGAAATAGAAAGGACATGAAGGTAATAAAGATTAATCGAGAGCAGATATGAAGCTTCAAGGATGGTAAAAGTATCTTAATAATATAGATAGAAAAAGAGTTTACGAACAATTGTCTTATTTACTAGATTGGACTACTGTAGCCTAGTCACTTGCTAAATCGAAGAACTCTTCATTTCCTAGAGAGGTTTGCAATCTGTGCAATACAGAAGTCTCGTTCTCGAAATCCTAATTCAAACAAGGTTCCATAATAGAACGAAATTTGAGAAATCACGAGTGTGATATTTCCGTGGTTATTTAAACACACGAGTAAGGATTATAAATGCAATACAAGATCGTATCTCGACTTCCAGGTAGACGGAATAATGGTTACGAATGACACCATATTCTAAGAGATGGAGGCTGCATGATCGGTATAGGGACCTATATCAAATAGTTCGGTTTTATAGTCTAACAACAGTGGTATGCATGGATAGGTTTTACTGGGTTTTAATGGACTTCCTAATTGGACAGCAATCGTCGGTTGGATGAACCCTTGGTTGCAATCTCTATGGACTGGACAAGATCCCAATATTAAACTACTTCTACCAGGTTAGGGTAACCTAGAGTAGGTTTCAACCCAAGTGGTTGAGCTAGTTGGACAGTCGGGTTGGTTAAATAGGTCCACAAACCCAAAATACGCCTTTAGTGACTTTTGTGTTTAAGTAGCACATGAGGCCTCAATTGGACGGTACACTAGCGGCAGGTGTGTAGTGGGCTTCGGGTAGTTCACAACCATAGCTTGGGTCGAAGGATTTGAGTCAAGGTTGAGGCTCTAATGGAAGTCGGAAAGTATATCGGTATTATGGTAAGGGTTACCGTTGGTCCTGTTTAACCTGAAAGTCGTACCCCAAAATAGAGTACAAGGGGACATATTTGAGCGAGACATGATATACCTAGATGAAGGTGGACTCGTCCAGATCTTGCATATGAAGTTTGTTAAAGGGTAACGGCTGGTCTCGTGCTCCGAATATTAATTGACACGACCGGGGTCACAATAATCTAAATAGAAAGTGGGAGTCTGCTGGGCACTAATTATCACTCTAACAGAATTATTCCGATCAATCGGTAATCTTCACATATCCTAAAATTTTAGGGCTTACAATCTACCCACCTTAGAAGCTAGGATATGGTTTAGAAATAAAGATGTTAGAAGGATTCCAAAGTTCGGATACTGTACCTCGACTCTTGTTAATAGAGAATAAGGCACGACATAACGGAATACGGAGATATAAGTCAAGTCCTAGACCGTTCCTCAATAAATGGAGAACGGGTGCGTGTGCAAGGACACATGGTCGATAAAGTAGAATGACCTACTCGTCCTCGGTATTCAAGAGTTATCGACGGGGTAACCAACTCTAAGGCACATCATCTGGAAAGCTCCCTAACAACGGATTCGTGAATCTTTGTTGGCGTCAAGCCTGCCAGACTATTGTCACAAGAATTATAGTGGTCATGCATTGCTGTTGACCACTGGTAGATCATAATATGACAGGGTATTTAAGCTATGGTATTGGCTAACTAGTGACTATGGTGTTCCAACACTAGTTAGGTCTTAATACTAAAATTTACATAACTAGGGCAATACTTGTTGGAAACCACTCTCGGGATGAGTGTCTACCATAGTCACGATAAATGATTGTCCTTTTCCTTGTCCACTCATTAACTGTGGGCTTTGGTCGAGGAAGGGTTGGGTTAAGGCTCAAGAGTTTCTAGTTAAGGCAAACTTTCGGCAATGATTAGAGACTCACGACGTTTGGTTTCTTGATAATAGATAGTCTCCTAGGTTGGAGTTCTGACTAAGGGTAAAATCCTAATCATTCTCAAATTCAGATGGCTGGAAAATCCCAATAGTAGTTTGAGGGTCGAGAGGAGAATGAGTAACTCGAGGCAAGGTTATAGTCACATGGCTTGCGTATACCACTATCATAGCCATGGAGATACTATGTGTCTACCTACCAGTTATGAGTTTTCTTCTTTCAAATCGGTGGAGGACAAAACAATAAAGAGTTCAAGAGAGATGTCACTGAATACAACTACGTGATTCAAAGGCGAATGTATAATTCAAAAGGAATTGTCAAGCAGTCGTGGATGAGACCCTAGAGACATCTACATCTCAATCCACGTCGGATAACTAAATAAAGTGCGAACCAAATGCATCATGGTTGATCAGACCATAATACATCGATTCTGATTAGACAATATGTTAGTGGGCGTCCCCAATAAACATATGTCTTGAATCAAGCTCGATAAAAGAGTAAGCTTGCAAAATCTAGGCTGTAATAGCAGCATTGGTCAAGATAGTCAAAATATAAGTAGGCAAAATTTTTGGAAAGGAGGCACAAGTAGTTTGAGTCTTGAGAAAATCAAAATCTTACTTGGTGTTCTTGCTTATACAGTCTTCCTACTATCTTCTTATACACAAGGACTTGGTCAACAAATGGGTTATGGACCTCTATATTCTATCTTCCAGGTAGACCTATTAGCGTCAAACCATTTCCTCGTCAATAGATCACAAGGACTACAGAATGCTAGGTCGGGAGACATGCTACACAACTTATAAAACTTCCACTAATATTGGCTTCGGGTCTTATTGGATATACATGGCATTGTCCTATCCTCCCTAGTACCCTAAACTTGTAATCACGTTTGAAATCATTTCACCGAGAGTTATGTCTCGCCCATATACTCGTACTGTGGCAAACTCTTGGATTCGTGATTTCAGGGTGATATGCTATCCGATACTCTACCTTATATGGACACAAGGATGACTACGGTCAAAGAGGATCACTAGCTATAGTTTAGCAATATTCTATAACCTATATTCTCTTAAACTATTCCAACTCTAAAGATCGTGCCTTGCCAGTGCGCTGCTGGCGGCAGTGAACACATAGTCTCCCTAATTTAAATAAATGGCGACAGTGCGCTGCTGTCCTGCCATTATGAGTTAACTGACATTCCTTTAACTATATCTGTAAAAATTCATGAGCTCCTAGAGATTCAAACAACTGGCTATGAAATGAAGTGTAAGTATCCATCAGTCATAATCCTTAGAATAAAAGATGAACAGGGAGAAATAACTGAGGACAAAGAAATACTAACATTCTAACTATTCCATGTGTATTCAAGCTTTTGAGGAAAAACTCGAATCGAAACTAACTTGAGGTTCATCTATGGATAACATAAAAATAACAATTCTTAGGGCAAAAATAGGAACTAAATAGGCAATTTGACTAAGATGTGAGGATGATATCAAAAGGGCAAGGAGAAAGAATTGCACCATTTATTAAGGTTAGATCATCAATTCTATGAAGCCCTGCCTTACCAAGGGAATAATCTATCCAAATTAGATCATATCGTCCTATCAAGAGACAATAATGTACCTTTGGGGATCTGACAACTATCAAAATTACTAACTCCTCATCTATGGCCTAGACTACCTATCGGTAAACTTGTATAAGGGACTCCTAGTCTTAGTCATTCTCTTAAATTAAATTAATTCTTGTTCGTGAATGAGCATTTTCTAGTCGCAAGCTCGCAATAGTACAACTAACTTAAGTACTATCACGAGTTCGCATGATTTGCGAAAACTGACCTGCATGGGCCACCACAAAAACTTGTCTCGACCCGCACCCATTTTTTTTTTTTAAACGGATACGAGACGTGTCCAAGCCAGCCTACGCCGCAGTGTCGGCGGTAGAACGCTGTCACGACCATGAAGATCAAAATCACAAACAATGCTCATTCACATAATTAATTTAACTTACAAAGATTACAAGCTTTATATTTGTAGAAGAATATAAATTTGTACAAATAAAGGTATGACTACAACTCAACTATCTAGCTAGTCTCTAGGCTTTTGTCTGCAAGTATTCCCGTCACTCCCCAAGCTAAGTGAATCCACGGCTAACCTGAAAATGTTGGTTTCCAGTCAGGAATGGAACGAGCACAATTCACTGAATGCAATTTCAAATAAAGAAAATGACTATAAGACAAAGGTTAGGCATCAATCATGAGTTTTGAAAATAACAGTAAAGCCATGAGAAAATCAATAGTAAAAATAGACCAATATACTTTCCACCGTTAGAAGTACCTTTGATATGTGATCGGTCTGGGGTACTACACCGCACGGTCTACGAGATCTACTGCATAAAGTAAACAAGGTCTACGAGATCTACTGCATAAAGTAAACAAGGTCTACGAGATCTACTGCATAAAGTAAACAAGGTCTACAAGATCTACTGCATGAAAGTAAACAAGGTCTACAAGATCTACTGCATGAAAGTAAACAAGGTCTACAAGATCTACTGCATGAAAGTAAACAAAGTCTACAAGATCTACAATGTCTACGAGATCTACAAGGTCTACGGTCTGATCACACATCCTTGGTACTTCTCATTCCCGACTCAATAATTTATAATAGAGTATAAAATATCACATAACCAATGACAAATCAATGAAATATAGTAAAGATCAATATCGAAATGCAGACAATAAACTGTACTCGCCTGGTAATCCAAGCCGCTGATAAGTGTAGATGTCCAACTGGAGTCACAGTATCCTATTTCGAGCAATCACAAGTCACAAAAGAGTCTAACATGAAATAAAAGTAATCTACAGTACATTCTAGATAGTTCTAGGTCCTTCTAGGTCAAAGTCCAATCAACAAGTCCACTAGGTCAACTAAAGTCAAATTCTAGTTCAATCCGGGTCAAACTAAGCCAATGGTTGACCTATAGTTGATTTTTGGTTAATATAGTCAACCTGGTCAAAGGAGGATCAATTCTAGTCCCTAAGTATTAAACTATGAGGTTGTACTAATTCCGAATTACGGAAATATAAGAATTGACCAACTAATGGTGACACCTAGAGAAAATATCTACAAACATTGTCTGATGCTAAAACAAATATCACCAACATGTCCAGAAGGGTCAAATTAGCTAGGATTGCCTGTCCTTAAGTCCAATTCTGGACACAGAGGCAAAACGGTAATTTTGGGCAAAAACAATGTCCGTCGTTGGACCCGCTTTGCACCGAAAAGCGTGCCAGAGTCAACGGTCTCTAAAGTCGTCAAAATACATGTCTACGGATCCAGTTTTCCGATACAAACCCAGCTGTATGTCCAAAGTTGGATTCCGGCAGGCCGTGCACAAAATCGCCTGCTGAGTGGGACCGTGGGGCCCGCAAAACGACGTTCAATTCGACTATCTCAGATTTGGACCAAACTTGGCATGCAGGACCAGAAAAACGATACGGTTCTATTGGCGTAAGTTTCGTCTCGATCTGACGAACATACACAAAGTAATTAGAGAATTTGCAAAGTGCACGATACGGGGAATTTCGACGGATACGCGTCGAATTCGTCGCGCACACGCGACCAATATGAATTCCGTCAAAGCCTACACGACCACGAAGCTGTTACGCAGCTTTCGATGCCTTCGGTGCGCGACCACGTCGTCCAAATTGGCGTGACGCACGTCGTGTGGATGAATTTTATTGTTTTGAAAACAGATTTTTCTCTAACTTTGGAAACTGATTTCTCCGTGAATAATTAACAAAATCCAAATCTAAAAAGTAGGTTGTGATCTCCTATATGTTGTCTAGATAGGTGTTCAAGTAGAATTCCTAATAGGGTACTGTATCTATCAGAAATGATCTACAAATATGGGTGATTGAACTGGTTTTTGCTCTGTTCTGGAACGGGTTTTCGTCGATCTCGGGTTCGATTTTCCGAGCAACCGAGGTTATCTAAAATCAAACTAACTGATGGGTGTTACAGTTGTATAGGTTGTCTTTCCAAAACATCTTACGGATCTCAAAACGACGAAGTACAAAGGAAGATATTTACCTTCGAAGTTGGGCGATCGCTGCGCCTACTGCTGTTGTCGTTCCTGGTTTCGGATGCGCACGGCCTTTCCCACGCCTGGCCTGCCGGCCGGCGGCGCTGTAGGCGCGCGCGGCCTCGCCGCTAGGTGGTGGTGGCGGTGCCCTCGGATAGACTCGGGGTTAGGGTTTCCTCTCGACCTATATATATATACACGTGCACAGGAGAGAGGTCGGCAATTCGCGTGACTCTGCTCGGCTGAGTACTGCTCGCATGGCATGGGGGAAGTGCCCGGGCCTGGCTCAGTTGGGCTGGGCCAACCGAGCTGTGGGGCAGTTGGTTCTAATTTCCTTTTTTTTTATTAACAAAACAAGATGTACCAATAATAACCTTAGCAAAGACCAACAACATCAGACTCTCGATCAAGTACAAGGCTAAGTAGCACAGATATGAAGTTCATAGCAATAGCCTAAAAAACTAGAAGGCATGAAAAGGATAAACGAAAGAAGGGTACATATATATTAGTTACAATATAAACTCAGATAATTTGAAACGTTTCATTGCGTTATGCTAGTATTAGTTAATCTCCTATCATTGTAAGATCAGGTAATCTTTGTCCAATCTGATCCAAGTAATCCAATGGTAAAATTAAGCTTAGAGATAGATCGATCCAAAACCAATATAGACTGGACTGAGGCTATTTCAGATCTAAACCGGGACCTAAGATAATGATGCATGTATCAAATGAGTCCAAGAACTAATACAAGCTACATTGGACCATGGCTACAACTTTAGGCCTTTTACAGCCTTACAAGAAATCTGGACTCATACCATCAAGCTGGTCTATTGTTGTTCTCTATTCAAACACTATAATCAGGTTAAGCACTAAAACACAAGTCTACACTGACGTGTTGACATATAATAGATACAACATAACCTGCCAAGGATATTTTCGAAGTAAGTTATAGTTTTATACCAGTACAGATCAGTCTTACTGTAAAAATTTAAGCAATGCCAGTTCAAACTATACAATAAAATTGGCTAGTACTTATAGTTCCCTCTTAATATAAATACACATATGTATTAAGGATAACTATCCACTATATTGTCAACAAAACATTATTCAACATTAAGAACTTATGATATATATAAATACCACCACCTTGGCTAAAGTAACCTACCGAAATAATAAACTATATAATTTATAAAATCTAGTAATCACCATTCGAATAAAATAATAAAATATAAATATTTCCAAATTTTCGGGAAGGGGAGCTACAAAGGGGGTCTTGTGGGAGCGTAAAAAATGTCTGCTTCATAGACTGAGTCAAAGAGATAGAGTATTCCACTCAAAATGATCTATTTTACGCCAAGGACAGACTAATCACTTTACGCCAGGGTCAAGCCAGTAATTTTATGCCAGAGATAAGCTAACCACTTTACGCTGGACAAAGCTGTCAAGTCATGCATTTAATGCAAAGTCTGACATGAAGATTTACTGATAGCGTACAAACACAGAATTCGAAGGGCTTTGTTTTACACAGAGACCAATGTTGTCGTTTAGTATGTGGATTGAGCTATTTTACGCTCACAATATGACTTCTTTTACGCATGGAGACTATATGAGTTTTTACGCTCAAAAGTTGACTTGTGCTTAAAGTTTATTTGGGCTACGTTTTACGCTCAAGGCTATTTTTAGCCACTTTATGTGGGAAGTCCATGTCAGGGCTATTTTATGCCTAGTCTACTACTTTACGCTCAGAGTATATTTGGGTTATTGTTTACGCCCTATCCTTCCTGACTACTTTGGAACCTGGTTTGCTTACATGGCTTTCATACCATACATCTCAAAGAACGTGTGTACGTGCATCCTATTCTTATTGAAATAATGGGACACGTGTCAACGTATGCAGAGGATGACCTCAGTCATGGGTAGCAGTTATTAGCATAAAGACAGAACTTTTGCTGAGTTTTACGCACAGAAGGCTAAGTCTATAAATAGACTGAGTTTTTCTCATATAAGAGGGACAGACAGAGAGAGAGAGAGACAAGAGGAGAATACATAAAGATCAGAACCCAGAGGTTTTGATTCTCCAGAGCATTCTTCTTCAACTTTTCTTCCAGAACAGAGTGAAGCAAAGCAGGAAAGCATTCGGCCTCGCCATCAGTGTCCAAGTGCGTCGATACCTTTCTGGTGACTTAGTTCTTCTGGTTGTTCATTTTCTAGCAGTGATCTTCATCATCATCGTATGGTCCAAGGAACAAAGTGATCGACTTCAGATCAGACTTCCATAGCAATACTTTTCAGAACAATTTGTACTATTTGTACTTTTTCTCGTTTTATTTTCAAAAGCCAATTTCAGGCATTTTTCTTAAGTAAAACAGACCTATCTTGCTTGGCCATGTCTTATTCGTGTTATCTTCCTCTGATCCTTGTTTGATAGATATGATCCTATAGTTGGTCATGTCGATCACCTTATTTGATGAGATGTTATCTCCATCATTTGGGTTACATGATTATTTATCTTGGGTTCTGTACTCTCTATCGGTGTTTCGCCTTGTTTGATTTCCTGTTATCTATTTCGTGCATTGACTTCGTGTTGACTTAGTATCATTATTGCCCTCTTCGACCGTTGGCTGGATTGCTGCAGAATGAAGATTTCGTCTGGACTCTGAGATCGGATATTTTAGCATTTGTTGAGTATCCGAGGGATATTCTCGTATCAATTCGGCTTCCTTGATTCCGGACAGTTCTGCACTCATGATTATATATTTTAGATATTATTTTGATTATAGATATACCTTCTATACATCATGTTTTGGTATGGATTCTTGATTTGGAGTATTTTCCTATGGATATGGAGTATTTTTCTAGAAAAGCTATCTTGTGGTTATTATTAAAGATATTTTTGGATGTGTGTTGTGATTCACCTGAATTTTGGATTTTGATTGTTTTTCTAGGACTCTGTTATATTGTTAGAGATTTTTGTGATTTTAGTGATTTGGATATATGAGTTATGGATTTGATTCGTTTTTGGATATTTGTCGAGAGTACCAGGTGACCCTAGTATACCTTGACGGCGTGGTAACGAAAGTTGCAGCCGCTCGATTATAGTGCCCTGATGCATCTTTTGCAGCCATTCCGGATGGCGTGGCAAGGAATGATCATGACACACATTTTTTCGGTTCGAGACAGATATCCTGTATTTTATGATTTTATGCGGATTTATTATTTTTCTTTATGCAGTTGGGATTTTACGTTTTCTGACATTGTTTTCGACATTCTATACTTGTTTTGATTTATGGGGTTATTTCGTGTATGCGAGACCTTGATTTTCGAGATTCTTTCGATGTTTTGGATTTACCTTACGAGTTGATTTATTTAGCTAGACCTTGTTCCCTTTGATGTTTTCATATTGGGATTTTGTTCGTTTTTTATTGTATTACTTGATTTCTGTAAGGTGGGTTGAGTTTTCATGGCCGATGTATATGTACTAGTTTTGAAAACCTTACTTTTATAATTTTGAAATTTCGAGGACGAAATTTTTGTAAGGTGGGTAGGATGTAATGTTCCTATTTTGAAATACATATATGACCGTATTATTGTATTACGAGGATTTTAAAATTTGGTATTGTTAAAATTTTATTATTAAATTATTGGAGGTGAATTTTTTCCTATTATTATTAATGTTATTATTAATTTTCTTGTTCCAATTCTACCCTCCCAAAATATCTAACCTAACTCCCTCTCTCCTCACGCAAATTACCCCTCACATCACTTACCCACTCCCTCTCTCCTCCCTCACCTTTCCCACTCTCACACTCTTCCTTTCTCCTCCCTCTCTGTCGGCTGGAGAAGCCAACCCCCCCTCTCTTATTTTCTCTCGCTCACTCTCTCTCCCTCTCACTGCTCTCATCTCCCTCTTCTCTCTCCCTGCTCTCTTTCTCTCCCTCACTGGAAGAGCTCCCCAGCCCCCTCTCTCCCGGCCTCCCTCTCCTTCCCGACCTCCTCCCCGACCCGATCTTCGGCGAATAGCCCCATGGCCGTCGCCCTCCACTGCGGCCACCACCACAGCCTCCTTTCTCTGCCTCCTCCTTCCACCATCCGCCATGGCCGCCCCCTTCTCCGCGGCCACCGCCATCAGCCTCCACCGCCACCATCACTGCTCCGACCACCATCATCATCGTCCCCATCACTCTCAGCCGCGGCCACCACCACTTCCTTCCCTCTTCCGCTGGCCGAGCCCCATGGCCACCGGAGCTCCTACCGTCGTTGCTCTCCTCCGTCGGAGCCCGACCCGACCCTGGCCGAGCCGTCTTGCGCCCGCCGGTGAGGTTCCCGAGCTCCCCTCCCCCTCTCTTTCTCGTTTTGAGCGCTGCCTTGTCGAGCGTGCCGTCTCGAGCAGTACACTCTCGTGCAGCGAGCCCTCTTGCTCTGTGCATTTCCTTGGGTTGTGTTCCCCGATGTGCGTGTAACTCAATTTGTGTACGGCTTCGGTTTTTGTGCAACCTCGATCTACGTGTTGCCTTGAGCAGTGGGATGCCTCGAGCCCCGCGCTGCCTCGGGCACCGTGGCACCTCGGTTTGTGCACCGCCTCATTTTTTGTGCCTCGGCCTTTGTGCCTTTCTTGATTTTCGTACCGCATCGATTTGCGTGCCGCGTTGGACTCTGTACCGCATCGATTTGCGTGCGCACCTCGATTTGTGTGCCGAATCGATTTACGTGCTTCTTGGACTTTGGATCATTTCGATTTATGTGTTCGCCTCGATTTGCGTGTTGCATAAGTCGTGGACCATTTTGATATTTGTGATTTTCTCGATCTATGTGTACGTCTCGATTTACGTGCACATGTTTCCTGTTCATCTTGATATTCGTGCCATCTCGTTTCTTGTGCGCATCTCAATATACGTGCACGTCTCGGTTTACGTGTCCGTCTCGATCTGCGTACCTCGGTTTCCGTGTCAGATTCTTGTACTGCTTGCGGGACCCACACGGTATAGCCTCCTGCCATCCCCTGTGATTTCTCCTATTATTTTATTTTTTGGTGCTAATGATTATTTATTGTGTGTTCTGAGGACCTCGATGGACATGCTAGCTTGGATCGCGATCGTTGAAGACTTGCTTACTTAGCCGAGCCCTCTAGGCAAGTATCCCTTGCTCATCGGCGGCTCTTGCCATCTCTCCTGGATTTTATTGTATTTAATTTATTGTAAATTGTATAACCATGAGTAGTGTAGCTTAGCAGTAGAACTGCCATGATAACCTAGATTAGCTTGATCTAATACTGGGATAGACCGTATCGGACAACTAGGATGGGTCATCCACACCTACGAAGACACGAGCACGACTCACTTGTATGGATTGTCCTTGTCTGCCCCGTGTCCGACTCACGGTCGGGTAACGGCTTGGCGAACTATTCTTGTGGCTGTGATTGCGCTTGGGTTAGAATTATGAACATGTGCTGTGATGCGCCCTGCGAGGCGGTTATTTTATTATATTATGCATGTTGGCTTGGCGCCCAGTACGCATTATAGTGCTGCTGGAGGCAGAGACTTAGTGGTCTCGGGTTCGATTAGTTTCCAGTACGTATCGTAGTGCTACTGGAGGCCGGGACTTAGTGTTCTCGGCTATCGATTTGTTCCCAATACGCATCGTAGTGCTGCTGGTAGATAAGACTTAGTGTTCTCAGCCTGCGATTCTGCGATTTTGCGGTGGGTTGCGCCGAGTGGTTTTAGCCCCTATTCGTAGGGTGCTCCCATCAAGATTACAAAGGAGACTCTGCCGGATTTTTCTAGAATTCCCGGTTGGGAATTTAGTTCGAAGGATTGGGCAGAACCATTCCTTTGGTTTGTGGGACTGAACTCATGCATGTTCTTCTTGGTATAGCATCCCTGATCTCATTGCCTACTAGGTAGATTCCCGACTAGATTAGTCGCCTAGCGTCTTGACCTGTCTTGCCCGTCGGATTGTGTAAGGAGAGCGGTTCTACTCGGGTGAAGGTTTGTAACCCTGGTCCTTGTTTGGTTTAAGGGTTGTGGATCTGATCCAGAGTGGTTCACTCAATCCTTGCCTTTTCGACGGTATCACCCATTGGACTTTTGACCCGTGACCCTTCTTTTAGATGGTGTTACAGTTTAGTTTGTTATCCCATTGTCTGTTCTATCCGCCGGATTATATAAGGAGAGCGGTTCTACTCGGGTGAAGGTCTGCAACACTGGTCCTTGTTTGGTTTAAGGGTTGTGGATCTGATCCAGAGTGGTTCACACAATCCTTGCCATCTTCCGACGGCGTTGATTAGTGTTGACCCATATGTTGGGATTATGATCTTATTCGAGGATTGACTATGAGGAGATATGATATTGAGATAGTGATAATGGTAGACTAAGTGGATTCTTAGATAGTGTTGCTAGTTCTTTGATGATGTTCTAATTTGATCAGATATGTCTTTGAGGACTTTTAGATTTTGATATTGGTGCGAGTGTCTCGCGGAATGAATAGAATATCGAGGGTATTATTATATGATTTTTACTCGACTTTCCAAACGTCCAAAACTGGGTACCTTTGTGTATTTCGGTAGTTGGGAAACCTGGTTTGATTTCTATGTCTTGGTAGTTGAGGGGCTTATTTTTTAGTGGCTTGTGATCATTGATTTGGAGGATTCTTGTGAGTCAGAGGACCTAGCATTGTTAGGGAGATGAGCTTGGTATTTGGTGGTTGTCTTTATTGATGTGATATTCACTCCATCGTGGATGGGAGACTCTTGCTAGATTGATCTGGTGGATGGACCGACTTGATGATTGGAGCTGTAGGCTCCCATATATACTTGAGATGTTATTATAGTAGAGGTTTTGGTCTTATACTTGACCTGATATCCATGCCACGATGTGGGCAGATGACTTCTTGTGACTGACAGATTTGTCCTTGTCCCAGACCTGACTACCTGTATCCGTGCTATAAGTCCAGTTACCCTTTGAGGTACTGGCCCTGACCTTGCACTGCGGTGCCCTTTGTCTATTGGCACTTTGAGGTGCTACTTCCATGATTATATGGCATTACGACGCCATCTTGATACTCTAGCTATATTATATGATTACCTGCACGGGTATCTGGCAGTTGGCCTATAGTCTTAGCGTGGTTAGGATTGCTTGCTTGCTTGTTGCATAACACTAAGGATGGATCACAACTGGGACTATAGGTGCCGAGGTTGATTCTTACTTAGCGTTCTCGTACTGAGGTACGACATCTAGGAGGATGATCATGTGACCACGGCATGTGATTCCGGATAAATGTATGTTTAATCTAGGCAACTTAAACTGGTAGAAGCATTGGGGGGAATGGAATCCCGAGATCGTGCATTACCAGCCTTATTCCAGACATTAGTCATGACCTGCAGGCTGGCCGCCACGGATATTGTTACCATTCGTACTAGTGGATGGCAATATCCGGCTACTTATGTACTATACATTATATACATGGCATGCTCGGCACGGTAGCCTTACGAGGGACCGGTGGTGACATGCAAGCCCGGTGGCCTTATGAGGGATCGGTGCTCTTCTTACATGCTATACTTGGCCCCGCTAGCCCTGCTGGGACGGCACGATCTGAGGATTCCTATATTGCATTATTGGGGTAACCCAACCTCCACATAGAGAGCCGTAGGCATTTTGAGTGGCCGCTTATTCTCCTAAATTGTATGGTTTGTTGCTTGCTAAGCTGGCTGGTACGTAACGTTGTCCCGGTGCGGTAATTCTTTCTCTTGTTCTTGTTTGATGTAGGGGTGAGTTACTGTTTCGATGACAGACTACGAGTTCCAGTTGGCGATGCAAGCATTAGTGGATGTTAGGATGACTGTGATGATTGTTGGTTACTTACGTATTAGTAGTTGGATTGCTGCCTTATATTCTGTAATCGTGCGTTGGTACCGCACGATCCCTTACCTTATTTACTGTTTTTAGATGCTATTTCTGTCACATTTTATCATGCTGGTTTTCTTCTCCCGTCCTTAAGCCTTCCTTTCTGGTACTTGCTGCGGTTGGCCTGACCAACCCTGGATTGTTCCCAGATTGCCTGAGACCGATCCTGTGGATCTTCCAGACTCAACTTGGAGGATGTGGTTCAGTTTTCGACCATGCTAGGAACTGTGGGAAGGTATACTAGTCTACATTATTATTCTGTACTGTAGATTTTCTGATTATCATATGAGTATTCCCTGCTTTCCATATGATTATCTCTCTTGATGTTGTTTCATTGTGATTTGCCTGTGGACATGAGATCGGATTTAGGCCATAGATTAATTGTATGCTAGGATACCCAGCAAGACTTGACAGCCGTCATCGCCGTATAGCGTATTCGTACTTTATACGGTGTAGCTGGCCTACGTCCGTCCCCGTATTTCGGTACTGGAGAGTGACATATACGCCTTCAATGTTATCAAGAAGTCGATTAAACTGTTGTTGACCAGGATTTTGTGATGAGTTGCGTCTTGGACGTCGACCTCTGTTGGTATGAGATGCCATATTAACTGAGGCATATGACAACTCATGTTCTTGATCTTCAACTGATTGCTGATCATTGTAGCCTAACCGATCAAAAACTGACCGTTTAGACGTCGAATAGCAACACTTAATTACAATCTGATGACACTCACAATGGTGATCTTCTTTTGGGAGTGTCACTGGAGACTTTCTGTCTTTACGCTTTTGTACAAGCAACTCGCATAAATCAGAGGGAGTAGAGGAAGTAGACTTCTTTATTATGTTTGGGACAGAAAGTCGTTTAGTCCCTTGTGTATAAAGAAGATTACTTGTTGCATTAGCAGAACCAAGTTGTACATTTTTACGCGCTTGGAGTTGCATGCGTAAATCCTGAGATTTTTTAGCACTAAGAACTCCATCAGCATTACGCGTAATTTGTAGGTTTGGTACCTTGCGTAAAGCAGTGTAAGAAGGTTGTTGGTGAAGAACCGAAGTTTTACCAACAATATTTTTACGCTGGTTGCGTTCAGGTACATTCACTTTAGATGTAAAGACATTATTATGAATTTTATCTACACTGTCACAGACAAGAGATTTACCTTTATGCGTAGAGCACAAAAAATGAGTATCTGCCACGTCATAGACGGAAGATTTTCCTTTATGTGTGGAGCGTAAATTTTGTGTGTCTACCGCATCACAGACGGGAGACTTATTTTTACGCTCAGAACGTAAAGCATTGGAGTCTAACATGTCACAGACGGGAGACTTGTTCTTATGCACAGAACGTAAATTTTGGTTTTTACGCGCTGAGCGTAAAACTTGGAAATCTTCTTCGTCACCGACGAGAGATTGGTTTTTTCGCTCAGGGTGCAATACTGAGGCTACCTCGTTACAAACGGGAGCCTGGTTTTTACGCCCGCGGCACCTCACCGAAGTAGAGACTGCCTCATCACTGATGGGAGTCTGCACAACAGGAGTAGGAAGGATGCCTTTGCCTTCAAAGACAACAGGGAGATCCGAGGATGGTTTGGACTTAGGAATCCAAACCTTTTACGCCTTCCGTGATTTTTGAACATTAGAGCAGTGAGCACTACCCCCAGTCCTGAGTATTTCTTCGTAGGCAGTTTGGTCGAAGTGCACAACCAGAGTCTTCTTGGTCGATCCGACCAACACATCATCATATTGAGCAATTGCCTTCTCGTCAGAGGAGAAGGTCGTCCCCAGCAGAGTCGCCATTTTGTTTCACTTAACAAAATGCCTAAAATTGGCTTTTGAAAGAAAACGAGAAAAAGTTCAGAAAGTACAAATTGTTCTGGGAAATATTGCTATGGAAGTCTGATCTGAGAGCGATCACTTTGTTCTTTGGACCATACGATGATGATGAAGATCACTGCTAGAAGATGAAGAGCTGGAAGAACTAAGTCACCAGAAAGGTATCGTCGCACTTGGGCACTGATGGCGAGGTCGAATGCTTTCCTGTTTTGCTTCACTCTGTTCTGGAAGAAAAGTTGAAGAAGAATGCTCTTGAAAATCAAAGTCTCTAGGCTCTGATCTCTGTATTCTCTCCTGTCTCTCTGATGATGTCTTGATCTGAAAAATAAGTCTATTTATAGACTTGATCCATTGTGCGTAAAAAGCAACAAAATTAGGTTTTTACGATGGTAACTGTCACCCACGATGAGAGTCACCCTCTACGTATGTTGACACGTGTCCCATTATTTCAACAAAAATAGGGAGCACATACACACGTTCCTCAATAAATGTGGCACGAAAGCCACGTGGATAAACCACGTTCTAAAGTAGTCAGGAAGGATTGGGCGTAAAAACAACCCAAAATAGGGTCCAAGCATAAAGTGGCAAACTGGCGTAAAAACAACCCAAATAAAACTTCTCAGCGTAAAGTGGCTAAAATAGCCTTAAGCATAAAACTTAGCCCAAGTAGACTTTACGCTCACAATAGCCTTGAGCGTAAAAGCTCACATAACTATCGTGCGTAAAAAAAAGTGATTTTATTGAGCGTAAAATAGCCTTCTCTGCACACCATACGACAAGTATTGAGTTTGGTGAAAAATTCGATCTTCTCGACTTCTGTGTTGCATGCAGTCAGCATAATCATTATGTCAAATCAAATCTTCTGCATTAAATGCGGCCTGACAGTCTGTCCCTGGCGTAAAATTCAACGACTAGCCCTGGCGTAAAATAGTTAGCGTAAAATGGCTAGCGTAAAATTCCCAATCTCTTTGACTCATTCCATAGAGCACTTTTTACGCTCCTACAAGGGCCGGTTCCTCCCTATCGGCCCAGACTAGTCCCTTGGTGAGGGGACCAGCACCAGTGTAATAGCAGTTCAGTTTTCCAGAGTTGTAGAAGAGTTTTCTGACGTATTTCCCGAAGAACTTCCAGGCATGCCCCCAGAGAGAAAGATCGATTTCACCATTAATTTGATTCCCAGATCAGCACCAGTGTCAAAGAGGGTCTACAGAATGGCGCCTTCAGAGTTGGAGATCTTGTACAAGATGATTGAAGAACTTAGAACCAAGGGACTCATTCGTGCTAGCGGATCACCTTGGGGAGCCCCGATGCTTCTTGTGAAAAAGAAAGATGGTACGTCAAGATTATGTGTTGATTATCGTAACTTGAACTCTGTAACAATCAAGAACAGATACCCTCTACCAAGGATAGATAAATTATTTGATCATCTCAGAGGAGCGGCAGTATTCTCAAAGATTGACTTGCGATCAGGGTACCATCAGATCAGAGTCAGAGAGCAGAACATCCCGAAGACAACATTCAGATCGAGGTATGGACATTGGGTGTTCCTTGTTATGCCATTTGGAGCGACCAATGCGCCAGCCGTATTCATGGACCTCATGAATCGTATCTTCATGCCCTATTTGGACCAGTTTATGATAGAGTTTATAGACGACATCTTAGTCTATAGCAAGAGTGAAACGGAGCATGAGCAACATCTCTGTGTAGTTCTTCAGATTCTCAAGGAGCACCAGTTGTACGTGAAGTTCAGTAAGTGCGAGTTTTGGTTGGATTGTATCTCGTACTTAGGTCACATCATCACCAGAGGTAGAGTGGAAGCGGACTACCAGAAGATAGTTTCCATAGAGATATGGCCAGTACCTAGCACTGTCGCAGAAGTTCGGAGTTTCCTTGGATTGGCTGGTTATTACCGACGATTTGTGTCAGATTTTGCTCAGATTTTAGCGCCATTGACGCAGTTGACTCGCAAGGATGAACAGTTTACTTGGATAGCAGAGTGTTAGAGTTCATTCGAGAAGTTGAAGCAGAGATTGATAACGGCCCCCATTCTCACTCTTTCCGATGGGACTGGAGGATTTTCAGTTTATTGTGATGCTTCAGGCAGAGGATTGGGATGCGTATTGATACAATATGGTAAGGTAGTCGCTTATGCGTCACGTCAGCTTCGTGACCATGAAAGGAATTATCCTACCCATGACTTGGAATTAGCGACAGTAGTTTTTGCATTGAAGCTTTGGAGGCATTATTTATATAGAGATCGGGTGGAGATTTTCACCGACCATAAGAGTCTTAAGTATGTGTTTACCCAGAAGGATCATAATATGCGTCTGAGAAGATGGCTAGAGCTACTTGTGGATTATGACATCAACTTGCAGTATCATCCTGGGAAGGCCAACGTTGTTGCAGATGCATTGAGCAGAAGAGCCGTAGTTTATTTTCTAACAGCACAACCAGAATTGTTAGCAGATCTTCAGAAGATGGGTTTTGAAGTTGTTCTTTCTTCCAGTGTGGCATTGATGGCCAGTATGCAAGTTCAGTCCAGTATAGTTGAGAGGATCAAGTTAGCTCAGTCAGCGGATTCTAAGCTTCGGCGGCTTAGGACAGAATGTGTAGTAGGACGAAGACCAGAGTTATGTATTCATGTAGATGGTACACTCCGACATGGGAGGCGTCTTTGTGTACCCAGTGAAGATATCAGATAGGAGATCATGGCAGAGGCTCACAGTTCTCAGTATTCGATTCACCCCTGCGGTACGAAGATGTATCGTGATATTCGACAATATTTTTGGTGGAATGGCATGAAGAGGGAGATAGCCCGATTTGTCTCTCATTGTTTGGTTTGTCAGCAAGTTAAAGCCGAACATCAGAGACCAGCTGGACTTTTTTAACCTTTACCGATTCTAGAATGGAAATAGGAGCACATTACCATGGATTTTGTAACTGGATTACCTAGATCCCCAGCTGGAAGAGATGCTATCTGGGTTATAGTTGACAGACTCACCAAGGTAGCTCATTTTAACCCTTTTAGAATCGGTCTGTCGACGGATCAGCTTGCAGAGATGTACCTCAGGCAGATAGTCAGATTGCATGGAGTACCAGTCATTATTGTGTCCAACAGAGATTCGAGATTCACATCGCACTTTTGGCGGAGTCATCAAGAGACTTTGGGGACTCGTCTCAAGTTCAGTTCAGCCTACCATTCGCAGACAGATGGTCAGTCAGAACGCACGATCCAGGCTCTTGAAGATATGCTACGGTCATGTACACTCGACTTCGGTGGTTCGTGGGAAGATCACCTACATCTCGTGGAGTTATTCTATAACAACAGTTTCCAGACCAGTATCCAGATGGCACTCTTTGAAGCCTTATACGGCAGGAAATGCAGATCTTCTTTAGCTTGGGATGATATCGGTGAGAGGCAAATGCTTGGACCAGAGATGGTAATACGGACTATTGAAGTGGTCAGACAAGTCAGAGATCATCATCGAGTTGCATAAGATTGCCAGCGTTATTGGGCCGATTCCCATCGGCGCCCCCTTGAATTTTCTATCAGCGACCATGTATTCCTTAGGATCTCGCCTACCCGTGGCGTCATTCATTTCGGCACACGGGAAAAGCTCAGTCCTAGGTATATAGGGCCATTTGATATTCTAGAGCGAGTAGGTGATGTGTCCTATCTCTCGTTCTTCTGCCATCGTTACGTGAGGTCCATGATGTCTTCCATGTATCCCAATTACGACGGTATATCTCGGATCCGAGTCATATCCTTGATCATTCGGAATTGGTTGTTGGTACCAACCATTTGTATGAAGAGAGATCCATATCCATATTAGACCGAAGAGAGAAGATAGTCAAGAACAAGATTATCAAGTTAGTCCATGTTGCTTGGGGTCATCACTCTTTGGGTGAGTCAACGTGGGACCGTGAGGATGATATCCGACCACGGTACCCCGACTTGCTTGACTCATAAGGTATAATGTCTTCTTACGCCTTATGCCTTCAACTTTAGTGCTTGCATGAATGATTGCTTGATTGATTGCTTAGTTATAACTTGCATGTGATTAGTATAGCTTGCTCGACATCTCTAGCCTCTTGATTAAATTTTGAGGACAGAATTCTTTTAAAGTGGGTAGGGTTGTCATCTCCGTTTTTCGTTATCCGTATTTCTAGTATACGTATACGGAATCCTGACACCTATTTTCATTTCTCCTGCCTTGCTAGCTAATTTTGGTTTAATCTTGTTTAGGTCCATCATGGCATATTTTGGTTTGACTTGGTTCATTTTGGTTTGGCTTGGTTTATTTTCATGGATTTTCATGGTTTATCATGTTAAACCCCTACCTACCACCATCTCCTTTATAAATCTACCTACTTTTTCTCTCTCCTCATTATTCCTCATAACTTCTTCTTCTTCTCCATTAAAGCCTCTTCCCCTCCATAGGCAAGTGCTCTTGCTTCCACTTGAGGACCCATTTTGATGGTTCAAATGGCTTCTTAGCATGATTCTAAACCACTTTAGAACTTGAAGATTTTTATTTTGGTGCATAGATTTTTGTAGATCTAAGAAATTGCCATTTTTAGATTTTTGTAGTTTTGATCTATTAAACTTCTTCATTTGCATTTTTTGATGGTTCCATGTCGTAGAAAATTTTGTTCTACCCCATTTTGACCTATGGAAGTCCGAATTTGGACTCCGGACGGAGATTTGGCGGAGCTCGGAAGCTACGGCCTTTTCATGTTTTCTTTCCGGACTTGTCTGGAAGAAGAACAGTGCTGGACGCATGAACTTGCCATGCGCCCAAAGTAGTCCTCCCTCCTATGTGGGTGCATAAGTGATCCCCCTTTGGGCGCATACATGCGTTCCTATGTGGGCGCATAACCTCGTGTTGGCGCATAGCTTTCTAAAGCATGTCACAGCACCTTGTCTTTTTCCTTGGCACTTGGCCAAGGGACTTGCTCACCCTCTTTGGGCGCATAGGCCACCAACCTTGGGTGCATAGGGGCTGCCCTAGTGGGTGTATATGGCTCCCTTTGGGTGCATAGTGGCCAGGGCCACCTTCCTTTTGGCATGTTGAGATCTTTTGGGTTTTGCACCCTTTTGGCCATATTGTTTCATGATTTTTTCATGGGTAGCTCACACGATCACAACACAACTCGTGCGTGCCACAGCTTGGCATGACACGACACGGCATGTGCGTGCCACGGCTAGGCATGACACGACTCGTACAAGCCGCGGTGCGACTTGGCACGACTTAACACGATTGGGTTAGTCATAACACGATTTTTTATGCATGGTTAATATAAGAACGTGACACGATTTGAGTGAGCCACGGCAAGGCTTGGCACGGCTTGGCATATGTTAGCCTCCATGTAGGCACATAGGACCTTGTGGGCGCATAGCCCTTGGACGCACGATGTTTTGGCATTTTTTCCTTTTATGCTTTTTCTTTTTTTTATGATGCAAGTTGCCATGTCTTTTCGACTTTATTGTACTTTACACTTTATGCCATGTTTTCCTTTCTTAAACGGTGGCCCGTTAGGGTACACTCAGGATTATGTCTCTTCTGTACCTACATATTAGCTTGTATAATGATATGCTGAATAACCATGATATATGAACACGATATGATGATTAATATGTAATAAACCAGGAAGGTGGCCCGTCGTGGCGCGCTCCTTACAAATAACAAGTACAAGTAACATGACATGATGGTGACCCGTTGTGGTGCACCCCTGACAAGTAATCTTGACATATAACTTATGAATGCTGTTGCGACGGCTAACTCGACATGCCAAGTAAATTTTTATCTTAACACCGTGGGTGATTGTATTGAATGTGCTTGTATAAGCTACCAGTCTTGTCGGTATCATGTCTAGGACTTGTATCCCTGGTTACCACGGTCAGGTATACATACTGAATCTGACTAGGTTAATGACTAGATTGATCAAGTAGTTCATATAGAGAGGTATTCCGGCTACAAGCAATCCCGTTATCTGGGCGCCTTCTCCGACAGACTTGTAGCCTGCCGACGAATAGGGCACATTTCCAGATCACTGTCATGTGGGGCACTTCATGAAATGATTACTATGCACACTGTCATGTGTTGTGCTTAAGTCACCTAACAAGTCATGATAACTCTTAGCATGAACCTTGCGTCTGGATAACCTGGATAGTCTGCAGGGCTTGTGGCCGTAGTGATACCTCATTGCATCTTGCTAGTAACTAGGCTTGTGATAACCCTAGTTAGTTTAAATATCAAGCCGTACTCTTGCTTGGCCGTGAATGTTGGATGGAGTCCCATTTTGTCTAGTCTTGCCTAGACCCAGTACAAGGCTATCTTAGGACATGCTTGTGTATGCTTTACTTTATCGATAATTGGTTAGAGACTAAGTTTCGTTCAGGTGAAGGGTTACAACCCCGGTCCTTATTTGGTTTACGGATTTTAACTTGGTTACCGGAATAGTCCTTTAGTTATCTTATCATTTATCACCCTGTTTTATCTAACTCATGTCTTTTGTTATTTCATCTATGACCTTATATGCTAATTTGCAGGTTTTAGTTCTTAAGTGAAGCCTCCTTTGTGGTACTTGCTCTTTCTGGGGTCTAACCCAGCTGGTTTTGTATGGCCAGATTTTGGAGCAGCTTTCAAGGATCTCCCAGCCTTCCTGCCAGATGGTGACCACTAGAAGGAATCCTGGCAATGAGTAGATTTTATTTTGCTCTCCCACACTATTGTAAAATTATTCTTTTGAGGCATTTAGCCGTCGAGCAAGTGTTAGCCCGTGTTGAAATTACATTCCTGTCTGCCTAATGGCTGTAACATGATTGACACATCCTAGGGTTGATCATGTATGACTTAAACTCTTGCTAGTCTTCGCATTTTATATGACTAGCTTCATAATCATCTGAATATGTAATGTTCGGGACGCCTTACCTTGTATGTCTGATGATCTACCATCTTGTTACATTTACTTGCTTGCTTGAGATTGAGACACTAGGCTTGTTCTTGACCCTAAGAGACCAATGGCTTGTAGTAAACCCTCATGCATCTAGACAGCCGTGACCGTATTGCAAGGTGGGTTTCACTTTAATGTACGTAGCTGGCTGTGTCTGTCTCCCACTCTCCAGCATTCTGGTTCTGGGGTGTGACAAGTAGCAGCCGTGGGTGGTCGGTGACGGGGGCGGGTAGGAGGGTTATTGGTGTCGGGGGTGGGTAAGGGTTGGTCGGTGCCTAGGGGGTGGGAATAGGGGATGGGGGGTGGGGGGGGTAGTTGGGGGGTTGAGGGGGGATGGCCGTAGTAGGGGGATGGCCCCAGGGGTGGAGGGGGAGGGGGGAAGTAGGAGCCGGGGGTGGAGGGAGGGTAGTTTAGGAATTAAAAAAAATTTGGTATCAACTTAAAAAATTAGTTAAGATAGGGTACTAAGTTAGTACCTATCAAAGTTGAGGGTATTAAGTTAAAAAACTCGAATAGTTGAGGGTATCAAGTTACAATTTAGACATTAAAATATCAAATATCAATTGTAAAAATAAAAATAATGAAAATAATAATAAAATAAAAGGCAAAGAAAATAAAAATAAAAATAAAGGAACTAAATTTAAAAAAATAAAAATAAAACTAAAAATATAAAATTGTAAATTGTAACTTGTAAATTATAAATTATAAATTATAAATTATAAATTATAGATTATAGATTATACATTATAAAATAGAAAAACAAAAATTATAAATTTTTAAATGGAAAATTAAAGATTAAAAATTACAAAATAGAAAATAGAAAACAAAAAATGTAAATAAAAAATATAAATCTAAATTAAATTATAAATTATAAAATAGAAAAGAAAACTATAAAAATTAAAAATTAAAAAATAAAAAATAAAAAATAGAAAACATAAGATTTCTATAAGAAATAAGAAACAAGAAATAAGAAAAATAGGAAACGAGAAATAAGAAAAATAAGAAATAGGAAACTAAAAATAAAAAATAAATGTTAAGAAATAAAAAATAAGAGTAAAAATAAAAAATAACAAAGTAAAAAAGAAAAAGGTAAAAATAATAATTAAAATGTAAAAATTATAAATCAAAAAATTTACTGTACCGAAATTTTATTTACATAATTCCGCCAAAATGAAACAAGTTCAAAAAATTTAATGGGTAGAAACTGACCGCCGTCGTCGATGGCGGAAAAATGCATGCCTGAAATTCCGCCAACTTGGTTTGCGGAAAGATGATTTTTGGCTTTAATTGTTGTTTCATTTTTTGTTTGGTTTAATTTTTGTTTGATTTTAGTTAGTTTGTTTGATCTGGTTTAATTTGGTTTGTAATTGTTATATTATTTGAACATCTAGCAATTGGTTTGATTTGATTTGCAATGATTATAATTTTACAATATTTCATTTGATTTGCAACGGTTATATTTTTACAAGTGTATACATACTTCTTCAACGACTACTTGTATGAAACACTCTATAAAAGAATTAATCTTATTCTTGTACACGCTACTCCCTCTCTGATTGTCTAAGTTTTCTCACTCTCTTCTCACTTCCCACACATAAGAAGTTTATTGGAGTTTTTGTTGGTGTAAAGCTCATTCATTCCTGAACAACACACGGAAGAAGTCAGCAATTCATTTTTCGCCATGGATAGAAGTCTAACAATAATATTCTCAGTTGGTGGTATATTATATGGGTTAGCCTACGAAGGAGGTTTAAGTAAAGTTATTTTAATTGATCGAAATCTTTCGTTTGAGAGTTTACATAATCTAATTATTGATCAATTTTCTATTGATTATAAATTTTTATTAGTACATATTTTCAATCTAATTTTATAAATTTAGCTAGTGAACAAGCATAAAAATTTATTCTTGAAGTTAATATGCAATCAAAATATATTAGTATTTTTGTGACTCCATCACCACCACCACCACAAAATATTAGCAGTGCTGCTAGTTCTTCTCATCAAGTTATTCCATTTGCTGAAGAAGAACATGTAATAGATGATAGTAATAATAACTATAAAAATAGCGATAATTTAATTAAAAATTTAGATAATGAATTTGATGATAATGCTGATAGTGTTATAACTCTTGGATTATTTATTGGAAAAGAATTTGAGAATCGTTCTAAATTTAGAATTTTTATTAGTGATATAGCAATTGAATATAATTTTACTTGTTCAGCCACTAGAAACAATGCTAGTGGAATTGTATATAAATGTAATGTTTTAAGTTGTAATTGGAGAATGTATGCTAAAACCATTGGCAAATGTGAAAGATTTGTTATTGCTATGCTTACATTCTTGTTTAAGTGGACTTACAACATGGTGTCATCCATTAGCTACTACTATATGAGTTAAGAACAAGATTATTGATAAAATTTGAGACAATCATTCGTATAATCCATCGCATATTGTAAATGATATATATAGGGAACACCGAATACATATTAAATATTGTAAAGTATGGCAAGCTAAAGAAATTGCTCTATCCGAAATAAATGGTAATTATATTGATGCAATAGTAGTCTTGAATTGTATGCTCTTACAATTATTGAGATAAATCCAGGTAGTAGATGTTGTATAAAGACTACAAAAAATAGTAGTTTTTAAAGAATTTTTATTTGTTTCAAGGCATACATTAATGTCTTTTTAAGGGAAAATTTACATGTGATTAGTACTGATGTTATATTTCTTTCCTCTAGAATCGAGGTTTATTTATTGCTTGTGCTCGTGATTCTAACCATCAGTTATATCCAATTGCTTATACAATTGCTGAAAGTGAAAACATGGATTCTTGGAATTAGTTTTTAAACGGATTGAAAAACTCTTTTGAAGGTTTTTTTTAATGCATAGAACACAATTTCTTTTATATCAGATAAGCAGAAAGGATTGATAAATGTCATGCATGTTACTTTTCCAGAATCACCTGTAATGTCTCAGTCCCAAAATACGTAGGACTAGTAATGGTATACATGCCAGCTACGTATCAAGTGAACTCCAGTCCATCTTGAGTACGTATAAGTTGTCTAAGTCAGGTAGTTATATCTCTATATCTCTAAGATAATTATAATCTGAATCAACTTAAGATAAATCTTTCGTAAGATAAGTGTACTAATGTTGGTCAGACATTAACACACTGGATCCCACAAAAAAAACAATATATAATAAAGTTCACCAAACTCTATTACAAATGTCTGAACAATCTTATAACAAAGGATAAAGCTTGCAAAACTAGGCCGCGTCAACAGAATAAATTGACGAAAAAATATAGGTATAATGCTGGGTGAACATAGTGAAAATATTAACCAAATATATCACTACAAGAATAAGGGCTTTTTTTGACGGGAATTCTCCGTCAAGAAATGGGTATCTTGACGGTTGCAGATCCGTCAACTAGGCCGGAGTCAAGAAAAGAACCCCCTTTTCTTGACGGTTTTTTGCCGTCATATTAAGTAATTTTCTTGACTATTTTTAGCCGTTGTAAGCCCCTGTTTTTCAAATTTTAGTTAAATTAGTGCTAATTAATTTTTTATGTTAATTTTAGCCTTAAAATAATTATTAGGATTTTTAGGAATTTTTCTATAATTTTTAAATAAGTTTTATATATCAAAATATTAATTTATAAATTTTCTAAAATATTTTAATTAACTTTTGTAATTAATTAGATTGTTTTAATAGCATTTTGTAATTTTTAGAATTGATTTAATATGGTCTTGCAATTTCTTAAATGTTTTAAACTACTGAATGTAAATGATTATTTGCATTTACTCACTGTTGGGGCCTTTGTGCAATAACCTAAATCTAGAGGACCTAAGTGCAAACTTCCTAAACCCCCCCGACCACTCTCTCTCTCTTTCCTCACCTAACCTCGCTGACCCCCCCGACCGACGACTGCCACGCCGACGGGCAGCCCCCGCCATTCCCGGCTGCCCCAACCGACCTAGCACCGCCCACAACCCCTATTTAAACCCCTCTCTCCCCCAGGCCTAAAACCCTAACCCTAAATCCTCTCCGCCACCCCCTACGACCACCTTTCTTCCCCTTTTTCCCAAAACCCTAGCCGCAACTCCGGCGAGCCCCCGTTCAGCCCTGAACGACGACCGTCACCGCCGTCCACTACCACCACCCGACGCGCCACGCTGAGCCGCGCCCAGCGCCATCGGAGCGCCGCCGTCCCGACACCCCCTCCGCCGTCCACGACCCTCGAAAACCCCTTCGACGACCGGACACATGAGTGGCAGTATTCCTTTGTGTCGTGCATGTCTCGTGTTGGGTCGGAAGTGTTCGCCGTGTCCTGGCAAACACGAGCGTAGACCAGGACACGTGAAACTCGTGTCGTACGTATCGTGCTAGTCCAGACATGCATATACCTGTGTCCCTAACTGTCCGGACACAGGCTCGTATTTTTTTTTATGTTTATGTTAAACAAACCTAAATAAAACTAACCTAACTCTAATCCTAACAGTCGGGCCAAGTTGGCCCACTAGCCAGCGGCTGCAGTATTGAACCCCCCCTGCGCGCCCGGGTTCGAGCCCCCCCTTCTTAGTTCTGTTTCTTTTTCTATTCTTTTTCTTTTTCTTTTCTTTTTCTGTTTTATTTATATATTTATATATATATGTATATATGTATATATTAGTATATATATATATATGTATATATACTGTATATTAGCTATAATTTTATATATGTATATAATTTTATATTTAGTAAACTTTTATATGTATATATATTGTATATGTATATATATATATTCTCATGTATATATATACATTATTATATATACACTTTATTATTAAGTGTTTTCTTATATATGTATATATTTGTATATATATATATATACTTTATAAATTAAGTATTTTCCTTATATATATATGTACTCTTAAAACATATATATGTATATTTTTACTATGCATAATTTTACCATATTAAAATAATAATATTTATTTTGCACTTTTACCAAATTATATTTTAGTGTATTTAAATTACTGCAACCATTTGGTGACCAAGCCTAGCATGGGTTTTTGGGACCAAATGTGTTTTCACACATTCAAGACCTGTACAAGTCATATTGGACTTGATTCATGGCCTTGGGTCCTGTATTTGAACTTTAGTTCAAATTATATACATGGACAAAATACGCAGATAATTAATTATTTAATTTCAATTGTGTGTAGTACTATTTTTTTGATTTTCTAAAAATACTTAAAGTATTGTTAAAATTATAGAAAAATAGTATTTAGATACTATGTTACTTTAGCTAATTTAGTATAATTTTTGTAGTATTTAATTTACTGTTTTTCCACTAGTTTGGCATATGAAACCAAAACTCATTTTCTGTATACTTAGGAAAGCTGATTTTTATAAAATACTTGTACTAGTTAATAAATTCCAGAAAAATTATAATAAATTTCTATGATTAACAAGGGTCACTTTGATACTTTACTTTAAGAAAAACTAGGCTTTTTGTCTATCTCTAAAATTGTTAGAACACAATGGTCTTTTGATTTATTTATTGATTAATTACGACTTGTAGCTTTTTATGTTATTTTGAGTTTTAGCCGTATTGAACCCCACCCCTCACTAGTGAAAAGACCCTAGAAAGTTAGTTAAAGTAGTGTGTCACCCCACATTGGTCTCCTAAGCTAAAATCATCATTTTGGCTAGGTGCCCAGTCACAAGTCGTGTTTCACCAATTAGTGTCCTAGTGTTTTAGCTTAGTGTAAAAAAAACTAAGTTATTATATTTATTTCTACAGTGACGAGTTACCGGACATCCATAGCACTGTTATCGCAGCTTGTTTTGTTTTGCTTTGCTAGAGGCAAGTACTTTCTACGAACTTTACATATTGTCACATAAATGAACTACAAAACCCACCATGTAAAATGCTGATCCTTGGGATAGCAAGTTAGATCTCAACATATTGTACTTTCAGTTACTACCATGCTTAGAACAGTCTTGTTGTATCTCTCACATGATTAGAATATGGGTTATGGGGAAACTGTTGGTAGAGTACGTGATCATGACCCCCCTATAGTAGCGAGCGAGGTCGTATTTTATATGTATACCTTGCCGTAGGCCATTATCCCGCATTTCTGTACGGATGTACACCTATGCCTGTTGACTTGTACGTATGTACATTTTATTTATATGTGCCACAGTATATTGTACATCTATTGACCGATCACGTACTTTCTACAGTTTTAAACACTACATGTACATCTGTCTCTATGACATATGTATCCTTGCCATGATAGATTGTGTGATGCCATGTTTCCAGTTATTTTCTCTTATATTTATTTACATGTTTCATATGCTAGTTTGCTAGATTCAGTACTTGCTCCCGTCCTGACAGGATAACGTTGTAGGTGTCCTTACTGAGGAGAAGTTACTCTGCGACACATTTTATGGAGTTACTGCCGAGGACACGGCTCTGCTTTACGAGGATGTTCCTGCGGGGAACCTCGCCTAGTTGTCTTTTGTTTACTTAGACTTTTGAGAGTAGACATGTATTAGACTATATATTTTGTAACTGGACATGTATCCAGTTTTATATTTCAGTTCACTTGTACTTGGATATTTTACTATATACGACGACTTTTGTGTTTGGAGCATTTATGATTCTTCTTCACTTATAGAACTGTTAGCACATTTAGTCTTATCCTGTTGTCTTTAGAACAGCTTACTACGTTTATTCTTAACGTAGGCTGGGCATGACTCGGCCTGGCCCAACAATTTGGGTAGCGGGTCGTGACATATTTTTAGTGGTGGCCTATGCAGGTCCTGACTAAACTGTTTGGTTACGTTATTGTACCAAGCATGCCTGCAATTAGGAACTTAAGGTAATTAGACAACATTAGGAAAGACGATTCGAACACCTAGAGGAATGCTAGGATTGCAACATAGGAAATATAACGCATGTTTGCTATTATAATTAGATTTCCTTGCATGTGATTGCTTACTTTAAAATAAATCCTTATAAGTACTTTTTATTTGTAATTTAGATGGTGCTTACTCGTTCATCCCAGCATGTTACGCCCGAGAATAGGGCCCTCCTTATTCAGTCAGCTGACCAGTTGACTGATACACCTTCACCTACCACATTCCCCCACTCCATAAAACCACAAACCCAGATACCACAACCACCTTCCACATCACAGGCCCAGCAGGACCCAATACTTCCACCACCCCCTATCACTATACCTACCCAGGCTTCCGTCACCCTCGACGGGAACCAGCTGCTCACACTGATTCAGGGGTTCCTAACAACCCATCAGGAGCAGACTACCCTACTCCGCCAGGGCATGGAGCGTTCTGAGGGACGTCCCGTGGTCCCACCACATGTAGAGCCACGGCAGAGGGTGGGGACGATCAAGGACTTCATGGGTCTAAATTCCAAGGAGTTCTCAGGGACTGAGGGCATAGTAGTAGCTGATAACTGGCTAGATTCGGTAGAGAGAAAGCTTCTGGGAGTTAGGATGTCGGATGACCTCCAGGTCGAGGCAGCGGGATTTTTGCTGATAGACTTAGCAGGAGTCTGGTTCCGGAATGAGCCGTTGTTTGCGAGAGGGAGAGCCACATGGGATCAGTTTAAGACCCAGTTCAAGAAGAAATTCTTCTCGACCACTGCTAGAGTAGCCATGGGGCTACAATTCCAGAACATCCAGCAGGGGAACCGTTCTGTTGATGACTATGCGGCGGAGTTTAGTCGCCTGAGCTGTTTTGCTCCTAGTTTGGTTGCAGATCCAGAGGAGATGACCCGTAGGTTTTGCCATGGTCTAGTTCCAGACATTGGCATTCTTATAGTGGCGAACGGTACGACTGACTACTACCAGAGCCTAGAGTTGGCCCGGAGCATTGAGGAGCATCTTCTGTCTAGCAAGAGACCGGCTTCTGTACACTATGAGGGAGCGTCCAAGCGTCAGGCTTTCCAGCAGAGAGCACTGATGCCGCCCCAACAGACTTACCGTCCCCCTACACCACATCATCAGACCCCGCCAGTTAGAGCCTCGGGACACCAGCAGCAGCAGCAGAAGGGAGCTATATGTTCTTTCTGCGGAAGACCAGGGCACGACAGGTCCGTTTGCAGGAAGAGGTTAGGTCAGTGTTTAGTTTGTGGGTCTGCCACCTATCAGCTACGGAACTGTCCAGCAGCCAAGGGACCTAGAGGACCACTCCCGACTCAGCAGCAGAGGTTTGGGTAGTATCTGCAGCAGCAGAAGGGACCTCAGGGGAAGGTTTATAGCCTAGCCCTCGAGCCGGAGCCGGAGCAGGTTTCAGAGCCCGATTACTTAGCTGACGTCATCACAGGTCATGTTTATTTGCATACTTTTCTAGCTCTATGCTTGTTTGATTCTGGTGCATCTCATAGCTTCCTGTCATTAGAGTTTATGCATGAACATCACTTAGTATCTATATCTTCTGCGGAGATTAGTAGAGTAATGACGGAAGGAGGACCAGTGCCTATTAGAGCTAGCTATAGATGCTCTATTATGATAGCCGGAAGAGAGTTCGAGGGGCGATTCTTTGTGATGCCACTCCCCGGTTATGATATTATATTGGGGATGGACTGGCTTAGCTATGCCCATGCATCTATAGATTGCCATGAGGGTAGTATTTTGTTCAGTCCCCCAGGCACAGCACCATTCAGTGTCAGGAGGACAGGGCCGGAGATCAGCCTAGAGCCGAACTGTTGTGTGACAGTCGGGGACGCAGCACCACCACACCCTATCATTAGGGAGTTTATGGATGTATTCCCAGAGGATCTTCCAGGACTTCCGCCTGACAGAGATGTGGAGTTCACTATAGATTTAGTGCCGGGTTCATCACCAGTATCCCGGGCTTGCTATAGAGTGAATCCCAAGGAGGCCATAGAGATGAAAGAGTAGATTGATGACCTGTTGAAAAAGGGTTTCATTCGATCTAGTGCTTCTCCATGGGGAGCACCAGTGCTCTTTGTGCCTAAGAAGGATGGTACAGTCCTGTTGTGTATTGACTACCGGGCCTTGAAAGACATCACCATCAAGAACAAATATCTTCTGCCCAGGATAGATGATTTGTTCGACCAGTTGAGTGGGGCGAAGGTGTTTTCCAGGATAGACTTGAGATCCGGGTACCACCAGGTGAATGTTAGGCCAGCAAACATCTAGAAGACGGCGTTTAACACGAAGTACGGGCAGTACGAGTTTCTGGTGATGCCATTTGGTCTCACAAATGCGCCAGCTGTCTTTATGAACTTGATGAATAAGACATTTTACCAGTATCTGGATAAGTTCGTCGTAGTGTTTATCGACGACATCCTGATATACTCGAAGACGCCAGAGGAGCATGCAGAGCACTTGCAGATAGTTTTGGGGATTCTGAGGCAGGAGAGATTGTTTGCCAAATTATCGAAGTGTGAGTTCTTTTTAGACCGAGTGGAGTTTCTCGGCCATATAGTCACTGGAGATGGAATCTCGGTGGATCCCAGGAAGATTGCTGCAGTTGAGACGTGGAAGGCTCCGACGTCAGTTTCAGAGATCAGGAGCTTTCTGGGTTTAGCAGGCTATTATAGAAAGTTCGTCCAGGACTTTGCTAGGATAGCTGAACCCATGACGAAGCTGACGCAGAAGGACGCAGAGTACATTTGGTTAGAGGACTGCCAGACAGCATTTGAGGAGCTGAAGAGGAGGCTGACGACCGCTCTAGTTCTGACTTTACCTTCAGGTTTTGGAGGTTTCACCATATACAGTGATGCTTCTGGGAAAGGGGCTAGGATGTGTCCTACAGCAGCATGGAAAAGTGATTGCTTATGCATCTAGGCAATTGCAGACTCATGAACGAAATTATCCTACCCATGACCTCGAGCTAGCTGCGGTGATCTTTGCACTCAAGTTATGGAAACATTACTTATACGGAGAGCGTGTGGAAATCTTTACTGACCACAAAAGCTTGAAGTATGTGTTCACACAGAAAGAGCTGAACATGAGGCAAAGACGATGGTTGGAGTTGATGAAGGACTTCGACATCGATTTACAGTATCACCCCGGGAAGGCAAATATGGTGGCGGATGCGCTGAGCAGGCATCCGATGGCATGGTACCTGATGATAGATCGACATTTACGGAAGGATCAGAAGAAGCTCGGTATCGAGCTAGTTCGGCCAGGATCAGTGATACAGATGATGGCGTTTGACATTCAGTCAGGTTTGATGGAGCAGATCCGGGAGGCACAGTCTACAGATGAGAGCCTTCGTAGACTTCGACCCTAGGCGTTAGCTGGATTGCTGGATGACTTCACGATAGCAGAGGATGGATCCTTGAGGCATGGCAGCCGATTGTGCGTGTCGAAGAGAGAGCTGGAAGAGGCAGTCTTGCAGGAGGCATACCGATCGAGATATTCTATTCACCCTGGTGCTAACAAGATGTACCGTGACTTGCGGGAACATCTTTGGTGGCACGGGATGAAGAGGGATGTATCGTGTTTTATCTCGAGATGCCTAGTTTGCCAGTAGGTCAAGGTAGAGCGCCAGAGGCCAGCTGGTTTGTTACAGCCGTTATCCATTCCCGAGTGGAAGTGGGAACATATTACGATGGACTTCGTTTCAGGGCTTCCTCATTCCCAAGGAGGGAAGGATGCCATCTGGGTCATCGTAGACAGGCTGACGAAGTTTGCGCACTTCATACCCTTCAAGGTGGGGCTTTCCACCGAGAAGTTGGCGGAGCTATACATGCAGCAGATAGTTCACCTACACGGAGTGCCGGTGAGCATCGTGCCAGACAGAGACAGCATATTCACATCCCACTACTGGAGGAGCTTACAGGAGGAGTTGGGCAGTAGGCTCAAGTTCAGTACGACGTACCACCCGCAGACAGATGGGCAGTCCGAGAGGACGATACAAACACTGGAGGATATGCTGAGGACCTGCGTGCTGGACTTCGGAGGATCTTGGGAGAGCCATCTACACTTGGTAGAGTTTTCATACAATAACAGCTACCAGGCCAGTATTGGTATGTCTCCTTTCGAGGCGCTTTATGGACGACGATGCCGCACACCGCTCTTTTGGGATGATGTTGGAGACAGAGTTATGCTTGGGCCAAAGATGATCACGGATGCAGTAGAAAAAGTCGGGATGATCAGAGACAGGCTCAGAGTAGCTCAGGATAGGCAGAAATACTGGGCAGATGCTAGTCGCAGACCGATGGAGTTCGCAGACGGTGTTATGGTGCTGGTAAAGATATCACCTACTAGAGGGACGATCCGGTTCGGACGAGGAGGGAAGCTGATCCCCAGATACATCGGGCCGTTCGAGGTACTTGGCAGGATCGGAGAGGTAGCTTACAGGATTGTACTTCCACCCAATCTAGCAGGAGTTCACGACGTCTTTCACGTATCTCAGCTGAGGAGATATGTTCCAGACCCCAGTCATGTGCTAGATCATTCAGAGTTGGAGGTCGGACCGAGCCTTACAGTTTCTGAGCAGCCAGTGGAGATATTAGACAGGAGAGAGAAGAGGCTGAGGAACAAGGTTATACCCCTAGTACGAGTAGCTTGGAGCCGTCACTCCCCAGGTGAATCTACTTGGGAGAGGGAGTCGGACAGAAGGAGAGATACCCTTACTTGTTTGATCCAACCGCTGCGAGGGAACCACCCGTTCCCGCTTGATACCTTAGAGGTTAGTTTCGATCGCAGCCTTAGTCATTTTGTTGCATTGCTTGCTATGTTAGAATATTGTCGGGTCTTCAATCCTTGTGAATTTCGAGGACAAAATTTTTCAAGGAGGGAAGACTTGTAAGCCCCTGTTTTTCAAATTTTAGTTAAATTAGTGCTAATTAATTTTTTATGTTAATTTTAGCCTTAAAATAATTATTAGGATTTTTAGGAATTTTTCTATAATTTTTAAATAAGTTTTATATATTAAAATATTAATTTATAAATTTTCTAAAATGTTTTAATTAACTTTTGTAATTAATTAGATTATTTTAATAGCATTTTGTAATTTTTAGAATTGATTTAATATGGTCTTGCAATTTCTTAAATGTTTTAAACTACTGAATGCAAATGATTATTTGCATTTACTCACAGTTGGGGCCTTTGTGCAATAACCTAAATCTAGAGGACCTAAGTGCAAACTTCCTAAACCCTCCCGACCACTCTCTCTCTCTTCCCTCACCTACTCTCGCTGACCCCCCCGACCGACGACTGCCACGCCGACGGGCAGCCCCCGCCATTCCCGGTTGCCCCGACTGACCTAGCACCGCCCACAACCCCTATTTAAACCCCTCTCTCCCCCCAGGCCTAAAACCCTAACCCTAAATCCTCTCCGCCACCCCCCATGACCACCTTTCCTTCCCTTTTTCCCAAAACCCTAGCCGCAACTCCGGCGAGCCCCCGTTCAGCCCCGAACGACGACCGTCACCGCCGTCCACTACCACCACCCGACGCGCCGCGCTGAGCCGCGCCCAGCGCCACCGGAGCGCCGCCGTCCCGACACCCCCTCCGCCGTCCACGACCCTCGAAAACCCCTTCGACGACCGGACACGTGTGTGGCAGTATTCCTTTATGTCGTGCGTGTCTCGTGTTGGGTCGGAAGTGTTCGCCGTGTCCTGGCGAACACGAGCGTAGACCAGGACACGTGAAACTCGTGTCGTACGTATCGTGCTAGTCCAGACACGCATATACCTGGGTCCCTAACTGTCCGGACACAGGCTCGTATTTTTTTTTATGTTTATGTTAAACAAACCTAAATAAAACTAACCTAACTCTAATCCTAACAGTCGGGCCAAGTTGGCCCACTGGCTAGCGGCTGCAGTGTTGAACCCCCCCGTGCGCTCGGGTTCGATCCCCCCCTTCTTAGTTCTGTTTCTTTTTCTCTTCTTTTTTCTTTTTCTTTTCTTTTTCTGTTTTATTTATATATTTATATATATATGTATATATGTATATATTAGTATATATATATGTATATATACTGTATATTAGCTATAATTTTATATATGTATATAATTTTATATTTAGTAAACTTTTATATGTATATATATTGTATATGTATATATATATATATATATATATATATATATATATATATATATATATATATATATATATATATATATATATTCTCATGTATATATATACATTATTATATATACACTTTATTATTAAGTATTTCCTTATATATGTATATATTTGTGTATATATATATATATATATATATATATATATATATATATTATATATATATATATATATATATATATATATATATACTTTATAAATTAAGTATTTTCCTTATATATATATATGTACTCTTAAAACATATGTATGTATATTTTTACTATGCATAATTTTACCATATTAAAATAATAATATTTATTTTGCACTTTTACCAAATTCTATTTTAGTGTATTTAAGTTACTACAACCATTTGGTGACCAAGCCTAGCATGGGTTTTTGGGCCCAAATGTGTTATCACACATTCAAGACCTGTACAAGTCATATTGGACTTGATTCATGGCCTTGGGTCCTGTATTTGAACTTTAGTTCAAATTATATACATGGACAAAATACGCAGATAATTTTAATTTCAATTGTGTGTAGTACTGTTTTTGATTTTCCAAAAATACTTAAAGCATTGTTAAAATTATGGAAAAATAGTATTTAGATACTATGTTACTTTAGCTAATTTAGTATAATTTTTGTAGTATTTAATTTACTGTTTTGCCACTAGTTTGGCATATAAAACCAAAACTCATTTTCTGTATACTTAGGAAAGCTGATTTTTATAAAATACTTGTACTAGTTAATAAATTCCAAAAAAATTATAATAAATTTTTATGATTAACAAGGGTCACTTTGATACTTTACTTTAAGAAAAACTTGGCTTTTTGTCTATCTCTAAAATTGTTAGAACACAATGATCTTTTGATTTATTTATTGATTAATTACGACTTGTAGCTTTTTATGTTATTTTGAGTTTTAGCCGTATTGAACCCCACCCCTCACTAGTGTAAAGACCCTAGAAAGTTAGTTAAAGTAGTGTGTCACCCCACATTGGTCTCCTAAGCTAAAATCATCATTTTGGCTAGGTGCCCAGTCACAAGTCGTGTTTCACCAATTAGTGTCCTAGTATTTTAGCTTAGTGTAAAAAAAACTAAGTTATTGTATTTATTTCTACAGTGACGAGTTACCGGACATCCATAGCACTGTTATCGCAGCTTGTTTTGTTTTGCTTTGCTAGAGGCAAGTACTTTCTACGAACTTTACATATTGTCACATAAATGAACTGCAAAACCCACCATGTAAAATGCTGATCCTTGGGGTAGCAAGTTAGATCTCTACATGTTGTACTTTCAGTTACTACCATGCTTAGAACAGTCTTGATGTATCTCTCACATGATTAGAATATGGGTTATGGGAAAACTGTTGGTAGAGTACGTGATCATGACCCCCTATAGTAGCGAGCGAGGTCGCATTTTATATGCATACCTTACCGTAGGCCATTATCCCGTATTTCTGTACGGATGTACACCTATGCCTGTTGACTTGTACGTATGTACATTTTATTTACATGTGCCACAGTACATTGTACATCTATTGACCGATCACGTACTTGCTACGGTTTTAAACACTACATGTACATCTGTCTCTAAGACATATGTATCCTTGCCATGATAGATTGTGTGATGCCATGTTTCCAGTTATTTTCTCTTATGTTCATTTACATGTTTTATATGCTAGTTTGCTAGATTCAGTACTTGCTCCCGTCCTGACAGGATAACGTTGTAGGTGTCCTAACTGAGGAGGAGTTACTCTGCGACACATATTATGGAGTTACTGCCGAGGACCCGGCTCTGCTTTACGAGGATGTTCCTGCGGGGAACCTCGCCTAGTTGTCTTTTGTTTACTTAGAATTTTGAGAGTAGACATGTATTAGACTATATATTTTGTAACTGGACATGTATCCAGTTTTACATTTCAGTTCACTTGTACTTAGACATTTTACTATATACGACGACTTTTGTGTTTGGAGCATTTATGATTCTTCTTCACTTATAGAACTGTTAGCACATTTAGTCTTATCCTGTTGTCTTTAGAACAGCTTACTACGTTTATTCTCAACGTAGGCTGGGCATGACTCGGCCTGGCCCAACAATTTGGGTAGCGGGTCGTGACAGCCGTCAAGATAGTAGTTCTAGAAACCGTCAACGTAGGCGAAAACTTTTCTTGACTCCGGCCTAGATGACGACTATTAGCCGTCAAGAAAAGTCCTCTTGCAGCAGGATTGAGTTAATTGTTGACGTTTTATAACCGTCAAGAGAAGCTAAATTTTATATAGCAAAAATTCTATTTATAATTATATAATATGAATCGAACACACATAATATCAATAATCCAGAAGATAAACATACATTAAATAACTACAAAATCCAATTTTTATATTAATAAACTGTATGTTGTTCATATATCACAAACTTTCAATACATCCAACACGTCCAACTATAAACATCTAACACTTATCCAACCACAAATATATCCAACCTAAGTATGTAGTTTCCATACATCTTAAACATCCAAAACTAAAAATTATACAAATAAAACCAAGATATGTAGCAAACCCGGCCGGTGCACATCCCTACCATATTCACAACACATTTATCTTCCTTGTAGTTCCTGAGAGAAAAAGAGAACAAGAGCACAAGTTACCAATTTATGTTAATGAGCTTGTTAACCAATAAGTAAACAAGAGAATAATATTGTCCTTACAAATCTATTATGGATATAGACATGAACTTAATAAATGCACCAAATACAGACATATATACATACTCATCTATGGGAACTAGATCAGTTTAGAAGTTTTATCTTTTTCATATGTAGACACTTAACATACAAGTCCATACAGACATATATGCATACTCATCTACGGGAACTAGATCAGTTTGGAAGTTTTATCTTTTTCATATGTAGACACTTAACATACAAGTCCATATCAAACTATCCACTGAATGGAGTAACCAGTTGGGGGTTTATGAAATCAGTACAATGCAGTAAAGGGAGGGCTTGGCTTGGGCTCTATCATGAGGGAAAGTTAAACCTAGGATTCAAGTCAGGGCTTATTAACATACAAGCTGGAAGAGTTGCTGACGCAAAAGAAATAACGCAAAAGTTAAACCTAGGATTCAGATTCTGTTATGCTTAATGCTATTGTTAAGGGCTTATTGGAGAATGGTGAAGTAAACAGAGCCATAGGATTTCTTGCATAAATGGACAAAACTAAATTTAGCCTTGAGGCATCCATTTTTGGCATCCATAGTGGATCTACTCTCAAAGGATGGACATTGTCATCATTATATGAAAATGCTTGCTAATGTTTCTCAACATTGTGCAGTATATAATATAGTAAGTGTAGTGTAAGATTAGAGCATCAGCCATGTGCAATACAATAGTGTATCAAGTGTAATGAAAGAAAGACATTAAGCATCAATACAGTAAAGATGTATTCTATTTCATGCATAAAGAGAGGGGCAAACAATAAAAATAAGACAAGGATTTAATTTTTTATATTTCATTTTGGGCCCTTAATTCAGTATTCTGTAGGATGAAAAAAAACTTCAAACACATCTGCCAAATACACACGGATTATTATGCTAAATATATTGTCTTAGAAACATCACATACCTTTGGATACATTTTTGATAAAATCCCATGACAAGGATGTCTGCTTCTTTTGGATAGGTCCTGCACAGTCAACACCCAATTTTTTTCAACAAGTGAAACGAAACAAGCAAGGACATATATCTTACTCAAACTGCTATCCTGACAGATCAGAGAGAAGGATCACTTTTATTGCATAGCGCTATAAAGTTCCATCAATAGTACTATAATACTTTTTAATAAGACAAACCAACTTAAAAAAAAATTATCAAACCAATTTAAAAAAATGAATATCAACTTTAATAAGTCAAACCAATTTGTTAAGTTACGATATATTAAAACAGAAATGCTGATATCTAACTACAATATTACAAGGCATAATGAATATTCTTGTATTAAAAATTACTTCAGATAATCAATTTATATGCCAACTTTGTCTAACACAATATCTGAAAAATACTATGATAATTGAACTTCCGATTTCTCCATTATCTTTTAATCTTCAGTTTCCCAAAAATGTGGGAAAAGGTGATTGAAGATGATACAGTTCCCGACTTTTAACACACATAAAAATTAAGATTTGTATGGATTATCTTTAATGGTTTATGAAGAGATGACTTACCATCAAGATTCTGACCATCAACAACAATGAAATCCACTTTTCCAGCCGAGAAATGGTAGTTTCTTGCTCCAAATTCTTGTTCATAACTTTCACCTTTAATAGAAAAAATTTCTCAGTCAAGAAAAATAATCTTCTTACAAAAACTAATAGTTTACAACTTTCACTACGAGGTAACCTAAACAATATTACCAAGTATATAATTAACAGTGTATCCAAATACCTATTAACTTATGCAAACATATTACTGTAGTTAGATGTCTTATTCATAGATTTGGATACCAAGAAAAATTGATAGCCCAAGAGTCGAAAGAGGCAAAGAGAGGAGAACAAGTAATTGGGAACATCAGTATTAGACTCGGATGCAACTGCCTCAACACGCCATAGCCATCACTGCCAATGTAATCCAAGATCATAGCATAATTATAGTAGATACCAATAGGATCTCGAAAAGTTGGAGCCATCACTTACATGGTAACACTTGAAAATACAATGTAATCTCGACTTTCTTAATTAAACGACCAGAAAGCCAAACTTGAAAATACAATGTAATCTTGAATTACACATGACAGATAACTGATTACTTATTGAAAGAATTCTGGAGTATCAAAATTTTCACCTCGTAGCCCAGAAAGTACAAGCTGAACTTCATTTCTGGGAAATCCAATCTCTTGAACATCCTGGTGGATTTTTTCAGTTTTAGGATGCATGTGTAATATTCATTTCAGGGAAATCCAATCTCCGAAGGTTTGTACTGTATGCTAACAAAAGCATATAGTTCTTTAAAACCTATTTTGTATCCATGCGTACTAGTAATCAAGAATTCTACAATGCAGTCAAGCACACATAACTAGTTTAAAGTGAAAGAATTGATGGACATCATTGCCATTGAGATGTGAATTCTTAAAAAACAAGACCAAGTGGCTTTCCTCAAACAGTGGAGGACGAAAATTAAGATATAAAAGAGTAGAAGCTACTCCTGCGTGCAAGTTGTG